>JAKZJZ010001001.1:0-33240 GCA_022702705.1 Papilionanthe hookeriana x Papilionanthe teres | reverse complement strand
TGCGATAGGAAAGAATCCTAAAGCGATGCGAGTCTTGGATGTAAAATCCTCGACCCAAAAGTTTGAATTTGATGTATTTCGGTGCGATAGGAAAAGAATCCTAAAGCGATGCGGTCTTGGATGTAAAATCCTCGACCCGAAAAGTTTGAATTTGATGTATTTCGGTGCGATAGGAAAAGAATCCTAAAGCGGTGCGGTCTTGGATGTAAAATCCTCGACCAAAAGTTTGAATTTGATGTACTTCGGTGCAGTAGGGAAAGAATCCTAAGCGGTGCGGTCTTGGATGTAAAATCCTCGACCCCAAAGTTTGAATTTGATGTATTTCGGTGCTGATAGGAAAGAATCCTAAAGCGGTGCGGTCTTGGATGTAAAATCCTCGACCCAAAAGTTTGAATTTGATGTATTTCGGTGCGATAGGGAAAGAATCCTAAAGCGATGCGGTCTTGGATGTAAAATCCTCGACCCGAAAGTTTGAATTTGATGTACTTCGGTGCGATAGGAAAAGAATCCTAAAGCGGTGCGGTCTTGGATGTAAAATCCTCGACCCAAAAGTTTGAATTTGATGTATTTCGGTGCTGATAGGAAAGAATCTAGCGGTGCGGTCTTGGATGTAAAATCCTCGACCCAAAAGTTTGAATTTGATGTACTTCGGTGCGATAGGAAAGAATCCTAAAGCGGTCACGGTCTTGGATGTAAAATCCTCGACCCGAAAGTTTGAATTTGATGTATTTCGGTGCAGATAGGAAAGAATCTAAAGCGGTGCGGTCTTGGATGTAAAATCCTCGACCCAAAAGTTTGAATTTGATGTACTTCGGTGCGATAGGAAAGAATCCTAAAGCGGTGCGGTCTTGGATGTAAAATCCTCGACCCAAAGTTTGAATTTGATGTACTTCGATTGCAATAGGAAAGAATCCTAAGCGGTGCGGTCTTGGATGTAAAATCCTCGACCCAAAAGTTTGAATTTGATGTATTTCGGTGCGATAGGAAAAGAATCCTAAAGCGGTGCGGTCTTGGATGTAAAATCCTCGACCCGAAAAGTTTGAATTTGATTTGATTGATATTTGATTCGAGATGCTGGAAGAAATTGAATTTGAGATTTGATTGAGACTTGAAATCTGGAAAGATTGAATTTGAGATTTGGAAGGATGAGTTTGAACTCGATCGAAATTTGATTTAAGATTTGATTTGAAATTTGGAAGATCGAATTTGAATTTGATCGAGATTGGTTTGAATTCGGTTGAGAATTTGATTTGGGATTTGGAAGATGAATTTGAAATTTGATTGAGATTTGGTTTGATTGGAATGATTTGTGATTTGATTTAACATTTATGTTGATTTCGTTTATCTTTTAATGATTCAAATTTTATTTTATCGTTTATTTAATGTTCATGTGAATTTGGTGTTCGTCATTTTTAGATTTTTTAAAGAAAGTTTTCTTTTATTCTTTTTTTTTTATTTCTTTTCTGTTTTTTGTTCGAAGTTCATTTAACTTTAATGGCGTTTCCCGATCAATTTGCACTAAAGAGGTGAAGGCGAAAACGTGACATGGTCACTTTCATTCCAATCATGTTGAAGATACATCATACAACTTGATGCGGAATATATTTCATACAATCCATGTAGACTCGAAACGGAGTATGTATGATCTTTGTTGATCCATCGAAAGAAGCATACGTCGAAAATCCATGTACTGAATAGTGAGGTACATGGTTAATAACATCACCTTCTAAGCCATCCTTGGCAAGGATGCGCATTTGGATGTACGTTGGAGGTGTGATATCTCCCATGTAACTCACGACTCGTAAGGCGGAGGTTCTCTAGCTGCGGGTACAGTTGGAAATGGTAAGGTGTCTTCCTGTCGTCCATCCTCCGAAAGTAAGCGAGATCAGCTTCTTTGGTACTCTGGTATGCGATGCTTAGCGATATCTGCTCAGTTGCCCTTCGGTATCATGACGGAACCTACCGGTAAGGTATCTTCAACGGCCCTCGGAACTCACCGGGCTCTGTATCCGGAGGTCGGATCCGAACATGATGTTACACTCGTTCGGAAAGAGGCGTGCGAAGGTCGACGAAGTCGTGGTGATACTATATGTGGGGGTATGCGGTCACTCTGTTTGTAGATGTTGATAATGCGGTCTATTGGGTATGCAATCTGGCAGCGGTACCCTCCATGTTATCAATCTCTTTACCATTCTCTTGATGACTAATGGCATCGGATCTACTTGCCCATGACGGAGTATTCCGGTGGGTTTCCCTTCTGTCTTCGACAAAGTTGTAGCGGCATCCGCATTGTATTGTGATTCTTCCCTTCCACGGCATCCATCTCGGGGTTACGAGTAGGTATTTTCCCTTAGGCGGCACTGCTCGGCCCATTCTTTTCAAATCCGGATACGATCCACGATTTCATGTTGTTCATACTCGCGAGAATACGTCGGTATGTAGCTCGAGGCCCTCTAGTATATTGATTCTTCTACCTTTAATTCTCTCGAAGTATTCGAAGGTTTTCTTTTCAACATTTTGCATTCTCTCCGGCTCGTATTCGGAATGATTGCGGATGGCGAGGCCTTGTGACATATTGTGGGATATATGGTTCGATCCCTTCACGTTCTCTGCATACCTCGGCTCCTCGGGGATGATGCACAGTCGGGACATCCCCGGGGTTAGCTCACGCGACAAGGTCATGCATTCTTGGTGGTTCTATCACGGTGGCGTGGTAGCCTTCTTTCTTCGGTCTTCGGAGATTTCCACAGTTCTTTACGTTATCCTAGGAGGTGGCCTCCTTTCTTCGGGTTCTGGTGAGCCGGTGTCCTTGAAGTGTATGTGCTTGGCATTAGCAAGCTGTCTCGTCGCGGCGGGTCGCGGCTAGTTTTGTTAACATCTTACGGATACGGCGATTCTTATTTCTTCGTTGCGTGCTGTGTGAGAGTAGCTCTCCGAACTTCTTGAATCTACGTAGGCGCGGCGGCGACAAGCTGCCCTCCGCTATGGCGACTACGGACTTCATTTTCTTGTCTTCTTCGGTATTTGCCTTTCTTTTCTTGTTGTTGGATTGGTGGCTTGGGCCACCCACTTTCATCCTTGTACTGCCGGGTAGTTCTTCTCGGTCAGCTGGGACCCGAGTCACTTTCCTCGTCTTGTAGGCTGCTGGTGCGAAATCCGAGTCGATCTCGATTATCGCTCCATCTTTCACCCTCTTTTCATCGAGTGCGAGGCTTACGCCATTCTTAAAGTTCGGGACCCGACCGCCGGTTCGACATTTCCCTGCGAAAAGACAAGGAAAAGGATCGAGGGCTAGTACTAAGAACAAGAACATTAAGAAAATGTTTATTAAAGACATATATTTTTTTATTACTTCTTATACTTTAAAATTTAACAGGAATGAAGTAGGATAAGATCAGGGAAGAGATTTTGAATTGGAAAAGAAAACAAGGAAAACTTTATTATCATGATTTTATTTATTTTAGCACATTTTATTTTATTTTTGGGTTCGGACCCGATCATAAGTAATTACTTCGCCGTGTTTCTTAGGGATGAAGAATTCATTCCTTCGAAACATCGGAGTAGCGTAATACTTTTTCAAGTATCGTCCGTTGATCGGAAGCATATGTCGTTCTCCACAGCGATTCAACTAGGCTGGTAGGAACCTCACGAGTATCTTGCTTCGACCACGAACGGTCCTTCCCGAGTGGGTTCGAATTTTCCTCCTATCTTGCGGTGTGCGAGAATAGGTCTCTTGAAACGAGAACTAAGTCACCGACTTTGAAGGTTCTTGGGCGGACCCGGTTTGTCATGGGCTTGAACCATCTTAGCTTGGTATAGTTCTAAATTCGTTGCGGCTGCAAGTCTTTTCCCTTCGAAGCTTTCTAATTCTTCGAGTCGTAATTTGGCGTTCTCTTCTGTCGTGATCTTGTTTGCGAGCCAGCGATTCGAGTGAAGGAAGATTTGAACCTCTAAAGGTAACACTTGCCTCGGACCCATGCACTCGGAGCGTAAGGTGTAGCTTGAGTAGGAGTTACGAAGGTTGTCCAGGTAGGCCATAAGGCTTCTAACAATTTCTCGTGCCAATTTCTCTTATTATCGTCCGAGGTTTTCTTTAAGATTTGAACGAGAGTTTTATTAAAAGCCTCGGCGAGGCCGTTTGCTCTTGGGTAGTAAATTGTTGAGTATCGCCGAGTCGATTCAGTGTCTCTGACAAAATTGTTGATTTGCGTGCTTCGAATGCGACCCATTATACGAGATGATCTGCGCGGCACTCCGAAACGGTAGACAAGCTTGGTTCTTGAAAAGCTGCGCACGTGGTGTGCTTTCACTTCTCTAAAGTGGAGCTGCCTCTGCGCTTGGAAAAGTAATCTGTAGCCGCAAGAATGAAGCGATGTCCTTTTGAAGATGGTGGTTCTATCGGACCCACTATATCGTGACCCCGACATTCGAATGGCCGCGACGCGATTGTCGGATGCGGCACATTTGGAGGTTGGTGTAGAACCACTCCGTGCACTTGGCATTGGTGACGGCTCTTGGCGATTTTCATGCGGTCGGTCATCATCGAGGGCCGGTAGTACCCTAGTCTTTTAATTTTCATTTTCATCTTTGGACCCGGCGGTGGCGCCACGGAGTCTGAATGCACCTCTTTAACAATTTCGCGGGCCTCGGACCCGCTTAGGCACCTTAGCCGCATTTGATCGAAAGACCTTGCATACGATGTGTTGTTTATTAATGCGTAAGACAGAGTTCTTTTCTTGATGCGATGGGCTAGCGACCTATCGTGCGGTAGCTTTCTGTTTGCGGGTAATCTATCGATGGGCGTCGCCGATCTTCGTGTTTTTACATCCTTCTTTCTGATTGATTCTTTTTCTTTTTCGATTTGTGTATGTGTGTACATGTCGAGGTTGTGATAGGACTGACGTCAGTGAGCGACACTTCCGTTGATTCATCTTGCAAACGAGGCAAATTCTTTTGCGAGACGGGCTAAAGCATCTGCTTAAAGCATTTTCTTTTACAGGAATTTTGTAGATCGTTACATTTGGAATGCATTCCGGCAGTCTGTATGGCATCTTGGAAGTATTGCTCGAGTCTTGGCTTTAAAATTACATCTTGTCCGGCGATACGTTGAATGATTAGCTGTGAATCCCCGTAGATGTTGATGTACGGTATCCCCATTTGAATAGTTAATTCCAGTCCTGTTATGAGGGCTTCGTATTCGCTTCATTGTTTGTACACGGTTACGTCAAGTGGTAGGAGTATCTTAACATCCCCCGCTCCGGTGTTATAAAGATTAGCCGATTCCTGCCTTCCGGGCACTATCACTTGCGATTCTTCGTCTTTGTGTCTTGAAGATGCTCCGTCGAAATATAATTCCCAACGTCGATCATCGAGGTCTTCTAGGTTCATTATTTGTTCATCGGCAAATCGTCGTTGAGAGGAGATTCGGCGTGCAAAGGGTGTCTTTGCGGAAAGTACGCTAAGACTTGTCCCTTCTACGGCACGCAGAGGCACGAAAGTTATATCGAATTGCGATAATATCATTGACCATGCGGCGAGTACGCCGGAAAGTGTTGGACGAGTCATCGAGTATTGCGATGGATTAAACTTCGAGATCGAGTTGACCTTATGAGAAAGCATGTAGTGCACGAGCTTTTGAGCGGCGAAGATCGAGACGAACAATGCTTTTCGATTGCGGGATACCTTACTTCCGTCGGAAGTAAACGACGGCTTAAGTAGTAAAGAGCATTTTCTTTACCCTCATCATTGACACAGAGTCTAACGGGGCTCAGAAAGTCGTCTAGAGCCGCGGTGTAAAGTATCGATGATCACACTGAGGCCGGGGGCTGCTAAGACGGGAGGTGTCATTAAATATTGTTTAATGTCCTCGAAGGCCTTCGGCATTTCTCTTCCCGAATAAATTTGGCGTCCTTTTTAAGCTAGTGCGAGAAGGTGACACTTACGACAAGTTTGAGATAAAGCGTCGAAGATATGCCGGCTTCCTTGAAAAGATCGTAGTTGTTTTAAGGTTTTGGGAGGCGGCATTTCTAAGATAGCTTTAATCTTTTGCGGGTCGATTTCAATTCCACGATGTCGGACTGACGAATCCTAAGAATTTCCGGAGGTGACACGAAGGCGCATTTTAAGGGATTCATCTTAAGGTTAAATTGTCTTAATCGTTCGAAAACAATTCTCAAATCATACGGTGGTTTTCCTTTACTTTGCTTTTGATGACCACATCGTCCACGTAGCATTCGACTTGATTGTGGATGAGATCATCAAAAATTCTTGTCATTGCTCTTTGGTAGGTTGCTCTTGCGTTCTTCGGTCGAATGGCATCAACTGTGTAGCAAAATACTCCGATCGGCGTTCGAATGCTTGTAAGCTTTTCATCTTACGGAGCCATTTTTATCATGGTTGTATCACGAAGATCCATCCATGAATGAGAATATTTCATGTGTCGAAGCGATGTCGATCATTAATTACGGGATCGGTAGAGGGAATTCATCCTTTGGACATGCCTTGTTTAAATCTGCGAAGTCACACGGATTCGATCTGACCATTCTTCTTTACGTGGCACCACATTGGCTAGCCAAGTCGGGTATTGTTCTTCACGGACAAATTTAGCGTCTCATTAGCTTTTTAACTTCGGTATGACTTGTTGTTCGATTTCTAGACGCATTCTTAGGGACCTTGTACGGCTGGGACGAAGTAGGATCCACTCCTAGCTTATGAGCTAGCGACCTCAGGAGCTAATCATGGCATCTCGTCATAATTCCAAGCAAAACGGTCTTTAAATTCCATTAATAACTTGATTATTTCTTCGGAGTCTTCTTTATTGAGTAAGGAGTAACAAAGGTAGGTACAGGCTCTTCGCTAGTACCTAAGTTAACTTCGTTAACTCATCTATTGTAGATTTAATTTCTTCTTCGAATTCGGTGGAGCGTCTCCGATTTGTAAATCTTCGAGTTCGTTCGTAGTTTCCATGCGGTTTTCATTGGACTTGCAAGTGACAACGAAGCAAAATTCGGTATCGTCGGCGACCTGCTGTGTCAGAATCCAGAGTCCATACTTTGAATTGGGAGGACGACGGAGTTATTCCATAATTTTCAAAATGTTGTGATTGACCTTTTGTCCATTGTCGAGGTAAGAAACCACGTTGAATTAAATTTTGAACACGGGAGAGTACCACTCGAAGGTAATTCCATTAATTCGATGAAGTGACATCTTCGAATTGTACATTATTTTCGGTTTTGGAGGAAGAAGCACCACGGTAGAATTTGATTGGCCTTGCACCGTCGTTACGTACCTCTTTGACCACCATACCCTCGATCTTATTAGAATGGATCGGGGTTAGGGTCATAGTATGTACGTAGTGGTTAATCTTCTCGTACATTGATTTGTATTCTTCGTTCTTCTCATCTTCGAGAGAGATCTTGAATTGCGGCTTCTTCGAGCTTATTGTCGTTGCTTCTTGTTTGATTTCTTTTTCTTCTTCGGAAGCTCATCTTCCCGATCGACATTGATGGTGGTTTCCTCTGTCCAATGTCCTCAACGTCTCTACCACGACCTCGTCCCGGCCTCGACCTCGGATGCGAGTTGTGGAGAAACCTTCACCATCTCGCCGGAAGGGAGTGGTGAGTGAGCTGTTGGACTAGAACCTCGAGTTCTTCGTTGTCACGAACTTTCTTTGCTTTATTTGTTATGGTATCTACGGAGAAGATTGTTTTCTTTGGCGGTGCATAATAAAGCTGCATCTTCATGGATTCCAATCTCATGTACGGAGAATGGTTGTAAGTCGCCTTTGATGCAGCTGTTCCCCTCCATCGTAGTATTTGATGCAGCGATGTAGAGATGATGGTACCATCCTGTTTTCATGTATCCATGGTCGGCCCGGTAGAGCGTTGAACGACGTTTACGAATCGATTATGTGAAATTTTGCGGTTGTCTTTGCTAAGTCACCGGTCTTCATCGATAGCGTTATTGATCCGAGGGCTCTTTCTCCTTTACGGTTGAATCCTCTTAATAACATTTTGTACGGCCTCGAGCTCGCGAGCATCGATTTCCAAGTATCTTTAGTGTTCGAAGACTCATTATATTGATTGATGCTCCTGGATCCACCAATACTGCGGAGAGCGTAAACTTCCCGATTGTAGCTCGAAATGTACAACGGTCGGTTGTGATGCTAACGTCCCAAGTAGTAGGTCATTGTCAGTGAAGGTAACGCCTCGTTGTTCCTTTAACGAGCGAAACCTCATCTAAGGAATCTCCGGCCATTTGAGTTAAGCAAATTTACGGATCGAAGTAAGGCCTTGATCGAGCTTCCCTCATCTCCTTTGATAAGATGAGAGCATCGTAAATGCTCAGTTTGGCCGGTAGTTTCCTAAGATGGGCTAGCACGTTGTAGTCCACTTTATTCTCATGCGTCTCGGCTTCTTCTCGAATGGGTATTTCTTCTGTTGGGGTTGGTTCTTCTTGAACGACCACACCTTTCCTTTGTCTTTTGGACCCATTCTTGGAGGTAGAACTCTTCCACTTCTCGAGTTGACTTCGTAATTTCTTACGAATCTAGTGTTGAGCTTGTCGGTGTCTCTTCACGAATCGGAATGACGGGCTCTTCGGATTATCTTCGAGAATGCGAAGGCTCTAACTCATATCGTAGTGGAGCTCCTCGAAACTCGCAGATAGATTCGTTGCTTGTTGAACTCTCGTAGCCTCCTTGATGGATGTCTTCTTCGTTATTTTGATCGTCGAGATCGTGTATGATTTGAGAATTGTCGTTGGTATCGAAATCGATGTCCGGATTGTCGCTAGTTACGTAATCGTTAGAAACGATCGAAAACGTATGCCAACGCCATCACCCTTATCATTATATGATCCCACGAAGTGAGCGAGATAATCATACAAAATCGAGAGGTTCGAGGGATTTCTCCCGAGATCGGAAGCAACTATCCTAGGATAAGCGGCCCCTAGTCTAGCCTTAGGAGTCTCGGTCCTCTCTTCTTCGTCGATTTTCTTCTTCTCTTCGATCGTCTCTGTTGAGAGTGGTTCTTACATCGCGAGTGATAGTACGGCTTAACGGGTCTCGAACTACGAATTGAAGCTCGCACGAGGCGGTTCGGATGTTGTCTAAAATCTTCTTCGAAGACCTCGTCCGAGGCGGTAGTCCATCCATCGTCGGTTGCATAGGGATACATCGGAATGACGGGATCGGTTGAGATAACATTGACGGAACCTCCTTTACGGGGTTCCTTCATGTACTCCTTCGGGATTGTTATATTTCCTTTCAGAAGGTTGTCGTTGAGCTGACTTTTAAAGGTAATGCAATCTTACTATCTTGTGCCCGAGCATCCGATGGTAGGGGCAAAGTTGGGATCACCTTTCTTGTTGACTTCCTCTGGTCTTTTAGGCTACGCAGTGGAAATGCGGAGTCTTCATTGAGGCTACGGAACATTTTCGATGCTTGCTTCATTCTTGAACGGATATTCTCTGCTCGAAGCTCCCTTAATGTACGTTGCGGACGAGGCGGTTGTTCATCTTGCGGAGACGATGTGTGGACTGGGGTTGTTCGGTAATGTCGTTGTGGTTCTTTGCGGCAGTTACGGTGGTATTTGCATCGGTTGCTTGCCTTTGTCAGTTCTTTGCCAACGATCCGGATTTCTTTTCGAAGGTCTTCACCGAGCTACGCGTCGGTCTTGTCGGCGAAACTTAATTGCTTCGCCTCTTCTTGCAAGCTTCAGGCCTTGCTTAACAACTTCTCGAAAGTCTTAATAGTGAATCCTTTGAGGAGAAGTCTTGATCGGGCCGTGAATGCTTTTAAGCAGAATGCTGCTTGCATGTTGTTCTTGCGGTTGTGGTTCACACTTCATGCTTAAGTTCCTCCATCGAAGTATGTAATCCACCAAAGTTTCGTTCGGCCTTTGTTTCTCTACCATTAAATCACCTATAGTGATGTGGTCGTTGAGCTCCGGCGAATCGCTTGATGAAGAGGTTCTCTAGCTGCGAGAACGTCTTCACAGAACCATTTGGTAATTGCGTACCGGTCGAAGGCGATTCACTGACGGGCTAGCGACGAGCTATCGGAAGAGTAATGCATCGCTCATCGCATTGCAACAGCGCCGAAAGTGTACGACATCTTCAGAGGTTCCGGTTCATCGAAGGTCTTGAACGAAGGTGGTACGAAGCTTTCGGGTATTGGACGTCGAACTCTTCAGGTAGTCTCCGTCGAATGGATGTCCGTTCTTCGATGTGTTGAGCTTCTCTTTCTGTTATGCAGTCTTGATATCCTTTTCAGGGATCATACTTTTGTTGACCTCATTTTTGATGAGGTCTTCCTTTCTTCTTTTTAGTGCTTAGGATCTAGCCTTAGGCTTTTCCTTTGACTATCTTAGAGGACTAGAATTGGGACCCGCCTTTTAGAAATTCAAACCACTTCTAAACTCCTGCTAGAAACTCCACAAACTTGACCATAGACCCCTAATCACCTAGAGGGTTGAAATCGAATGTGGAAGTTTAAAGGATGAGTTCTATAGGACTCTTTGGCACTTAGGGGCCCTTACTGGGTGGCTGAGTGCAGTGAAGGGGCTGACACTACCTCACTACACTTACACACTACATTTCCACACACTTCCTAAAACCACACCCATACCCAACTTGACCTCCGACTCATGTAGGTGATTCGCATGGATGGTCGTTAACCCTAAGCCCTTGGTAAGAGGGTTAGGAACAACATAGTGAATGCCTCGAATGAGTCCTTTCATAGCTCATATGGGCTTGAAATGGCTTCATGGCTCAGCAAAATGATTTCACCCACTCAAATTCACCCAATCTTCAATTTCCCAAATTTTCGATTTTTGACCCAGGGACCACTACACTCTTAAGCACTACCAAAACACTTGAATTACCCAAATTTTTGCAAAATTTCCAAATTACCTAAAATTTTCCAAAATCAATCCCAAACATCTCCACATCACTCAAATTGATCATCCATATCCAAAAATACCAAAAATTCCAAAAATACCTCCCGATACCCTCGAATACCCAAAATACCCTTCTTGGCACTAAAAATCCAAAAATTCAGAAAATTCCCAGAAAATTCCAGAAAATCCCAAATATTCCCAATTTCATTTTGTCCAACTACACCATGGGCCAATTTTGTCAATTTACCCTACTTTTGTCAAAAACCCCAAATTGACCCATTTTAACCAAAGTGGACCCGATGTCAAGCCAAACCTACCCAATTGACCCCAATTTTGGTCCAATTCAATTCTAAACTTCAATTCAACATTCCCAATACCAATTTAGACCAAATCCAAGTCCAATTTGATTGACATTTGGATCGATTTCACTTTGGGCCTTAAAGCTGAAATTTGGACCCATGACCCAGACTTAGCCCAAACTAACCCAATTCAACTCCAATTAACCCCAAATCTTTTCTAAACCTTCCTTAACATCCTCATAAACAAAACACTAACATGATTTGCCCAAGATTTTGACCCAAACCCCTTCGAATTCGACCCCGAAATCAAAAAGCCCGATTTGACCTAAACCCAAATCTAACCCAAATAGGCCCGAACCTCGAAATTAAAACCCAACCAAAGCCAAAACCTCTTTGAAACACTCCCATAAACATTTCTTAATATTTATTTTACATCAATTTCAACCCTAGCCCAACATTGGCCCAAGTTAGCCCAATTTGACCTACATTGGCCCATTCACGAAAAGAATCGAATCGACCCAATTCAAGCCCAAACTACCCCAAATTTGCTTCAAGTTACTCATGACACATCCATAAGCTAAAACCAACAATTATTTGGCCCAACCTTTTACAAAAATTTTCATCCATGAACACATCCTTAAACTTAAAAGCTCGCTTCCCTTAAACCTTCTTAAAAGCGATTTCCTTGAAAATTCAAAAGCCCAAAATCTACCACAAAGCCCACATGACATCTCCATTTGTCATCCATTTAATTAAATCCATTACCTAAGTCCTAAAATCATCATTGAATTATTCCAAATGAAGCTTCATCCAAATTCCCATCAAATTACCAAAAATTTCTTAAAACCATTTTCATGAAATCGACTCGACCTTTTCCCGAACCAAATGGAGCCATGAGCAAGCCATTCATCAAGCCACATGCAAGCCATGAGAGCCTCTTGACATGTCACCAGTGCCATTTATGGCAAGAGGAGGAGGCTCTTTCCTTAAACCTCCTTTAAGCGCTGTTTTACCATTACATCATGTCACGCACTAAACCATGTTTAGCCGCTTCATCATGGATGGAGACTTGACCACTCCTTCTAAGCTGACCAAATCGACTTCTCCTCGGCTCAAAATCAGAGCCTTGGAAGTGGTGCACCAAGCCCGAAATGGGTGGGTTGACCCAATTTAGGCTCAAAGTGAGCCATGCTCCCATTCCATTTAAATCAAACTCCTTTACACATGTCAATGCCGATTGATTACCTACAAACCTGACCACGACCACGACGAAGATGGTGACCATTGCACAGTGGCCGTGCCACCAGAGCCGCCGGAAAACACCATGGCCGAGAGCTCGCATGTGAGCCGACATTGAAATTCTCACTTGCTGGAGCTGCCCCAGTCCCCAGTGGTCACCATGGCTGATCTTCTCCTCACGGGAGCGGCTGATCCCGAGCCCTAACTCCCACGAGAGGCCTTCCGCCCTCTCTGACCCAAACTCCACCCCTCTCGGCCATGAGAGAGCTGAAGCAAAAACCTTAGCGAAACTGCGCAAAATCGTTCCAGATCCACTCTACACCTTAGAGCACTTGATCCGGTGAATTCCGGCCTGCATTCCTCCTAGCTGAGCCCGATTTCTGAGCTCGAAATTCGCTGCAAACCGAGGACACTTCTCCACGGTGAGCCGATTCCCAGATTGATTGGCTCTACACCTTCACGGACGAGGGAAGGTGTCCACACCAAAGCCCCATCTCCAGGGCCACCCGGTTGCTCCGGCCTCGAGCTTTGTGATCGGGCTTGGTCGAAATCATATCCGAGACGATTCCACCGGACCGGGAGACTTCATGCGGAGCTTGCGGGACCCGATCGAAGGTGCGACAACTCTCGGATTGAAGCCGCACTTCTACGAGCTAAGGTATGAGTTAACTCTTCATCCCGGAAGCACGGAGATTCTCCATTTCGAATGCCTTAGTTTCGATGCATGTTAGCGCGTATAGATGTGTTCGTCTCTTGAGACGAATCCATAGAGTATAAGAACGTAAAAATCCATTGAGAATCGAGTGAGATCTTAGGGATTTAGTGTGGACGGCTCTCGGGTGAGAACACTTGGGGACGATGAACGGATGCCGTCCATTCGATACACGCGCGCACGGACGGCCGAGATTGCGTCGGACCGGGAGACGGTACGAGAACCGCGGGGCCGGGCTGGCGACTCGGAGTGGCGGCGTCGAATGGGAGCGCGACGCGTGTGCGTTCGGAGGCTGCAGGGTTGACGCGGCGCCGCGTGGATAAATAGATAAATTAGGGTATTTTCTTATTTATTTAATTCCCTAAACTTAAAAATCCATATCTTTGTGTAGAAAAATCACAAAAATAAAATAAAAATACCCTCTTGCTCGGTGAACGAGAGGAGAATAATGTGGAAAAGAAATCATTTAATTTCATTAAGTATTTTATTTTTTATAATTTATTTACTCTCTGCATACATTTAATTCTCCATGCATGTATACGATTCACCATGGCATGAGACCATAGGGCTTTTGAAGCCTGCGAACTTGGGAACATTCCACTGAATTTTCCAAGGTCGAGAGGCCATCTAGTGAAAAGTTATTTATTTTTCAAATGCATGTTGCTTTGTTTTGAGTATTTTAATTCCAAAAATTAGCATGTTGTGAAATAAATTCTAGAAATATTTGGTGATGTTCCTTATGACCAGAGAACTGCTAGGAAAAATAGGACTTGAGTTAATTCACTCAAGATTAACCTAATTGGCTTAAACACCCAAAATAGGTCTTTAATTAATTAGAGTTAACCGAGGCATCAAATTGACTTGAAATCAATTCTCCAGCTGACCTTTAGGATCAGAGGAATCCACCATAAAAATTTGAGGTCGATTGGACTTGGTTAGCCTACTTAATTGGGTTGATTAAGTCGCTTAGCCATTTTAAACTTTAAAAATTCATAACTTTTAAAATACTTTTTAAAAATTCACTAAATTGGTTTTGGAGCCTCTCGATATCAGGGGAACCTAAGAAAATTAAAATTTCAATTTTCTGAAAAAGTTGATTTTTAATAATATTTTAATATTTTTAATAATTAAAAAATAATAAAAATCACAAAAATAATAAAATTCACCAAAATGTCACATTTTGAATTTTAATCACTTAGGAACAAATCCCACATTTTTCCTAGGTCTATTTAGTGAGATATTAAATTTTAAAGCCACTAGGGTAATTTTAAAATTAAAAAAATGTATTTTCTAGCATTTTCACTAAAATAATTACAATAAATCATAGAAAAATCGAGAAAATTGCAAAATTTGATTCTCTGGTTTCCTTGATATCAGAGAGATTTTTGAAAAATATAAAATCCATTTTTCAACATTTATTTTATTTTTAAATTAATTAACACTCCAAAACTCAAAATAATTATAATAAAAATAATATAATTCAAAAAATCACCAAAATTGGTCCAAGTGCTTCTGCTGGTCGTTAGGAATGTCCCCTAATTTTCTTAAGGACAGAAACTTTCCCTTGAGTCATGTTATCAAATTTTCCTTGAAAATCTCTATTTTCCACCAAAAATAATTATATAAATAAATTAAATACAGAAAAATCACATTTTCTCCTCTCATGTCTTTATTGACATATGAGTGAAGTCACATAAAAATTTCAAGTTCATTTAAGTTCAATTTAGTGAGTTATGAAATTATTAAGCTTAAAGGGTAAAATGGTAATTAAAATTTTTAATCCTTAATTAAAACTTTAGGTTTAATAAAAAATCAACAAGTAAAATATTTGATCTTAATCTGATTTGGATGATTGAAATTTAAATAATTAAAGGGTAGAAACCCATTAAATAATTTTAAAATGATTAAACTTTAATTAAATAATAGATTAAATTTGGAAGAATAATAAAATTGGAATTATTAAAATAAGGGATATTTATTAGGAAGAGATTTATTCTTTAATTTAAAAATCCCTAAATTAATTATATCAATTAATACTCAATTTTTAATTAAAATGATAACTCAAATTTAAAATATTAAAAGACTTAATTAAATTATTAAACTCTTTTAAAATTTAAATTAAAATTAAAAATAAAGTAAATTAAAGATAAATTAAATTAAAATTAAATTAAATTTAATAATTAAATTAAATTAAATTAAACAATTAAATTAAATTAGATTAAATTTAATAATTAAATTAAATTAAATTAAATAATTAAACAATTAAATTAAATTAAATTAAAATTAAATTAAATTAAATCAAATTAAATTAAATTAAATTAAATTAAATTAAATTAAATTAAACAATTAAATTAAATTAAATTAAATAATTAAATTAAATTAAATTAAATTAAATAATCAAATTAAAGTTAAATCGAAATCAATTAATTAAACATCGAAATCGAATTAAATTAAGTTATGTTAAATTAAATTAAAACTCGATTAAATTAAATTAAATTAAATATAACATCACTTAAAACAGAAAGAAATTAAATATAAAACAACTTGAACACTATTCAAATTTAAACTCTTTAACTTAAATCGAATCATTTGAATACTAACTTACCCTGAAAGCTTTAGTTATTATAACTCCTAAATAAAACATTAAATGAAGTGTCACTTCACTCATAGGATATTCGAATGTCCTAGTTCATTGACGAGTTAACAAGACTTGAAAACCTCGGACGATTGATTCATTTATATAATTAAATTCATTTGGACTTAAAAGCAATCCTAGAAATATTGAAAAGATGTTTAAGATCCTTCTAAGCACTTTCTCGATATGATAGGATATTTATAAGAACGATTGAATTTGATTGTTCTTTGATGAAGAAAATCGTCCTTAAACTAACACAAAGAACCTAGACGTCATAGGAGATGACTAGGTATAGGATTAGGAATTTGGTAGAAAACCATAACCTTTCCCTTAGCTTTACACAGGAACTTGCTTAAATATGCTAATTGTGTTTTAAGTGCGGCTTGGGATGACGGGAAGACCCTCCGGGTACGCTTTTATTTTATTGCGATTTACTTTCTTGCAATTACTTTCTTACGATTTACTTTGTGTACAAATGCATTTACTTTTCTTGCATGATAAAACAAGCTGTTGCATGAAAACCCGCACCTTTAGGATAGACCACTAAAGCTGAAACCAAAATTAAGTTAAAAGTCATTGCGAGATAAAATTCACCGCCACGACATTTCGAAATATAAAACAACTCGAAAATTTAATCACTGAAACGAACACAAAACTACAATTACAACTAAATTAAAACGTCTGTTGGATGATCGGGAATACCTCGGATGATGTAACCTACGTGTTGCTAACGGGATTTCCCGCGGTCTAAATGAAAGTGTGGAACTCATTCGGTTGAGTTTAGCAAATTCATACGGGCTAAGTGAATCAGATAAAAATAATGATGCGGAAGGATGGAGCGAGTGGGATCTTAGCAGGTGTCGTTATAATCGACTTTAAGATTTGTTTTAAATAAAACATAAAAAACACTTGGAAATTAAGATTTTCTCTAAACGAAAACACTTTTCTCGACTCCGATTTATGATTTCTAAAAGCTAAACCTCTGCAGACAACGAGGAGCTTGGAGCATGGTGGGCGGCACGACCATCGTCATCGGCAAAACACGAGTCTACTTCGACAAAACTTTCCTAGAATTAAAGCAACCGAAGCCATAGGACTTCGAGGTAGCTTGCACAGTGCGGCATAAATCCTCGACTCTTCGTTAGGCATTTGCATTGCAAATTAAGCCCTAACCGGTCTTAGGATTCCGAGGTAGTCGTCGATACGACAATAAACCCTCACATCTTCTAGATTATTTGTTTGATTTTATCATACAAATATAAGCCACTAATTAATTAAAATTGGCGAGATTGAAATATCGAAATAAACATTAGGACTTTCCTAAATTCGAAGCCAAACGATAGGATAGTCGGGAAATTATCGAAGTTCACTTCGAATCGGTGATTTCTCCTACCTTTCTTCCTTTGGATTCACGAAACAAAATGTTCCAAAATTTGATCCATTCCTTATTGAAATTCAAAATTCGATCTTTGAAAACCTTAAACTTTGAAATTCTTGAGAGCGGAATCATTGATTATTATCGAGAGTTTTCTTAGGTGATTCCGTCACTTAAGATGTAATTAACTATAGGGGCTTGCCCTTATAGGGAATTTTAAAGAACCCGGGTAATATAAACCACATGTTTAATGTTTTCATATTAAGCGGGGAAACTTGTCGGCTTATAAAATTGGTTCGCGGACGAACGGATGTCACTTAATCTTCTAGTTTATTTAATCGAGCCCCACCAATGACGGTGTGTCTATCCTTAGGGATAGATACACGGTTTGTGGTGCGGTGCTCGTTTATATAAACTATTTGGGGATGTGAGATCGGTTTAATCTCATATCTTAAAACCTTCGAATTTAAAATTATTTTCGAAATCAAATACTACTTTTCAAATTATTTATTTTAATTAAATTAAAAATTCGCCGACATGATTTACGGTAGGCGACCCCTCTTCAAAATAAAACACGACCTAAAAATATGCGGCACGGGATTTACGGCGACTCACGTGGGGAGATATTCCTCTCTCCATTATAATCGAAATAATTCTGCTTTCAAAAATCGGTAGTGTATCCATGTCACTAATGGATCGAGCTACCCTTCTTTCCGTTGGAATACTATGTTCATTTCTATCTTGAACAAGTATAGCCAACATTCTCTCGGATTTAGGAGCCACTTGTTTAGACACCCCTAAACGAGAGAGGTTCGAGATCCTTTACCTCATTTACGAGGTGGGGTGGACCCGATAGGTGTTAGTTTAGGAGTGATCCTTCGAGTCGGGAAGTCTTGCTTAAGACTTTCTTTTCCTTCTACGAATCGGATTCCTTACCTTCTCTACACCTTTGAACATTCGTTCTAAATAAACAAACCCTCTAATAAGTGATTCTTTTAACAAATGATTCTTTTTATAAATACATGAACAAAGAATGAGTTCGGACTCTTTTCAATTCCTTTCTTTTCGTCTGAAGAAAAGAAGCATAACTTAGGGACGACAACGAGAATCTACCTTGCGAAATGGAAGCCCGAGCGATTTTCTCCTTCACCAACGGATTGGACTTCGTCATACATAAGGATGAGGCTGCCAGACTGATGGGGTCATCCAGGTTTGGACGAGGATTTGGCTACGAACGTCGAAGTCACCGACGTCTCCCTCTTTGCAGCGACGAACAAGGTATCCGAGGTGAGGAACCCTTCGCGAGTTCGACCTTAGGTCGACCGAGAGTTTCCTCCTGCGAAGGGTCCAGCTAGGAGGAATCTGCTTGTCCGTAGGAGGAGGCATTCTCGCTACCCCCTTGGTCTAGTTGTTTCCGCACCTACCCCGGACTTACGCAAATCGAAGGGGAAAGAAATCCGGAACTATGATAAACACTGTTACGGTGGAGGGTACGGATCTTCTGTAAGACCTTGTCTTCGAAATCGGGTCCGGTTCGAAGATTCCGTCGGCAACAGACCCGAAGAAGAAATAGAAATAGAAGGATCGCCGGGGAAGCCGGAGAACTGTCTTGAGATTGCCTTCTGGAGGAAATTCCGGAGTTGCCGAGAATATGCACGTTGCAGGAATATACACCTTGCACGACTACATACCACTTTTGGGAGGAAGCGGGTTCCATCCCCTCTCCGCCGCGAGAGGATGAGGAGAATGTTCGAAAGATTCTTTGCCGCATTACCACGGCCCGCATACTACAACGATAGCCGCAAGAAAAGAACTAGAACTACGCCGTTTGCTCAGTTACGAAGCTTTGGTAGAAAAGGCTAGCAAAGAAGGAAAAGCTGCCCGTGTCGGAAATTCTACGAAGGATAGGGCGGGTGCCGGTCGAATCCGTCTTGGGCCCGAGTAGAACCCGCCAGTCATGATAGAAAAGCCGAGCGAGAGAATGAAGGCTAGCCCGCTGTACGTAGTATCGGGGTTACGGATTAGGGAGGATACCGCCTTCCGGCATTTGGCGGAGTAGACCATACGGTCACTAGACCTTCTATTGCTAGAAGGATGGTGTGGCGTCCACTACGGGGCGATTGAGGCGAAACGACGGCCGAGAGAGAAAGTCTCGCCGGGAGGCTGGAATGCGAAGAAGTGCTCTTGCGATGAAGGGGACTCGTGAAAAAAGGACCGGCGACCATCGCATGACAACCACAAAGATACACAGAAAGCTCCGCTAGAAGATGCCATGGAAAAGTTGAGAACCGACATCCAGACGGTTGGCGAAAGAAAGAAGAAAGTTCGGAGATGAGATCGACTCATCGGAATTCATGGACAACGAATATGCGAGAAATCGACATGGTTGAGACACGAGCTTCATCGGCTTCTCGAGGTGCTCCTGCGGCCGCGAGAAGAGAGGAGCCGGGCGATGAAGAGACGGCTTCGGGAAAAGGACGACACGATCGCTCGAATGGCGAAGAGGATGGAAGAGATGGCCGTAGCTCTAGCCGCTCTCCGAAGTCGAGTACGACCACATAGAGAGACACCCCGGAAGTCATTCACATCGTAGACGGAGGAAGGAGATTACATCCGTCGATGGGGATGACCGGTGAAAAAGGATACAACACGAAGTATGATCCACGAAAAGGATATCAAGAACTTGGTAGAACGGCGGTGCGAGAAGCCACTAGCACGATCGAAGAACGGGACATCTATTCGGACGGGTAGACCTTGCCGGAAGAGTGTCGACGCTGTCCCGATACCCCGAAAGGGCTTCGTGCCACCTACGTTTAAGACCTTCGACGGAGCAGGGAACCCCGACGGCATGTTGCACACTTTCGTGCCGGTTGTTGCAATGCGGCGGGAGCGATGCGCTACTCTTCCGACGGTTCGTTAGCGGTCTGTCGGGAATCGCCTTCGGCCGGTATGCGGGGTACCCGACGGATGCAGTAAAGACATTCTCGGAGCTAGAGAGCCTCTTCATTAAGCGATTTGCGGAGCTCGGCACCACATCACTATAGGTGATTTAGTGGTAGAGAAACAAAGGCCGAATGAAACTCTAGTGGATTACATACTTCGATGGAGAAATTTAAGTATGAAGTGTGAACCACGATTGCGAGAACAACATGCGGTCGGCATCTTGCTTAAAAGCATTCACGGCCGATAGCACTTCTCCTCGAGGATTCAACATTAAGACTTTTGAGAAGTTGTTAAGCAAGGCGGAAGCTTGCAAGAAGAGGCGAAGCAATTAAGTTTTGCGGACAAGACGGACGAGCGAAGCGGTGAAGACTTTCGAAAAGAAATGCGGGGTCGTTGCGGCGGTTGACAAAGGCAAACAACCGATCTGAAATGCCACGACGAACGGCCGCGGCAACCACAACAAAATTACCGGCAACCCGGTCCGGCTATCGGTCGTCTCCGCGAGTATGAACAGCCGTCTCGTCCGCGACGTACATTGAGGGAGCTTCGAGCGAGAGAATATCCGTTCAAAAATGAAGCGATGCAGAAGATGTTCCGTAGCTTAATGAAAACTCCAGATTTCCGAGTTGCCCGAGCCCGAAGACCGGAGGAAGTCGACAAGAAAGGTGATCCCGACTTTTGCCCCTACCATCGGATGCTTGGGCACAAGATAGAAGAGCGCATTACCTTCGAAAAGTTGGCTCGACGACAACCTTCGGAAAGGAAATATAACGATCCAGAAGGAGTACATGAAGGAACCCCGAAAAGGAGGTTCGTCGATGTTATCTCGGCCGATCCCGTCATTCGATAGATCACTATGCAGCGACGATGGATGGACTACCGCACTGGACGAGATCTTCGAAGAAGATTTTAGACGACATCCAGAACCGCTTCGGTGCGAGCTTCGATTCGAGTTCGAGACACTGTTAAGCCGATGCTTATCACTTGCGATAGAAGAACCACCTCGACGGGAGACAATCGAAGAGAAGAAGAAAATTGACGAAGAAGAGGGGACCGAGATTCCTAAGGCTAGACTAGGGGTCTGCTTATCTAGGATAGTTGTTTCGATTCGGGGGAGAAATCCCTCGAACCTCGATTTTGTATGATTATGCTGCTCACTTCGGTGGGATCATATAATGATAAGGGTGATGGCGTTGGCTACGTTTTGGCTATTTCTAACGATTACGTAACTAGCGACAATCAGGGCGTCGATTTCGATACCAACAACAATTCTCGAAATCATACGAAGATCTCGACGATCAAAATGACGAAGAAGGCATCCATCGAGGAGGCTACGAGAGTTCGACGAGCAACGGATCTATCGCGGGTTTCGAGGAGCTCCGGTTACGATAGAGTTAGAGCCTTCGGATTTGGAAGATAATCCAGGAAGAGCCGGTCATTCGATTCGGGGAGGAGACACCGGCAAACTCGATACTAGATTCGAAGAAATTACGAAGTCGACTTGAGAAGTGGAAAAGTTCTACCTCCGAGAATGGGTCCGAAAAGACGAAGGAAAGCGGGTGGTTGTTCGAGAAGAACCAACCTGCGGCGAGAAGACATACCCATTCGAGAGAAGCGAGACGCGGGAGAACAAAGTGGACTACAACGTGCTAGCCCATCTTAGGAAACTACCGGCCAGGCGAGCATCTACGATGCTCTCATCTTATCGAAAGGAGATGAGGGAAGCTCTGATCGAGGCCTTGCTTGATCCGGAAATTTGCTTAGCTCGAATGGCCGGAGATTCCTTAGATGAGGTTTGCTCGTTAAAGAACGACGAGGTGTTACCTTCACGGACGATGACCTACTTACTTGGGACGGCGGATCACGACCAGGCCGTTGTACATTTCGATTACTGATTGGGAAGTTTACGCTCTCCGGAGTATTGGTGGATCCGGGAGCATCAATCGATATAATGAGTCTTCGAACACTAGCATACTTGGAAATTGATGCTCGTGAGCTCGAGGCCGACAAAATGTTATTAAGAGGATTCGACGAGAAAGGAGAAAGAGCCCTCGGAGTCGATAACGCTGCTTGATGAAGACCGGTGATTTAGCGAGACAACGCGCAAAATTTCATATAATCGATTCGAAACGTCGTTCGACGCTCTGCTGGGCCGACCATGGATACATGAAAACGAGGATGGTACCATCATCTGCTGCATCGGTGCATCAAATATTACGATGGAGGGGAACGATTGCATCGAAAGGTGACTTACGACCATTCTCCGTACATGAGATTGGAATCCATGAAGATGCGGCTTATTATGCACCGCCAAGAAAACAATCTTCTCCAGGAGATACCATAACAAATGAAGCGAAAGAAAGTTCGGGACAACGAAGAACACTGAAGTTCTAGTCCAACGAGTCGCTCACCACTCCCTTCGGCGAGATGGTGAAGGTTTCTCCACGACTCGCATCCGAGTCGAGGCGGGGACGAGGCCGTGGTAGAGACACTAGGACGATTGGACGGAAGAAACCAGCCATCAATGTTGATTGGGATGATAGTTACGAAGAAGAAAAAGAAATCGAGCAAGAAGCGGCAACGATAAGTCGAAAGAAGCCGCAATACGAAGATCTCCTCGAAGATGAAAAGAACGAAGAATACAAATCGATGTACGAGAAGATTAACCACTACGTACATACGTATGACCCTAACTCCGATCCATTCTAATAAGATCGAGGGTATGGAGGTCGAAGAGGTACGTAGTGACGGTGCTGAGCCGATCGAATTCTATCGTGGTGCTTCTTCCTCCAAGCGAAAATAATGTACAATTCGAAGATGTCACTTCATCGAAATTAATGGAATTACCTTTTGAGTGGTACTCTCCACTGTGTTCAAAATTTAATTCAACGTGGTTTCTTACCTCGACAATGGACGAAAGGCCGATCACAACATTTTGAAAAGTTATGGAATAACTCGGCCGTCCTCCCGATTCAAAGTATGGACTCGGATTCGGCACGGTAGGGTCGGTTGGCGATGCTTGAATTTTGCTTGGTTGTCACTTGCAAATCCGATGAAAACTGCATGGAAACTACAGACGAACTCGAAGATTTACAGAGTGGAGACGCTCCGCAGAATTCGAAGAAGAAATTAAATCCACGATAGATGAGTTAACGGAAGTTAACTTAGGTACTAGCGAAGAGCCTAGACCTACCTTTGTTAGCTCCTTACTCGACAAAGAAGACTCCGAAGAAATAATCAAGTTATTAATGGAATTTAAAGACTGTTTTGCTTGGAGACTACGATGAAATGCCGGGATTAGCTCCGGAGGTTGCGGTCCATAAGCTAGGAGTAGATCCTGCTACATCCCGATCGGACGAGGTCCCGAGAAGAATGCGTCCGGAAATCGAACAACAAGTCATAGCCGAAGTTAAAAAGCTAATAGACGCTAAATTTGTCAGTGAAGAACAATACCCGACTGGCTAGCCAACGTAGTGCCGGTCGGAAAGAAGAATGGTCGGATCGGAATTTGTGTGGACTTCGAGAGATTTAAACGAGGCATGTCCGAAAAGATGAATTCCTCTGCGATTCCGGAGCCGATGATCGATATTGCTTCGACACATGAAATATTCTCATTCATGGATGGATCTTCGGGATACAACCGGATAAAAATGGCTCCGAGAAGATGAAAAGCTTACGGCATTCGAACGCCGATCGGAGTATTTTGCTTACACGGTGATGCCATTCGGACTAGAAGAACGCGGGAGCGACCTACCGAAGAGCAATGACAAGAATTTTTGATGATCTCATCCACAATCGAGTCGAATGCTTACGTGGACGATGTCGTCATCAAAGCAAAGTAAAGGAAAACCACCTGTATGATTTGAGAATTGTTTTCGAACGATTAAGACAATTTAACCTTAAGATGAATCCCTTAAAATGCGCCTTCGGCGTCACCTCGGGAAATTCTTAGGATTCGTTGTCAGAACATCGTGGAATTGAAATCGACCGGAGAAGATTAAAGCCATCTTAGAAATGCCGCCTCCCAAAACCTTAAAACAACTACGATCTTTTCGAGGAAGCTGGCATATCTTCGACGCTTTATCTCGAACACTGTCAGGTAGGTGTCGGCCTTTCTCGGCACTAGTTAAAAAGGACGCCAAATTTATTTGGGAAGAGAAATGCCAGAAGGCCTTCGAAGACATTAAACAATATTTAATGACACCTCTCTGTCTTAGCGACCCCAGATCTCGGGTAGACGGCGATACTTTACACCGCGGCTTTAGACGACTCTCTCGGAGCCTGTTGGCCAGGTCGATGATGAGGGTAAAGAAAATGCTCTTTACTACTTAAGCCGTCGTTTACTTCCAGACGGAAGTAAGGTATCCCGCAATTGAAAAGCATTGTTTGGCCCTGATCTTCGCCGCTCAAAAGCTCGAGGCACTACATGCTTTCTCATAAGGTCGACTTGATTTCGAAGTTTAATCCATTGCGATACTTGATGACTCGTCCAACACTTTCCGGCGAGACTTGCCGGATGGTCGATGATATTGTTGCAATTCGATATAACTTTCGTGCCTCTGCGTGCCGTAAAGGGACAAGTCTTAGCAGACTTCCTCGCGGCACACCCTTTGCGGCCGAATCTCCTCTCGATGACGATGCGCCGGATGAACGAATAATGAGCCTAGAAGACCACGATGATCGACGTTGGGAATTGTATTTCGACGGAGCATCTTCGGCCACAAAGACGAAGAATCGCAAGTGATAGTGCCGGTAAGGCGGGAATCGGGCTAATCTTTATAACACCGGAGCGGGGGATGTTAAGATACTCCTGCCACTTGACGAAGCCGTGTACGAGCAACGAAGCGGAATACGAAGCCCTCATAACGGGATTGGAATTAACCATTCGAATGGGGATAACGAGACATCGACATCTACGGGGATTCACGGTTAATCATTCGACGGATCGCAGGACAATACGGAATTTTTAAGCCGAGACTCGAACAATACTTCGAGTATGCCGTACAGTTGTTGGAACGGATTCCAAATGTGACGATCTCTGAAAATTCCTAGAAAAGAGAATGCTTTAGCGGATGCTTTAGCCCGTCTCGCAAAAGAATTTGCTGTTTGCAAGATGAATCGAGTGGAAGTGTCGGTTCACGGACGTCGGGTCCTATCACGGCTCGACATAGACACGATACACAAATCGGCAAAAGAAAAAGAATCGGTTGCGGTAGTGACGAGAAAACACGAGAAGATTGGCGACGGCCATTGATGAGCTACACAACGAACGGGAAAGGCTACCGGACGATAGGTCGCTGGCCCATCGGATCGAAAAGAACTGCATCTTACGCATTAATAAACAACACATTATACGGAAAGGTCTTTTGATCGAATGTGGCTAAGGTGCCTAAGCGGGTACGAGGCCGTGAAATTGTTAAAGAGGTGCATTCGGGACTGCGTGGCGCTCACCGGTCGGGTCCAAGATGAAAATGAAAATTAAAAGACTAGGGTACTACTCGGCCCTCGATGATGATCAGCTGCATGAAAATCGCCGAAGGCGTCACCGATGCGAGTGCACGGAGTGGTTCTACACCGGCCTCCGAATGTGCTGCACACGACAATTGCGTCGTGGCCGTTTGAATGTTGGGGCACGGATATAGTGGGTCAGATAGAACCATCATCTTCGAAAGGACATCGTTTCATTCTTGCGGCTACGGATTACTTTTCCGAGTGGGCGGAAGCGGTTCCACTTAGAGAAGTGAAAGCACACCACGTCTTGCGGTTTTCGAAGAACCGAGTTGTCTGCCGTTTCGGAGTGCCGCGCGAGATCATCTCGGATAATGGAGTCGGCATTCGAAGCACACAAATCAACAATTTTGTCGGGGAGACACGGAATCGGCTGGCGATACTCGACAATTTACTACCCGAGAGCAAACGGCCTCGGCGAGGCTTTTAATAAAACTCTCGTTCGAATCTTAAAGAAAACCACGGACGATAATAAGAGAAATTGGCACGAGAAATTGTTAGAAGCCTTATGGAGCCTGCGGACAACCTTCGAGAACCCTACTCGAGCTACACCTTACGCTGCGGTGTATGGGTCCGAGCGATGTTACCTTTAGAGGTTCGGCTTCCTTCACTCGGAGTGCCGATTGCAAACGAGATCGCGACGAGGAAAACGCCGGATTACGACTCGAAGAATTAGAAAGCTTGGAAGGAAAAGACTTGCGGCACAACGGAATTTAGAACTATACGAAGCTAAGATGGTTCGAGCCCATGACAAGGCGAGTCCGCCAAGAACCTTGAAAGTTGGTGACTTAGTTCTCGTTCTCAGAGACTATTCTTGCACACCGCGAAGATAGGAGGAAAATTTGAACCCACTTGGGAAGGACCGTTTGTGGTTGAAGCGGTATACTCGGGAGGTTCCTGCCGGTTAGTGAATTGCCGGGGAGAACGACATATGCTTCCGATCAACGGACGATACTTGAAAAAATATTACTGCTACCGATGTTTCGAAGGAATGAATTCTTCATCACTAAGAAACACGGGCGAAAGTAATTACTTATGATTGGAGTCCGAACCAAAAAAATAATAAAATGTGCTTAAGATAAATAAAATCATGATAATTAAGTTTTCCTTGTTTCCTTTTTCAAATCAAAATCTCTTCCCTCATCTTATCCTACTTCATTCACGTTAAATTTGAAAATATAAGAATAATAAAAAATGTATCTTTAATAAACATTTTCTTAATGTTCTTGTTCTTAGTACGACCCACGATCCTTTTCCTTGTCTTTTCGCGGAAATGTCGAACGGGCGGTTGGTCTTGAACTTTAAGAATGGCGTAAGCCTTGCACTCGATGAAAAGAGGGTGAAAGATGGAGCGATAATCGAGATTGACTCGGATTTCGCACCGGCGAGCCTACGGTACGAGGAAAGTGAGCTGGGTCCCGATTGACGAGAAGAAGCTGCCGGACGGACGAGTGATGAAAGTGGGTGGCCCAAGCCACCAATCCAACAACGAAAAGAAAAGCAAACACCGAAGAAGACGAAAATGAAGTCGTAGTCGACTACGGCGGAGAGCGAGGCTTGTCGGCGCCGCGCCGCGAGAGATTCGAAGTTCGGAGGGCTACTCTCACGACCAGCGCAACGAAGAAATAAGAATCGCCGCATCAGTAAAATGTTAACAAAACTAGGCTGCGGACCAGCGCGATGAGACAATTGCTAATGCCGGCACTCGCATTTCGAGGACACCGGTTCACGGGAACACGAAGAAAGGAGGCCGAGCTCTAGAATAACAGGAAAGAACCGGGGAAATCTCCGGAAGATCGAAGAGAAGAAGGCTACCACGCCATCGGATAGAACCACCGGCGGTGCATGACCTTGTTGCGAAGCAGACCCGGGGGATGTACGACGGACATCATCACTGAGGAGCCGAGGTATGCGGGGGAACGTGAAGGGATTGAACCATATATCCCTGATATGTCACAAGGCCTCGCCATCTGCGAGATCATTCCGGAATACGAGTGGAGAGGATGCGAGAATGTTGAAAAGAAAACTTTCGAATACTTCGAGAGAATTAAAGGAAGAAGAATCGACATACTAGAAGGCCTCGAGCTACACACAGACGTATTCTCGGAGTATGAACAACGAGCAAATCGTGGAGTGTATCCGGGATACGAAAAGAATGGGCCGAGCGGGCCGCCGAGGAAAAACACATACTCGGAACCCGGAGATGGATGCCGGGGAAAGGAAGAATCACGATACGATGCGGATCTTGCTACGACTTTCGCTGAAGACGAGAAGGGAAACCCACGGGGAATACTTCGTCATGGGCGAGTAGATCCGATGCCATTAGTTATCGAGAGAATGGTAAAAAGATTGATAACATGGAGAGTGCTGCCGACGGATTGCATACCAATCATTGCATTATCAACATCTACAAACGGGGTATTGCATACCCCGCATATTGATCACCGCGACTTCGTCGGACCTTCTGCACGGTCTCTTTCTTGAATGAGTGCAACATCATGTTCGGATCGACCTCCGGATAGCGAGCCGGGTGAGTTCCGAGGCCGATGAAGCTACCTTCTACGGTGGGTTCCGTCATGATGCTCTGCGAGGTAACGGAGCGGATATCGCAAAGCATTGCATACGGGAGTGCCGGTGGAGCGAATCTCGGTTACTTTCGGGAGGATGGACGACGACAAAATACCTTACCATTTCCGACGAGATCCGGAGCTAGAGAACCTCCGGCCTTACGAGCTATGAGTTACATGGGAAATATCACACCTCCGATGTACATCCGGCCGGCATCCTTGCCGAGGATGGCTTGGAAGGTGATGTTATTGACCATGTACCTCACTTATTCGGACATGGATTTTTGACGGATGATTCTTTTGATGGATCAGCAAAGATGCATTACAGGTCCGTTTTGAGTCTACATGGATTGTATGAAATATATTCCGAGATCGAGTTGTACGACGTATTTTCGACATGATTGGAATGAAAGTGACCATGTCACGTTTTTGGCCTTCACCTCTTTTGTGCGAAATTGATTGGGAAACGCCATTAAAGTTAAATGAACTTCGAACGAAGAACGAGAAAAGAAAAAAAAGAGAATAAAAGAAAACTTTCTAAAAAAAAATCGAAAAATGACAAACACCAAGTTCACATGAACATTAAATAAACAACAAAATAAAATTTGAACCATTAAAAGATAAACGAAATCAACACAAATCTCAAATTCCATCCTTCAATTGAATCAAATTTATCCTTCGAACTTAATCAAATTCCATCCTTACAAATTTCAAATCAAATTCTCGATCGAATTCGAATCCACTCTCGATCGAATTTCAAATTTGATCTTCCCAAATCTCGAATCAATTCTCGATCAAAATCCAAATCATCTCGATCGAGTTTCGAACTTGATCTTTCAAATTCGAATCGAATCTTAAATCGAATTTCAATCGAGTTCAAACTCATCCTTCCAATTTCAATTTCAAATTCAATCTTTCCGAGTTCAAGTCTCGATCGAATTCGAATTCGATCTCTATCGGATCTCGAATCCGATCTTCGATCTACATCGAAATTGAAACTTTTGGGTCGAGGATTTTACATCCATGCTGCCTTTGTGGATTCTCTTCTATTGCCTTTGAAATACATCAAAATTCAAAATCTTTTGGGTCGAGGATTTTACATCAGCATTGCCTTTGCTTTAGGATTCTCTTCTATTGCCTTGAAATACATCGAAATTCAAACTTTTTGGGTCGAGGATTTTA
The DNA here is from genome assembly GCA_022702705.1 of Papilionanthe hookeriana x Papilionanthe teres. Taxonomy (NCBI): domain Eukaryota; kingdom Viridiplantae; phylum Streptophyta; class Magnoliopsida; order Asparagales; family Orchidaceae; genus Papilionanthe; species Papilionanthe hookeriana x Papilionanthe teres. Next base: position 3,882 of record JAKZJZ010001001.1, on the reverse strand, counting down.
CATCAAAGTTACTGTTGCTTTAGGATTCTCTTCTGTTGCCTTTGAAATACATCAAAATTCAAACCTTTTGGGTCGAGGATTTTACATCAGATATGCTGTGCTTTAGGATTCTCTTCTATTGCCTTTGAAATACATCGAAATTCAAAACTTTTGGGTCGAGGATTTTACATCAAAAGCTATCATTTGCTTAGGATTCTCTTCTGATTGCCTTTGAAATACATCAAATTCAAAACTTTTGGGTCGAGGATTTTACATCAAGCTACCTTACCTAGGATTCTCTTCTGTTGCCTTTGAAATACACCAAAATTCAAAACTTTTGGGTCGAGGATTTTACATCGAAATGCTTATTGCTTAGGATTCTCTTCTATTGCCGCTGAAATACATCGAAATTCAAAACTTTTGGGTCGAGGATTTTACATCGAAGTACCTTTGCCTTAGGATTCTCTTCTGTTGCCTTTGAAATACATCAAAATTCAAACCTTTTGGGTCGAGGATTTTACATCAAGTTGCCTTTGCTTTAGGATTCTCTTCTATTGCCTTTGAAATACATCGAAATTCAAAACTTTTGGGTCGAGGATTTTACATCAATGCCTTGCTTTAGGATTCTCTTCTGTGCAGCTGAAATACACAAATTCAAAACTTTTGGGTCGAGGTTTTACAGCTATGCTATAGGATTCTCTTCTATTGCTGTGAAATACATCAAAATTCAAAACTTTTGGGTCGAGGATTTTACATCCGAAGTACCTTGCTTTAGGATTCTCTTCATATTGCCTTAGAAATACATCAAATTCAAAACCTTTTGGGTCGAGGATTTTACATCAAGTGCTATTGCTACTAGGATTCTCTTCTATTGCACTGTGAAATACATACAGAAATTCAAACTTTTGGCGTACTGAGGATTCTTACATGCCGAAGATGCTCAGATCACTTTGCTTTAAGGATTCTCTTCCTGTTGCCTTTGAAATACATCAGAATTCGAACTTTTGGAGTCGAGGATTTTACATCGGCTACTTTAGGTCTTTCTGCTGAAAATACATCAAATTGACCTTTGGGTCGAGGATTTTCTCAGTGCTTCTTTAGGATCTTTCTATCATGAAATACATCATCGAAATCGAACTCTTGAGGTTAAGGATTTTACATCCAACACGCACTTTGCTGCGAGATATCTTCTCATTGCAACGATTCAATCTAATCGATTCGATTTTCTTTCGAGGTTGGAGATGTTACATCTAAAACCTCGAAATCCCAATTTTCATTTCAAATCGAATCCCTCAATTAATTTTGACGAAACTTGATCTAAATTGAAACTCCGAACTAAAATTTAAACTCGCACATCAAAACATAAATTGAAACAAAATAAAATCTAAATCGAAATTCCCCGAGATCATGTGATTTGGGATTTACCTCCTTTTCCTTTCCCAGGCGAGAGTTCGAGAATCTCGGTTCCGAGAGATATACTTGACACTCCCCGGCGAAGCTCTTCACTTCGTCTTAAGTTCGTCACTTGGACATACTGTGTTGGTTTTGTTGATCGCTTCGGTCAGCACCGATACGCGCGGTGTGCTCCGTCGGCTCACCACACTATTGGGGGTCCATTTGTTGACCTCATTTTTGATGAGGTCTTCCTTTCTTCTTTTAGTGCTTAGGATCTAGCCTTAGGCTTTTCCTTTGACTATCTTAGAGGACTAGAATTGGGACCCGCCTTTTAGAAATTCAAACCACTTCTAAACTCCATGCAAACTCCACGAAACTTGACCATAGACCCCTAATCACCTAGAGGTTGAAATCGAAATGTGGAAGTTTAAAGGATGAGTTCTATAGGACTCTTTGGCACTTGGAGGCTGCCACAGGTGGCTACAGTGCGGTGAAGGGGCTGACATTACACTACACTTACACACTACATTTCCACACACTTCCTAAAACCACACCCATACCCAACTTGACCTCCTGACTCATGTAGGTGATTCACATGGATGGTCCTTAACCTACTAGCCCATTGGTAAGAGGGTTAGGAACAACATAGTGAATGCCTCGAATGAGTCCTTTCATGACTCATATGGGCTTGAAATAGCTTCATGGCTCAGCCAAAATGATTTCACCCACTCAAATTCACCCGATCTTGAATTTCCCAAATTTTCAATTTTTGACCCAGGGACCTACACTACTTAGCACTCACAGAAGCATGAAATTACCCAAATTTTTGCAAAATTTCCAAATTACCCAAAATTTTCCAAAATCAATCCCAAACATCTCCACATCACTCAAATTGATCATCCATATCCAAAAAATACCAAAGATTCCAAAAATACCCCCGATACCCTCCGAATACCCAAAATACCCTTCTTGGCCTAAAAATCCAAAAATTCAGAAAATTCCCAGAAAATTCCAGAAAATCCCAAATATTCCCAATTTCATTTTGTCCAACTACACCATGGGCCAATTTTGTCAATTTACCCTACTTTTGTCAAAACCCCCAAATTGACCCATTTTAACGAAAGTGGACCCGATGTCGAGCCAAACCTACCCAATTGACCCCAATTTTGGTCAATTCAATTCTAAACTTCAATTCAACATTCCCGATACCAATTTAGACCAAATCCAAGTCAATTTGATTGACATTTGGATCCGATTTCACTTTGGGCCTTAAAGCCCGAATTTGGACCCATGACCCGAACTTAGCCCAAACTAACCCAATTCAACTCCAATTAACCCCAAATCTTTTCTAAACCTTCCTTAACATCCTCATAAACAAAACACTAACATGATTTGCCCAAGATTTTGACCCAAACCCCACTCGAATTCAACCCAGAAATCAAAAAGCCCGATTTTGACCTAAACCCAAATCTAACCGAATAGGCCCAAACCTCAAAATTAAAACCCAACCAAAGCCAAAACCTCTTTGAAACACTCCCATAAACATTTCTTAACATTTATTTTACATCAATTTCAACCCTAGCCCAACATTGGCCCAAGTTAGCCCAATTTGACCTACATTGGCCCATTTACGAAATAAACCCAAATTCAACCCAATTCAAACCCAAACCACCTCAAATCTACTTCAAATTATTCATGAAACATCCACTAAACCAAAACCAACAACTATTTGGCCCAAACTTCTACAAAAATTCCCATCCATGAACACATCCTTAAACTTAAAAGCCAGCTTCCCTTAAACCTTCTTAAAAGCGCATTTCCTTGAAAATTAAAGCCCAAATCTACCACTAAAGCCCACATGACATCTCCATTTGTCATCCATTTAATTAAATCCATTACCTAAGTCCTAAAATCATCATTGAATTATCCGAAATGAAGCTTCATCCAAATTCCCATCAAATTACCAAAAAATTTCTTAAAACCCTTTTCATGAAACAAATCGAAGCCTTTTCCGAAGCGAATGAAGCCATGAACAAGCCATTCTCGAAGCCACATGAAGCCATGAGGGCTTTGACTTGTCATTAGTCCATTTATGGCAAGAAGAGGGAGTTCTTTCTTAAACCTCCTTTAACCCTTTTTTACCTTAATCATGTCGCACACTAAACCATGTTTAGCCACCTCATCATGGATGGAGACTTCACCACTCCTTCTAAGGTGACCTAAATGATTCCCTCGGCTCAAAATCAGAGCTTGGAAGGGTGCACCAAGCCCAAAATGGTGGGTTGACCCAAACCAAGCCAAAGTGAGCCTTCTCCCATTCCATTTAAATCAAACTCCTTTACACATGTCGAACCTCGATTGCTACACTAAACCCAGCCACGACGCCTTGACAAGATGGTGACCATTACTGTGGCCGGCCACCGGGCCGCCAGGAAAACACCATGGCGAGAGCTCGCATGTGAGCCGACATTGAAATTCTCACTTCTTGGCCCCAACAGTGGTCACCAT
>JAKZJZ010001000.1:0-33243 GCA_022702705.1 Papilionanthe hookeriana x Papilionanthe teres | reverse complement strand
TTTGAGTTGCTTTATATTTTGAAATGTTGTGGCGGTGAATTTTATCTTGCAATGACTTTTAACTTAGTTTTGGTTTCAGCTTTAAGGACTATCCTAAAGGTGTGGGTTTTCATGCAACAGCTTGTTTTATCATGCAAGAAAAGTAGAGTGCATTTGCAATAAAGTAAATTGCAAGAAAGTAAATTGCAGGAAAGTAAATTGCGATAAAATAAAAGCATACCTGGAGGGTCTTCCCATCATTCCAAGCTGCACTTAAAACACGATTAGAACATTTAGGCAAGTTCCTAGGTAAAGCTAAGGTAAGGGTTATGGTTTTCTACCAAATTCCTAATCCTATAGCTAGTCATTACCTATGACGTCTAGGTTCCTTGTGTTTTTGGTTTGAAGACGATTTTCTTCATCAAAGAACAATTAAGTTCAATTGTTCTTATAAATATCCTATCATATTGAGGAAGTGCTTAAGAAGAATCTTAAACATCTTTTCAATATTTCTAGGATTGTTTTAAGTCCAAATGAATTTAATTATGTAAATGAATCGATCGTCCGAGGTTTTCAAGTTTTGTTAACTTGCTCAATGAACTAGGATATTTGAATGTCCTATAAGTGAAGTAACATTTCATTTAATATTCTGTTTAGGAGTTATGATAACTAAAGCTTTTGAGGGTAAATTGGTGTTCAAATGGTTTGTGATTTAGCTTAATTTCAATTGAAGGGTTTAAATTTGGAATAGTTGTTCAAGTTATTTTAGGCTTATTTCTTTATGTCTTAGGTGATGTTATTTAATTCAACTTAATTTAATTTAATTTAATTTAATTTAATTTAATTCAATTCAATTTAATTCAATTTAGTTTGATTTGATGTTACATTAAATTAATTTGATTTAATTTAATTTTTTTTAATTTAATTTGATTTAATTTAATTTAATTTAATTTAATTTATTTAATTTAATTTAATTTTTAATTTAATTTAATTTAATTTAATTTAATTTTTAATTTAATTTAATTTTTAATTTAATTTTTAATTTGATTTAATTTGATTTAATTTAATTTTTTAATTTAATTTTATTCATTTTAATTTTAATTAAAATTTTAAAAGAGTTCAATAATTTAATTTTAGTTTAATGATTAAGTCTTTTAATGTTTTAAATTTGAATTATCATTTTAATTAGGAATTAAACATTAATGAAATGATTAATTTAGGGATTTTTTAAATTAAAGAATAAATCTCTTCCTAATAATATCCCTATTTTAATAATTCCAATTTTATTATTCTTCCAAATTTAATCAATTATTTAATTAAAGTTTAATCATTTTAAATTGCATAATGGGTTTCTACCCTTCAATTATTAAATTTCAATCATCTAAATCAGATTAGGATCAAATATTTTACTTGTTAATTTTTTATTAAACCTAAAGTTTTAATTAAGGATTAAAAAAAAAATTTAATTACCACTTTACCCTTTAAGCTTAATAATTTCATAACTCACTAAATTGAACTCAAGTGAACTTGAAATTTTTATGTGACTTCACTCATATGTCAATAAAGACATTAGAGGAGAAAATGTGATTTTTCTGCATTTAATTTATTTATATAATTATTTTTGGTGGAAAATAAGGATTTCCAAGGAAAATTTAATAATATGACCAAGGGAAAGTTTCTGTCCTTAATAAAATTATGGGACATTCCTAATGACTAGAGGACCACTTGGACCAATTTTTGTGATTTTTTGAATTATATTTTATTTACTAAAATTATTTTAAGTTCTGGAGTATTAATTAATTTAAAAATAGAATATAAGTTGAAAAATGAATTTTATAATTTTTAAAATTCTCTCTGATATCAAGGATTCCAGAAGACCAAATTTTACAATTTTCTGATTTTTCTTTGATTTATTATAATTATTTTAGTGAAAATGCTAGAAAATACATTTTTTAATTTTAAAATTACCCTAGGGCTTTAAAATTTAATATCTCATTAAATAGACCTAAGAAAAATATGGGGTTTGTTCCTAAGTGATTAAATTTCAAAATATGACATTTTGGTGAATTTTATTATTTTTGTGATTTTTATTATTTTTTAATTATTAAAATATTAAAATAATACTAAAAAATTAACTTTTTTAGAAAATTTAAATTTTAATTTTCTTAAATTCCCCTGATATCTGAGAGACTCCAAAACCAATTTGGTGAATTTTTGAAAGGTATTTTGAAAGTTATGAATTTTTAAAGTTTAAAATGACTAAATGGCCTAATCAACCCATTTAGTAGAGGCTAACTAAGTCCAATCGACTTGAAATTTTTATGGTGGGTTCCTCTGATCCTAAAGGTCAGTGGAGAGTTGATTTCAAGTCAATTTAATGTATGGTTAGCTCTAATTAATTAGGGGTCTATTTTGAGTGTTTAAGCCAATTAGGGTTGTCTAAAATGAACTAACTCAAAACCTATTTTTCCTAGGGTTCTCTGGTCATAAGGAACATCACCAAATTTTTCTAGAATTTATTTCATAACATGCTATTTATTGGAATTAAAATACTCAAAACAGTGACATGAATTTGAAAAATCAATAACTCTTCATAGGGATGGCCTCTGACTTTGGAAAATTCAGGGAATGTTCCCAAATTCAGAGCCTTCAAAAGCCCTATGGTCTCATGCCATGGTGAATTGTATACATGCATGGAGAATTAAATGTATGCAGAGAGTAAATAAATTATAAAAAATAAAATACTTGATGAAATTAAATGATTTCTTTTCCACATTATTCTCCTCTGTTCACTGAGCAAGAGAATATTTTTATTTTATTTTTCTGATTTTCCTACACAAAGTTATGAATTTTTGAAGTTTAGGGAATTAAATAAATAGAAAATATCCCTAATTTTCTATTTATCCACGCGGCGCCCTGTCATCCTCGGCATCTCCGAACGACCACGCGGCGCGCTCCCATTCGACGCCGCCATCCGACTCCGGCCGCCCGGGGCCCCGCGGTTCACGCACCATCTCGCCGGTCCGACACAATCCCGGCCGTCCGTCCGCGCGTGTATTAAATGGACGCGCATCCGTTCATCGTCCCCAAGTGTCCTCACCCGAGAGCCGTCCACACTAAATCCCTAATATCTCACTCGATACTCAATGGATTTTCATGTTCTTATGCTCTATGGATTCGTCTTGAAGAGACGAACACATCTATACGGTTATCATGCATTAAAATTAAAGCATTTGAAATGGAGAATCTCCAGAACTCGGGATGAAGAATTAGCTCATACCTTTGCTCGGAGAAGTGTGGCTTCGATCCGAGAGTTGTTGCACCTTCGATCGGATCCCAAGCAAGCTCCGGATGAAGTCTCCCGGTCCAGTGAATCGTCTAGGTTGGACTTCGACCACAGCCGATCACAAAGCTTGGAGGCCGAGCAACCGGGTGGCTCGGAGATGGGGCTTTTGTCGGTGGACACCTTCCCTCGGTCCGGTGAAGGTGTAGAACCAATCAATTTGGGGATTGGCTCACCGTGGAGAAGTGTCCCGGTTTTGGGTGGAATTTCGGCTGGGAAATCGAGTTTTATCAGTGGGGATTAGGGCAACCGACACCTGGGATCAACTCGCTCTAAGGGTGGAGAAGGGTCCGGAACAATTTTGCGTAGTTTCGGCAAGGTTTGTGCAACTCCCTTCTCATGGCCGTTAGGGGTCGGGTTTAAATCAGAGGTGGCTGGAGAGCCTCCTGTGGATGGCCAAGGATCGGGATCACCAAGCCTCGGTCATGGGAAGAACAGCCATGGTGGCCATCGGGCATGGGGCGGCTCGAGCAAGGTGGAATTCCAAAGTTGGCTCACATGCGAGCTCTCGGGTATGGTGTTTTCCGGCGATCCAGTGGCTGGCCGGCGCAGGCATGGGTCACCATCTCGACCAGGGAGGTCGTGGCTCAGCAATGGTGAAGTCAATTGGGCTTGGACATGTGTAAAGTGTTTGGATTAAAATGGTATGGGGGAGAGGCCACTTTGGCTTGAAATTGGTCAACCCATTGGTTTGGGTTGGGTTCACCTCCCCATGGCTGGTCTCTGGGCCGAGAAGATCAGTTAGAGCTAGCTGGTCAAGAGGTGGTGATGTCCTTATCCAAGAATATTTGGATTAAATCTTGGTTAAGGGGAAACATGCTTAAGGCTAATGACTTTTAGGAGATGGTTAAAGGACCTCCTCCTTTTGCCATTAATGGCATGGTCACATGCCAAACTTTCATGGCTTCATATGGCTTGTGAATGGCTTATCCTTGGCTCCATTTGGCTTGGGAAAAGCTCGGGTCAATTTCATAAAAAGGGATTTAAGAAAACTTTGATATTTTGATGGGAATTTGTATGGGGCTTGATTTGGAATTGTTTAATTGATGACTTTGGAACTTAGGGACAATTTTGATTAAATGGATGATGAGGGGAAGTGCCATGTGGGCTTTGGATGAATTTGGGCTTTTGAATTTGAAAGAAGTGGGCTTTTAGGAAAGTTTAAGGGGAAATGGGCTTTTTGATTTTAGGATGGGCATTTGGGTAAAGATTTTGTGAATGACATGTCATAATTGGTTTAGGGATGTTCTATGAAGGGCTTGGAGTCAATTTGGTGTGATTTGGAGTTGAATTGGTTTGAATTTGGGTTTATTTGGTAAGTGAGCCTATGTAGGTCAAATTGGGCTAACTTGGGCCAATGTTGGGCTAGGGTTGAAATTGATGTAAAATTAATGTTGAGAAATATTTATGGGAGTGTTTCAAAGAGGTTTTGACTTTGGTTGGGCTTTGATTTTGGGGTTTGGGCTCATTTGGGTTAGGTTTGGGTTTAGGTCGAAAATGGGCCTTTTAGCTTTGGGTTGAATTTGAGTGGGGTTTGGATCTAAATTTTGGGAAAATCATGTTAATGTTTTGTTTGTGGGAATGTTAAGGAAGATTTAGAAAAGATTTGGGGTTAATTGGAGTTGAATTGGGTGAGTTTGGGTTAGGTTTGGGTCATGGGTCCAAATCGGGCTTTAAGGCCAAAAGTGAAATCGGATCCCAATGCCAATCAAATTGGGCTTGGATTTGGTCTAGATTGGTGTTGGGGATGTTGAATTGAAGTTTAGAATTGAATTGGACCAGAATTTGGGTCAATTGGGTAGGTTAGGTTTGACATTGGGTTTACTTTGGGTTAAAATGGGTCAAATTGGGGGTTTTGATAAAAGAGGGGTAAATTGACAAAATTGGCCCATGGTGTAGTTGAACAACATGAAATCGGGAATATTTGGGATTTTCTGGAATTTTCTGGGAATTTTCTGAATTTTTGGATTTTTGGGTCAAGAGGGGTATTTTGGGTATTTTGAGGGTATTGGGAGGTATTTTTGGAAATTTTGATATTTTTGGGTATGGATGATCAATTTGAGTGATGTGGAAATGTTTGGGAATGATTTTGGAGAATTTTGGGTGATTTGGAAATTTTTGAGAAATTTGGGCTATTCAGGGCTTTGGGTAGGTTGGCGGGTGTAGGGTCCCTGGGGTCAAAAATTAAAAATTTGGAAAATGGAAGATTAGGTGAATGTAAGTGGAATAAAATCATTTTGGTTGAGCCATGAAGCCATATCAAGCCCACATGAGCCATGAAGGGACTCATTCGAGGCATTCACTATGTTGTTCCTAACCCTCTTAGCCAAAGGCTTAGGGGTTAAGGACCATCCATGTGAATCACCTACATGAGTCGGGAGGTCAAGTCGGGTATGGGTGTGTTTTTTTTAGGAGGTGTGTGAAAGTGTAGTGTGTAGGTGTAGTGTATAAGTGTAGTGTGTGTGTAAGTCGGCCGCTCACTGCACTGTGCCACCCGTGAGGCGCCCTAAGGCCGAAAAGTCCTATAGGAACTCATCCTTTAAACCTTCACATTTGATTTCAACCCTCTAGGTGATTAGGGGTTTACAGTCAAGTTTGTGGGATTTGCAGGGAGTTTAGAAGTGGTTTGAATTTCTAAAAGGTGGGGTCTCAATTCTAATCCTCTAAGATAGTCAAAGGAAAAGCCTAAGGCTAGATCCTAAGTACTAAAGAGAAGAAGAGAAGACCTCATCAAAAATGAGGTCAACAAATGGACCCCCAATAGGTGTGGTGTGCTTACCAAGCACACCGCGCGTATTGGCGTTGACCGAAAAGATCAACAAAACCAACACGTATGTCCAAGTGACAAACTTAAGACGAAGTAGAAGAATTTCGTCGGGGAGTGTCAAGTATATCTCTGGAACCGGAGATTCTCGAACTCTCGCCGGGGAAAGGAAAAGGAGGTGAATCCCAAATCACATGATCCGGGAGAATTTCGATTTAGATTTTATTTTGTTTCATGTTCAAGTCATGATGTGTGAGTTTAGATTTCAATTTGGAGTTTCAATTTAGATTGAAGTTTGTCAAGATTAATTTGAAGGGATTTGATTTGAAATGAAAATTGGAATTTTGAAGTTTTAGATGTAACATCTTCAACCCCAAAAGAAGATCGAATCGATTGGATTGGATCATTACAATGAGGAAAGATCTCAGAGTAATGCGGTATTGGATGTAAAATCCTTAACCTCAAGAGTTTGATTTTGATGTATTTCATTGCGATAGGGAAATGATCCTAAAGACGATGCGATCTCGGATGTAAAATCCTTAACCCCGGAATTTGATTTGATGTATTTCAGTGCAATAGGGAAAGAATCCTAAAGCAGATGCGGTCTTGGATGTAAAATCCTCGACCCAAAAGTTTGAATTTGATGTATTTCAAAGGCAATAGGGAAAGAATCCTAAAGCAGTGCGGTCTTGGATGTAAAATCCTCGACCCAAAAGATTGAATTTGATGTATTTCGGTGCGATAGGGAAAGAATCCTAAAGCGAGTGCGATCTTGGATGTAAAATCCTCGACCCAAAAGTTTGAATTTGACGTATTTCGAGTGCAATAGGGAAAGAATCCTAAAGCGATGCGGTCTTGGATGTAAAATCCTCGACCCAAAAGTTTGAATTTGATGTATTTCGAGTGCAATAGGGAAAGAATCCTAAAGCAAGTGCGATCTTGGATGTAAAATCCTCGACCCAAAAGTTTGATTTTGATGTATTTCGAGTGCAATAGGGAAAGAATCCTAAAGCGATGCGGTCTTGGATGTAAAATCCTCGACCCAAAAGTTTGAATTTGATGTATTTCGGTGCAATAGGAAAGAATCCTAAAGCGGTGCGAGTCTTGGATGTAAAATCCTCGACCCAAAAGTTTGAATTTGATGTATTTCGGTGCAATAAGGAAAGAATCCTAAAGCGGTGCAGTCTTGGATGTAAAATCCTCGACCCAAAAGTTTGAATTTGAATTTTTTGGTAATTGATTTTGCAAAGATTTGTAGTGTTGATTTGAAGAGTGTGGAATTTTGGTGTTTCGAGAATTTCATGAAAGTTGTAAAAGACTTTCATGGAAGGAAATAGATTAGGAGGGAATATGTAGATGTTACATATCCCATTCAGAAGAGTTGATTGGAAGTTGCTGGTTTGGATTGGATATAATTCCTCGCCATCAGATTCGATCCGTGTCGATGGAATCAACCGCTTCCATCCCGTACAAGGGAGAGAACGAACGGATTGGATTTCGGATTTGGGAGATTGAATTTGAATTTTCGATTGAGATTTGATTTAAGATCCGGAAGATCGAATTTGAGATTTGATAGAGATTTGGAATCCGGAAAGATTGAACTTGAATTTGATTGAGATTTGGAGTCTGGAAAGATTGAATTTGAAATTTGGAAGGATGAGTTTGAACTCGGTTGAAATTTGATTTAAGATTTGATTTGAAATTTGGAAGATCACATTTGAAATTTGATTGAGAATTTGATTTAACATTTATGTTGATTTTGTTTATCTTTTAATGATTCAAATTTTATTTTATCGTTTATTTAATGTTCATGTGAATTTGGTGTTTGTCATTTTTTTTAGATTTTTTTTTTAAGGAAAGTTTTCTTTTATTCTCTTTTTTTTATTCCTTTTCTGTTCTTCGTTCGAAGTTCATTTAACTTTAACGGCGTTTCCCAATCAATTTGCACAAAAGAGGTGAAGGCCAAAAATGTGACATGGTCACTTTCATTCCAATCATGTAGAAGATACATCATACATCTTGATCCGGAATATATTTCATACAATCCATGTAAACTCAAAACGGATCGTGTATGATCTTTGTCGATCCATCCAAAGAAGCATCCGTCAAAAATCCATGTCCGAATAGTGGGGTACATGGTCAATAACATCACATTCCAAGCCATCCTTGGCAAGGATGCCGTATGGATGTACATTGGAGGTGTGATATTTTCCATGTAACTCACGACTCGTAAGGTCGGAGGCTCTCTAGCTCCGGTCCGGTTCGGAAATGGTAAGGTGTCTTTCTGTCGTCCATCCTTCGAAAGTAACCGAGATCCGCTTCACCGGTACTCCCGGTATGCAATGCTTAGCGACATCCGCTCCGTTGCCCTTCGGCATCATGACGGAACCTACCGGTAATGGTATCTTTACCGGTCCTCGGAACTCACCCGGCCGCTTATCCGGAGGTCGGATCCGAACATGATATTACACTCGTTCAGAAAAGAAACTGTGCAGAAAGGTCTGACAAAGTCATGGTGATATATGTGCGGGGGTATACAGTCACCCTGCTTGTAGATGTTAATAATGCAGCTATTGGGTATGCAATCTGCTGGCAGTACCCTCCATGTTATCAATCTTTTTACCATTCTCTTGATGACTAATGGCATCGGATCCACTTGCCCATGACGGAGTATTCCGGTGGGTTTCCTTCCCGTCCTCCGCAAAGTTGTAACAGACATCCACATTGTATTGTGATTCTTCCCTTCCCCGGCATCCATCTCCGGGGTTCCGAGTATGTGTTTTCCCTTAGGCGGCCTCGCTCGGCCCATTCTTTTCAAATCCCGGATGCAATCCACGATTTCGTCGTTGTTCATACTACGAGAATACGTCTGTATGTAGCTCGAGGCCCTCCAGTATATTGATTCTTCTGCCTCTAATTCTCTCGAAGTATTCAAAGGTTTTCTTTTCAACATTCTGCATCTTTTCTAGCTCGTATTCTGAAATAATTTGCAAATGGCGAGGCCTAGTGACGTATTGTGGGATATATGGTTCAATACCTTCACGTTCTCCTGCATACCTCGGCTCCTCAGGGATGATGCTTGTCGGGACATCCCCCGGGGTTGCTTCTGCAACAAGGTCATGCGTTACTGGTGGTTCTATCCGGTGGCGTGGTAGCCTTCTTTCTTCTGGTCTTTGTGAGATTCCTCTGGTTCTTTCTGTTATCCTAGGAGCTTGCCTCCTTTCTTTAGATTCCTGGTGAACCGGTGTCCTTGAAGTGTATGTACTGGCATTAGCAACTGTCTCGTCGCGCTGGTCCGTAGCTAGTTTGGTTAACATCTTACGGATACGGCGATTCTTATTTCTTCGTTGCGTTGCTGTGAGAGTAGCTCTTCGAACTTCTTGAACGTCTGTGGGCGCGGCGCTGACAAGCTCGCCCTCGGCTGTAGCGACTACGGACTTCATTCTCTTGTCCTCTTCAGTGTTTGTTTTTCTTTTCTTCTGCTCGGGTTGGTGGCTCGGGCCACCCACTTTCATCACCTGGCCGACCGGCGGTTCCTCTCGGTCAACCGGGACCCGGTCACTTTCCTCGTCTCGTAGGCTCGCTGGTGCGAAATCCGAGTCGATCTCGATTATCGCTCCATCTTTCACCCTCTTTTCGTCGAGTGCAAGGCTTACGCCATTTCTAAAGTTCGGGACCAACCGCCCGCTCGACATTTCCTCGCGAAAAGACAAGGAAAAGGATCGGGGGCCGTACTTAAGAACAAGAACATTAAGAAAATGTTTATTAAAGACAAAATTTTTTATTACTTTTGTATTTTTCAATTTAACAGGAATGAAGTGGGATAAGATCAGGAAAGAGATTTTGATTTGGAAGAGAAAACAAGGAAAACTTTATTATCGTGATTTTATTTATTTTAGCACATTTTTGTTATTTTTGGGTTCGGACCCGAGTCATAAGTAATCACTTCACCCGTGCTTCTAGGGATGGAAAGTTCATTCCTTCGAAACATCAGGTAGCGTAATACTTTTTCAAGTATCGTCCGTTGATCGGAAGCATATGTCGTTCTTCTTGGCAATTCACTAGCTGGTAGGAGCCTCCTGAGTAGACTGCCTCAACCACAAACGATCCTTCCCAAGTGGGTTCAAATTTTCCTCCTATCTTGCGGTGTGCGAGGATAGGTCTTTGAGAACGAGAACTAAATCACCAACTTTGAAGGTTCTTGGGCGGACCCGATCCGTCATGGGCTTGAACCATCTTAGCTTGGTATAGTTCTAAATTCCGTCTGCGCCGCAAGTCTTTTCTCTTCCGGGCTCTCTAATTCTTCGAGTCGTAATTTGGCGTTCTCTTCGTCGTGATTTTATTTGCAACCGCATTACGAGTGAAGGAAGTCGAACCTCTAAAGGTAACATCGCCTCGGACCCATACACCAGAGCGTAAGGTGTAGCTTGCGTAGGAGTTCTGAAGGTTGTCCGGTAGGCCCATAAGGCTTCTAACAACTTCTCGTGCCAATTTCTCTTATTATCGTCCAAGGTTTTCTTTAAGATTTGAACGAGAGTTTTATTAAAAGCCTCAGCAAGGCCGTTTGCTCTTGGGTAGTAAATTGTTGAATATCGCCGATCGATTCCGTGTCTCCCGACAAAATTGTTGATTTGCGTGCTTCGAATGCCGTCCCATTATCCGAGATGATCTCCGCGCGGCACTCCGAAAAGGTAGACAACTTGGTTCTTGAAAACGCGTAGCACGTGGTGTGCTTTCACTTCTCTAAGTGGAGCCGCCTCCGCCCACTGGAAAAGTAATCTGTAGCCGCAAGAATGAAGCGATGTCCTTTGAAGATGGTGGTTCTATTGGACCCACTATATCCGTGCCCCAACATTTAAATGGCCACGACGCAATTGTCGGATGTAGCACATTTGGAGGTTGGTGTAGAACCACTCCTTGCACTTGGCAACGATGACGGCTCTTGGCGATTTTCATGCGGTCGGTCATCATCGAGGGCCGGTAGTACTCTAGTCTTTTAATTTTCATTTTCATCTTCGGACCCGACTGGTGAGCGCCACAGAGTACTGAATGTATCTCTTTAACAATTTCACGGGCCTCGGACCCGCTTAGGCATCTTAGCCACATTTGATCAAAAGACCTTCTGTATAATATGTTGTTTATTAATGCATAAGACAGAGTTCTTTTCGATCCGATGAGCTAACGACCTATCGTCCGGTAGCTTTCCTGTTTGCGAGTAGTCTCATCAATGGCTATCGCCAATCTTCCGTGTTTTCTCGTCATCGTTGCAATCGATTCATTTTCTTTTCCGATTCGTGTATTGTGTCTATGTCGAACTCGTGATCGGACTCGACGTCCGTGAACCGACACTTCTATCGATTCATCTTGCAAACAGTGCAAATTCTTTTGCGAGACGGGCTAGCGCATCCGCTAAAGCGTTTTCTTCTCGGGAATTTTGTAGATTGTCACATTTGGAATGCGTTCCAACAATTTGTATAAGCATACCGGAAGTATTGTTCGAGTCTCGGCTTTAAAATTCGTATCGTCCGGCGATCCGTCGAATGATTAACCGTGAATCCCCGTAGATGTCGATGTCTGTTATCCCCATTCGAATGGTTAATTCCGATCCCGTTATGAGGGCTTCGTATTCCGCTTCGTTGTTTGTACATGGTTCTCGTCAAGTGGTAGGAGTATCTTAACATCCCCCGCTCCGGTGTTATAAAGATTAGCCCGATTCCCGCCTTCACGGGCACTATCACTTGCGATTCTTCGTCTTCGTGCGCTCGAAGATGCTCCGTCAAAATATAATTCCCAACGTCGATCATCAAGGTCTTCTAGGTTCATTATTCGTTCATCCTGCAGATCGTCATCGAGAGGAGATTCTCGCCGACAAAGGGGTGTGCCGCAAGGAAGTCCGCTAAGACTTGTCCCTTTACGAGCACGAAGAGGCACGAAAGTTATATCGAATTGCAATAATATCATCGACCATCCGGCAAGTCTGCCGGAAAGCGTTGGACGAGTCATCAAGTATTGCAATGGATTAAACTTCGAGATTAGGTCGACCTTGTGAGAAAGCATGTAGTGCCCGAGCTTTTGAGCGGCGAAGATCGTGGCCAAACAATACTTTTCAATTGCGGGATACCTTACTTCCGTCGAAGCAAACGACCGCTTAAGTAGTAAAGAGCATTTTCTTTACCCTCATCACCGACCCTGCCAACAGGGCTCCGAGAGAGTCGTCTAAAGCCGCGGTGTAAAGTATCGCCGGTCTACCCGAGACCGGGGTCTGCTAGGACAGGAGGTGTCATTAAATATTGTTTAATGTCCTCGAAGGCCTTCGGCATTTCTCTTCCCAAATAAATTTGGCGTCCTTTTAACTAGTGCCGAGAAAGGCCGACACCTACCGACGGCGTTCGAGATAAAGCGTCGAAGATATGCCAGCCTTCCCTCGAAAAGATCGTAGTTGTTTTAAGGTTTTCGGGAGGCGGCATTTCTAAGATAGCTTTAATCTTCTCCGGGTCGATTTCAATTCCACGATGTCGGACAACGAATCCTAAGAATTTCCGGAGGTGACGCCGAAGGCGCATTTTAAGGGATTCATCTTAAGGTTAAATTGTCTTAATCGTCCGAAAACAATTCTCAAATCATACAGGTGGTTTTCCTTTACTTTGCTTTTGATGACCACATCGTCCACGTAGCATTCAACTCGATCGTGGATGAGATCATCAAAAATTCTTGTCATCGCTCTCCGGTAGGTCGCTCCCGCGTTCTTCAGGTCCGAATGGCATCACCGTGTAAGAATATACTCCGATCGGCGTTCGAATGCCGTAAGCTTTTCATCTTCTCGGAGCCATTTTTATCTCGGTTGTATCCCGAAGATCCATCCATGAATGAGAATATTTCATGTGTCGAAGCAATGTCGATCATTAATTCCGGGATCGGTAGAGGGAATTCATCTTTGGACATGCCTCGTTTAAATCTCTCGAAGTCCACACAAATCTCGATCCGACCATTCTTCTTTCGATCGGGACTACATTGGCTAGCCAAGTTGGGTATTGTTCTTCACTGACAAATTTAGCGTCTATTAACTTTTTAACTTCGGCTATGACTTGTTGTTCGATTTCTGACGCATTCTTCTCGGACCTCGTCCGACCGGAACCGAAGTAGGATCCACTCCTAGCTTATGGACTACGACCTCCGGAGTTAATCCCGGCATCTCATCGTAGCTCCAAGCAAAAACAGCCTTTAAATTCCATTAATAACTTGATTATTTCTTCGAGTCTTCTTTATCGAGTAAGGAGCTAACAAAGGTAGTTCTAGCTCTTCGCTAGTACCTAAGTTAACTTCCGTTAACTCATCTATCGTAGATTCGATTTCTTCTTCGAACTCCGTGGAGCGTCTCCAATTTGTAAATCTTCGAGTTCGTCCGTAGTTTCCATGCGCTTTCATTAGATTCGCAAGTGACAACCAAGCAAAATTCGGCATCATCAACCGATCCTACCGTGCCGAATCCGAGACCATGCTTTGAGTCGGTGGACGACCGGAGTTATTCCATAAATTTTCAAAACGTTGTGATTGAACTTTTGTCCATTGTCGAGGTAAGAAACCACGCTGAATTAAATTTTGAACACAGGGAGAGTACCACTCAAAAGGCAATTCCATTAATTCTGATGAAGTAGCATCTTCAAGTTGTACATTATTTTCGGCTTTGGAGGAAGGAGCACCACGGTAGAATTTGATGGGCTTTGCACCACCGCTACGTACCTCTTTGACCTCCATACCCTCGATCTTATTAGAATGGATCGGGGTCGAGTCATAGTATGTACATAGTGGTTAATCTTCTCGTACATCGATTTATATTCTTCGTTTCTTTCATCTTCGAGAGGGATTTTGAATTGCGGCTTCTTCCGACTTATTGTCGCTGCTTCTTGTTTGATTTCTTTTTCTTCTTCAGAACTATCTGTCGGCATATTTTTAGGTTGAGTGTTGTATTTTTTTTTTTAAAAGGGGTCGCCTACAGAAGTTGTCGGCGAATCTTAAATTTAATTTAAATATAGATATAATTTAGAAAGTAGTATTTGATTTTGAAAATAATTTTAAATTTGAAGATTTTAAGATATGAAATCAAACCGATCTCACATCCCAAATAGTTTATATAAACGAGCACCGCATCACAAACCGTGTATCTATCTCTAAGGATAAACACACTCGCTTGATGGTGGGGCTCGGTTAAATAAACTAGAAGATTTGTGACTTCCGTTTGGTCTCGCGAACCAATTTTATAAGCCGACAAATTCCTCGCTTAATATGAAAACATTAAACAGGGTTTATATTACCTCGGGTTCTTTAAAATTCCCTATAAGGGCAAGCCCCTATAGTTAATTACATCTTAAGTGACGGGAATCACCTAAGAAAACTCTCGATAATAATCAATAATTCTGCTCTCAAGAATTTCAAAGTTTAAGTTTTCAAAGAATTGAATTTTTGAATCTCAATAGGGAATGGATCAAGTTTGGAACATTTTATTTTGGGAATCCAAAGGAAGAAGGGTAGGAGAAATCACAGATCCAAAGCGAACTTTGGTAATTTCCCGATTATCCTATTGTTTGGCTTGAATTTAGGAAAGGTCCTAATGTTTATTTAATGTTTTAATCTTGCCAATTTTAATTAATTAGGACTTATATTCGTATGATAAAATCATACAAATAACCTCGAAGATGTGAGGGTTTATATCGTATCGGACGACTACCTCGGAAATCCTAAGACCTGCTAGGGCTTAATTTACATGATATGATCATGCAAATGCCTAACGAAGAGTTGAGGATTTATGTTGCCCTAGTGCAAACTACCTCGAAGTCCTATGGCTTGGTTGTTTAATTCTAGGAAAGTTTCTGTCGATGTAGATTCAAGTTTTGCCGACGACGATGGCCGTGCTCGCCCACCATGCTCCGAGCTCCTTGTTGTTGCAGAGGTTTAGTTTTAGAAATCATAAATCAGTGGATGAGAAAAGTGTTTTGGTTTAGAGAAGTCTTAATTTCCAAGTGTTTTTTGTGTTTTAATTAAAACAAATCTTAAAGTTGATTATAACAACACCGGTTAAGATCCCACGGTTCCATCCTTCCGGCATCATTATTTTTATCGGATTTACTTAGTCCAGTATGAATTTGCTAAACTCAACTCGAATGAGTTCCACACTTTCATTTAGACCGTGGAAATCCCGTTAGCAACACGTAGGTTACATCATCCGAGGTATTCCCGATCATCCAACGAGACGTTTTAATTCAGTTGTAATTGTAGTTTTGTGTTCTGTTTGTGATTAAATTTTGAGTTGTCTTATATTTTGAATTGTTGTGGAGGTGAATTTTATCTTGTAGTGTCTTTTAATTTAGTTATGGGTTTCAGTTTTGGTTTCTGTCCTAAAGGTGTAGGTTTTCATGCAACTGTTGTTTATCATGCAAGAAAAGTAGAGTGCATTTGCAATAAAGTAAATTGCAAGAAAGTAAATTGCAGGAAAGTAAATTGCGATAAAATAAAAGCGTACTCGTGAGGGTCTTCCCATCATTCCAAGCCGCACTTAAAACACGATTAGAACATTTAAGCAAGTTCCTAGGTAAAGCTAAGGTAGGGGTTATGGTTTTCTACCAAATTCCTAATCCTATAGCTAGTCATTTCCTATGACGTCTAGGTTCCTCGTGTTTTGGTTTGAAGACGATTTTCTTCATCAAAGAACAATTAAGTCCAATTGTTCTTATAAATATCCTATCATATTGAGGAAGTGCTTAAGAAGAATCTTAAACATCTTTTCAATATTTCTAGGATTGTTTTAAGTCCAAATGAATTTAATTATGTAAATGAATCGATCGTCCGAGGTTTTCAAGTTTTGTTAACTCGCTTCGATGAACTAGGATATTTGAATGTCCTATAAGTGAAGTAACATTTCATTTAATATTCCGTTTAGGAGTTATGATAACTAAAGCTTTTGAGGGTAAATTGGTGTTCAAATGGTTTGTGATTTAGCTTAATTTCAATCGAAGGGTTTAAATTTGGAATAGTGTTCAAGTTATTTTAGGCTTATTTCTTTATGTCTCGAGTGATGTTATTTAATTCAACTTAATTTAATTTAATTTAATTTAATTTAATTTAATTTAATTTAATGGAATTTAATTCAATTTAGTTTGATTTGATGTTACATTAAATTAATTTGATTTAATTTTATTTGATTTAATTTAATTTAATTTAATTTAATTTATTTAATTTAATTTAATTTTTAATTTAATTTAATTTAATTTAATTTAATTTTTAATTTAATTTAATTTTTAATTTAATTTTTAATTTGATTTAATTTGATTTAATTTAATTTTTTAATTTAATTTTATTCATTTTAATTTTAATTAAAATTTTAAAAGAGTTCAATAATTTAATTTTAGTTTAATGATTAAGTCTTTTAATGTTTTAAATTTGAATTATCATTTTAATTAGGAATTAAACATTAATGAAATGATTAATTTAGGGATTTTTTAAATTAAAGAATAAATCTCTTCCTAATAATATCCCTATTTTAATAATTCCAATTTTATTATTCTTCCAAATTTAATCAATTATTTAATTAAAGTTTAATCATTTTAAATTGCTTAATGGGTTTCTACCCTTCAATTATTAAATTTCAATCATCCAAATCAGATTAGGATCAAATATTTTACTTGTTAATTTTTTATTAAACCTAAAGTTTTAATTAAGGATTAAAAAAAAAATTAATTACCTCTTTACCCTTTAAGCTTAATAATTTCATAACTCACTAAATTGAACTCAAGTGAACTTGAAATTTTTATGTGACTTCACTCATATGTCAATAAAGACATTAGAGGAGAAAATGTGATTTTTCTGCATTTAATTTATTTATATAATTATTTTTGGTGGAAAATAAGGATTTCCAAGGAAAATTTAATAATATGACCAAGGGAAAGTTTCTATCCTTAATAAAATTATGGGACATTCCTAATGACCAGAGGACCACTTGGACCAATTTTTGTGATTTTTTGAATTATATTTTATTTATTAAAATTATTTTAATTCTGGAGTATTAATTAATTTAAAAATAGAATATAAGTTGAAAAATGAATTTTATAATTTTTAAAATTCTCTCTGATATCAAGGATTCTAGAAGACCAAATTTTACAATTTTCTGATTTTTCTTTGATTTATTATAATTATTTTAGTGAAAATGCTAGAAAATACATTTTTTAATTTTAAAATTACCCTAGGGCTTTAAAATTTAATATCTCATTAAATAGACCTAAGAAAAATATGGGGTTTGTTCCTAAGTGATTAAATTTCAAAATATGACATTTTGGTGAATTTTATTATTTTTGTGATTTTTATTATTTTTTAATTATTAAAATATTAAAATAATACTAAAAAATTAACTTTTTTAGAAAATTTAAATTTTAATTTTTTTAAATTCCCCTGATATCAGAGAGACTCCAAAACCAATTTGGTTAATTTTTGAAAGGTATTTTGAAAGTTATGAATTTTTAAAGTTTAAAATGACTAAATCGCCTAATCAACCCATTTAAGTAGAGCTAACTGAGTCCAATTGACTTGAAATTTTTATGGTGGGTTCCTCTAATCCTAAAGGTCAGTGGAAAGTTGATTTCAAGTTAATTTGATGTATGGTTAGCTCTAATTAATTAGGGGTCTATTTTACGTGTTTAAGCCAATTAGGGTTGTTTAAAATGAACTAACTCAAAACCTATTTTTCCTAGGGTTCTCTGGTCATAAGGAACATCACCAAATTTTTCTAGAATTTATTTCACAACATGCTATTTATTGGAATTAAAATATTCAAAACAGTGACATGAATTTGAAAAATCAATAACTCTTCATAAGGATGGCCTCTGACTTTGGAAAATTCGTGGAATGTTCCCAAATTCGAGCCTTCAAAAGCTCTATGGTCTCATGCCATGGTGAATTGTATACATGCATGGAGAATTAAATGTATGCAGAGAGTAAATAAATTATAAAAAATAAAATACTTGATGAAATTAAATGATTTCTTTTCCACATTATTCTCCTCTCGTTCACCGAGCAAGAGGGTATTTTTATTTTATTTTTCCGATTTTCCTACACAAAGTTATGAATTTTCAAGTTTAGGGAATTAAATAAATAGAAAATATCCCTAATTTTCTATTTATCCACGCGGCGCCCTGTCATCCTCGGCATCTCCGAACGACCACGCGGCGCGCTCCCATTCGACGCCGCCATCTGAATCGGCTGCCCGGGGCCCCGCGGTTCACGCACCATCTACTGGTCCGACACAATCCTGGCCGTCCGTCCGCGCGTGCATTAAATGGACGGCATCCGTTCATCGTCCCCAAGTGTCCTCACCCGAGAGCCGTCCACACTAAATCCCTAATATCTCACTCGATACTCAATGGATTTTCATGTTCTTATGCTTGTTGACCTCATTTTTGATGAGGTCTTCTCTTCTTCTCTTTAGTACTTAGGATCTAGCCTTAGGTTTTTCCTTTGACTATCTTAGAGGACTAGAATTGGGACCCACCTTTTAGAAATTCAAACCACTTCTTAACTCCCTGCAAACTCCACAAACTTGACTATAGACCCCTAATCACCTGGAGGGTTGAAATCAAATGTGGAAGTTTAAAGGATGAGTTCCCTATATGGCCTTTGGCGCTTAGGACCGCCACGGGTAGCCCGGTCCGGTGAAGGGTTGACTCGCACACACACTACACTTTCACACACCTCCTAAAAACACACCCATACCCGACTTGACCTCCCGACTCATGTAGGTGATTCACATGGATGGTCCTTAACCCCTAAGCCCCGCGCTAGAGGGTTAGAAACAACATAGTGAATGCCTCAAATGAGTCCCTTCATGGCTCATGTGGGCTTGATATGGCTTCATGGCTCAACAAAAATGATTTCATTTCACTTACATCCACCCAATCTTCAATTCTCCAAATTTTCAATTTTTGACCCCCGGGACCCAACACCCGCCAACCTACCCAAAGCCCTGAATAGCCCAAATTTCTCAAAAATTTCCAAATTACCCAAAATTCTCCAAAATCAATCCCAAACATTTCCACATCACTTAAATTGATCATCCATAACCAAAAATGCCAAAAATTCCAAAAATACCCCCCAATACCTTCCAAATACCCAAAATACCCCTTTTGACCCAAAAATCCAAAAATTCAGAAAATTCCCAGAAAATTCCAGAAAATCCCAAATATTCCCAATTTCATTTTGTTCAACTACACCATGGGCCAATTTTGTCAATTTACCCCACTTTTGTCAAAACCCCCAATTCGACCCATTTTAACCCAAAGTAAACCCAATGTCAAACCAAATCTACCCAATTGACCCCAATTTTGGTCCAATTCAATTCTAAACTTCAATTCAACATCCCCAACACCAATCTAGACCAAATACAAGCCCAATTTGATTGGCATTGGGATCCAATTTCACTTTTGGCCTTAAAGCCCGATTTGGACCTATGACCCAAACCTAACCCAAACTCACCCAATTCAACTCCAATTAACCCCAAATCTTTTCTAAACCTTCCTTGACATCCCCATAAACAAAACACTAACATGATTTGCCCAAAACTTTGATCCAAACCCCACTCAAATTCAACCCAAAATCAAAAAGCCCAATTTTGACCTAAACCTAAACCTAGCCCAAATGAGCCCAAACCCCAAAATCAAAACCCAACCAAAGCCAAAACCTCTTTGAAACACTCCCATAAACATTTCCCAACATTAATTTCACATCAACTTCAACTCTAGCCCAACTTTGGCCCATGGTAGCCCATTTTGGCCCACTTTAGCCTCTTTACCAAAAAAGCCCATATCCAACCCAATTCAAACCCAAATCACACCAAATTGACTCCAAACCACTCATGACACATCCCTAAACCAAACTCGACAATTTTTGGCCCAATATCTTTACAAAATTTCTATCCATAAATTCATTTTCAAACCTAAAAGCCCACTTCCCTAAACCTCCCTAAAAGCCCATTTCCACCAAATATAAAAGCCCAAATTTGGCCCTAAAGCCCACATGACACTTCCTTTCATCATCCATTTAATCAAAATCACCCCTAAGTTTCAAAATCATTATTTAAACCATTCCAAATCAAGCTTCATACAAATTTTCACCAAAATGTCCAAAATTCTTAAAACCCATTTTCATGAAATTGACTAAACTTTTCCACTAAGCCAAAGACAAGCCATGCAAGCCATGGACAAGCCACATGAAGCCATGGAGAGTTTGACATGTGATCAAGCCATTAATGGAAAAAGGAGGATCCCCTTTCCTAATCCTTCTTAAGCCTTTTTTTACCTTAAGCATGTCACACACTAAACCATGTTTTGCCACCTAATCCTCGATGGAGACTCCACCATTCTCTCTTGGGCGACCCAATCGATCCTCTCGACCCAAAATCGAGCCATGGGGAGGTGCACCTAACCCAAACCAATGGGTTGACCAAATTGAAGCCAAAATGACCTCTTCCCCATTCCATTTTAATTCAGCCACTTTACACATAGCGGCCACCAATCGCCTTCACAAACATCAAGCCCCGACCCACTCGACCTCGAGGGTGACCCATGCTCACGGCCGGCCACCCTGGCCGCCGGAAAACACCATGGCCGAAAGCTCACATATGAGCCAACATTGGAATTCTCCATTGCTGACTCGTCCCAACCCAAATGGATAGCATGGTCGTTCTTCCCTCGACCTAAGCAGCTGATCCCAACCATTAAACCCCCCGGGAGAGCCTCCGACCATGCCTATTTAAACACCACCCCCTCACGGCCATGAGAAGAGAGTTGCACAAACCTTGCCAAAACTCGCCAAAATTGTTCCGGACCTCTCCTCATACACGAGCACTTGATCCCCAGTGAGATCCCCCTGCCATTTCTTCTCGCGAGCTCAATTTCGGAGTCGAAATCCAAGCCCAAAACCGGGACACTTCCCCGCGGTGAACCAATCCCCAAATTGATTGGTCCTACACCTTCACCGGACCGAGGGAAGGTGTCCACCAAAGAAAAGCCCCATCTCCGAGCCACCCGGTTGCTCCGGACTCCAAGCTTTGTGATCGACCGTGGTCGAAGTTCAACCTAGCACAATTCACTGGACCGGGAGACTTCATCCGGAGCTTGCCGAGATCCAATCGAAGGTGCAACAACTCTCGGATCGAAGCTTCACTTCTCCGAGCAAAGGTATGAGCTAATTCTTCATCCCGAGCTTCGGAGATTCTCCATTTCAAATGCCTTAATTTCAATGCATGTTTACCGTATGGATGTGTTCGTCTCTTCGAGACGAATCCATAGAGCATAAGAACACGAAAATCCATTGAGAATCGAGTGAGTTCTTAGGGTTAGAGTGTGGACGGTCACGGGATCACACCGGCCATGGACGATGAACGGATGCGCGTCCATTTAATACACGCGCGGACGGACGGCTCGGATGGCTTCGGACACACTTATTTGCAGGCGGTAGGGTGGATTGTTACGAAAGCTTGTTTGTAGAATAATAAGAATGGGTGCCCCAGACTCACTCTCCTTGTCAGTTACATCTCTACCTTGCACTGTGACCTCTGGTAAATCATCAAATCTTACCAACTCAGATTTTTGCAATGTTGTTTCAGAAACTTGATATTGGCCATGTCTTTATACATAATCTTCTCATTGAAAATCACATTTATGCTCCTTATGATTTTCTAATCCTGATTATCCTATAAACGATACCCAAATGCATCGTCTCCATAGTCAATGAAATAATACTTCCTTGACTTAGCCTAAGTTTACTTCAAGCATCAGGATTAATTAAAAGATAAGAAAGACATCCAAAGGTTTTAAGGTGAGAAAATTTGACCTCTTGCCCACTCCAAACCTCCTCAGGCAATTCACAATGTAGTGGAATGAATGCCCTCTGTTGATCAAATAAACTGCAATGCTGACCGCTTCTGCCCATAAAGTGGGTGATAGTCCACGTGCAATCTCATGCTTCTAGCTCGCTCATTTATGGTCTTGTTCATGCGCTCCACCACATCATTTCGTTGTGGTGTCCCTGGAATGCTCTTCTCCATTTTGATGCCCTGAGTTGCACAATACTCGAACCCACCATCAATGTACTCACCACCATTATCAGACCTCAGACATTTCAGCTTTAAGTCTGTCTCTATCTCAACCATGGACTTCAAAGTCTTGAACACATTAAATACATCAATTTTATGCTTTAATAAATAAACCCGTACCTTACTGTTATGATTATCAATGAATATGATGCAGTAACAAGAACCTCCAAGAGATGCCACTAGAGAAGGTCCCCACACATCTGTCTGTACAAAATCTAGCTTTCATCCTTTAGCGTCCTGCCACTTTTCAAGAAACTAACATTCATTTGTTTCCCCATAATGCAACTCTCACACATGCTAAGATCAACATACTTTAGTTCTGGTAACTTGCCTCCAGAATGAAGTTCTTTCATACCCCTCTGACTCATATGGTCAAGTCTTCAATGCCACAACTCTGTTGTGCTCTCTGCAACAGTTGTATCAACACTGCTAATTAAACCAGTAGTCATATACATCGTACCTGTTTTCTTACCCCAAGTCAGTACTAGTGCTCCTTTAGTAACCTTTCAGGTGCTATCTGAGAACACTACTGAATGTCCATACCCATCGAGCTGCTCAACAAAAATAAGGTTCTTCTTCAGTTCAGGAATGTGTCTGACCTTTTGCAAAGTCTACTTGTTCTTTATTTGGATGTGTAATATCAATGTCTCACATTCCTACCACATTCAATGCTTCTCTATATACGAGATGTATTTTCCTAAATTCACATGCAACATAATTTTGCATCAATTCCTGATGGAAAGTTGTATGGAAAGAAGCCCCTGAATCCAGTATTCAATCATCAACAAAACTATGAATCACTAGAAGTAGTGCATCATGTGCTTCTTCAGTTGCCACATTTGGGTCGTAATATTGTCTTCTTGGGATTTCTGCAGTTCCTCTTTTTGTGGCCAGTTTTACCAGAATTCCAACAAGTTGCTTGTTTACCAGACTTTGACTTACTCTTGCCTCTGTGTTTTGATTTTGATCTTCCTCTGTTTGGGTTCCTATCATGTGATATTCCTCTGAAATCAACATTTAATGTTGAAATCAAACCTGAGGTCTCGCCATAATCTTTCATTGCGCACCTCCTCAGCCAAAATAAAATCACGAATATCATCATATTTTAGTTTTGATTTACTTGCAGAATTACTCAAAACCATCCTCATAGCTTCTCAGCATTTGACAATGAAGCCAACAAAATCAGTGCAGATATCTCATCATCAAATTCAATTTCGATAGATGATAATTGATTTGTAATAGTATCGAAATCATCAGGTGTTGTACAACAGACATATCTTTTGCCATCTCCAAATTGAAAAACTTTTTTTATCAGATATACCCTATTATTCGCCGACGGCTTTTCATCCATACCTGATAGGGCTCTCACCTCATCCATCCTTTCCAGTATTTTCCTCAATAACGGAAGATGAAGTTTCCTCCCATAGAGGTAGTCATCTATCTGCATCCCCCAATAACTAAAATATGTGCCATCAAATTTCTTGATCCCTAAAACATTCACTTCATCTCCTGACATCATTCTTCCTTAGATCTGAACCATGACTCTGATACCAGTTTTTGTGGTATATATATAAAATAGAACGATCGACGATAAAACAAAAAAGGAATGAAAAAAATTCACACCATAAAAGAACACAGAGATTTATGTGGTGCGGCAATTTTTTTCTATATCCACGGAGTTCATCGAGAAGTTTTATTACCTGAGGCTTTTGTACAAAAATGCTTCGATTTACAAAAAAAATTTATCTCGACTTCAAGGATTACAAAGTCGATGTATTTCCTTCTGTATGCTTCATGTCAAAGACAACACAAGGGACGGAGACTTCTTCTTCTATTTCTCTATCTTCTCCCTCTCCTTCTCTCTCTATTTCACTCTTTATATCCTCCTCTGTAAGCCAACACAGCGAGAAAGAGCCGAATAGGTGGGAGGCTTTTCGCGACTCTAATAAGAAGCTTCGCAGGTGAAGGGGGGGGGGGGGGGGGGGGGCGGGAGCAGCGAGATGCAGGAACGGGTATTGCTTTTAAATTTTGTTTTTTTTTTAAACTGGGCTCCACCTCAAGAGTTTTCATAGTCTGAGCTAGCTAGTCAGAGCCCAATAAGCAATATTATTTATTTTATAAGAGAAACATAAAGCTAATCCTTTCCAACTCAATATTTCTTACCATATTAATTGTCTTTCTACTTCACTATTTTTTTTTCATTTTTATTGGCTTCAAATCAGTGTTGGGGATGCAAATCAAGGTATATGCTAAGGGTCCAGCTTGGGAGCGATACATGTGTTTCCGTGATAGCGAACTTATCCCGAAACGCGCCCCGCGAGTCGGCTGACCGCAGGGTTCGACCCGCGGCCTGAGTGTAGTGTAAAAAACTCAACCGCGGTAGGCAGTATTTTCAAAAATGCGCAAACCAAATGGTTAGACGGCGTTTTCAAAAACGACGTCACACTTATAAACTGCCCCAAACTGGCCCTAAGCCTCTCTTTGGAATGATATATTAGATGAGTGGATAATTAGCAAAGACAAGTAAACCCCTCGCCGTCAAATATAGAAATCACTCTACATGCAGCGTCGGGGATGTTTTGCTTTTCATGGCTTTTTAGCATAGCCCAAGCGAAACATTCCTCCTTGGGGACTATTACGCCACATAGCCTTACACATCTTGGCTTGGCGAACAATCAACCACCGGGCAACAACCCATCATGGAGGAGTCTATGAGCTATTTGAAGACGAAGAACTTTATTTGACTCAACTTGGCCATTGGAATTTTGGAAGACACTTATGATGCAATGACAGAGATAAATGACATATATATTATTGAAAATATAGAACAAAACATTATAATATAAGACGACATTTCACACATAACACCCACCCCATTCTTATGCATTTACATATCTCACACACAAATTTTGTTCTTCATATATTTATACAATTCAAATCTTTCACATCTAAACAAAATATCACTATTATAACTTTTAAAAGTGAAATACACATGTTCATTCATAAATAATATGACATATATGTATAAATTAAAGTTGTGTTAGCTATGTAAATACATAAGAATTGAATGCTACGTATGTAAATCTTCATAATATAAATTATAAAAAAATATATTAAATTTAAATAAATTAAAAATTAAGAATAATAAAAAAGAGAATAAAAAATTTAATAGCATTAACTTTAAAAAACTATGAGGTTCACAATATAATTTAGTTTATGATATTGAAGAAATCCACATGTCTTGTATTAAATCATGATAAATTTAACTTATAAAAATGAAAATAGATTAATTTCATTAAAACTTTAATCTTAAAATCATATATATTTAAAAATTTTAAAAAAAATGTTTAATTAATTAATTTATGACACATGTTCTTTTAAAAAATATTATTTAAATCAGATACTTCTATATATGTTATGTCATACCTGGGACGTGTCGAACTTGTGTCAAACTCGTGTCTGTGTCCAATATTTGTTCGACATTCAACTCTATCTTAATAAAGAGTGTGCGTGCATTAGAGAAAGACACAAACTTATAACACATTCTACGTAGCTTTTTGACCCACAATTTTATATTATGATATTTTTAATTTAATTGCAACGACGCCAAAAACTTGACACCGCTATATTATATATATAGAATTGTAATTGTTTATGTTGTGGATGCTACGCAAGTATACGTATCGTATCAAGTAATACAGCGGCTCTAGCGAGTCCCTATATCGATCCCACATGTGAAATAGAAAATTAAATAACGAACTTAATTTTAAAATAATAATAATAATTTTAAAATAAGATACGAAAATTTGAATTCTAAATTTAAGTCGTCAATAAAGTAAACTAAGTATTTTAATTACGTAACTTAACTAAGTAGAAAATTAATACGTATCGAAAGTGCAGAAATTAAACTAATCGCTAAATAAGTCTTAACTATTCGTAAAAAGTATCTTTCCCCTTGCTTAGAAATTTAAGTGATCGATTGAATTTAAATAGATAATTTTAAGCGTATTGTGACAAATAGGAGCATTCCTATTCTTTACCCTTTCGTCCAGTGTAAGAATATCGACTAATCCTATGTTTGATTACCGAATCATGCTAAGCCGGGAGGATACCGACCGCCACTTCGTAGCTCCCACGTTCCCCTCGCCCGAGGGCTAACATCTACACTTCGACTTCAAACAATAGACCGAATCGAATATTTTAGTCCGTCACACTAAAATGCTCAATTCTACGCCCAGCTGATATTATTTCCTATTTATTTCGCACCTTCCTTCCAAGGCTTTGAATTCCCCGAATATCCGATGTAATTTTTACTATAGTCGATATTCAACATATTTTAACAAATCAAATGGCCAACTTGAAAGTAAATTAAGTTTTAAGTAAAAATTATCACAATTTATTAATATATATAAAAGTACTTCTATTTTTAGTTCATCAAGTCACTTAATTTCATAATAAGTGAGAAAGACTAATAAACTACTCGTAATGCATTGAACTAAACTAAGCATGGATTTCATTTAAAGTTAAAAACAATAAATACAAATACTTATCTCGATTTATCCCTGCGTACTCCTCGTAGCCTTTTCGACTCTTCCTTCCAAGACATGCAAGACTCACTAAAAACTCACTAACTCACTAAAGACTACTAAACTCAACACACACAACACAAAATAACACACTTATAACACTTAACACCCAATAACACCAATTAACACACTTAGAAGCTCGAATTTCGGCTTCTATATATGAGGTGAGCAAAGGACCAAGAGGTGTGTAAGCATCCCTTCAAAAAGTGTCCGTGTTCAATGTATCTCGCGCCATTTGAACCAGCTCGCCGTCTGGCGACGAACTACCTCGTCGTCGGCGAGGCTTCTGAAGATCTTCAAACCGCGCTATCTCGCCGTCGGCGGGCTTGAGCTCGTTGTCACCGAGACAGCTTATAAATCCTTCGTAATTTTCTTCCTCGTATCCTCGCCGTCGGCGGCTCGATTCATTGCCGTCAGCGACTCAAGACAAATTGTATTATTTTCTTCCTTTTTGCTCCAAATTCGCTCCTTTTTATGATTTTTGCTTTTATCACCTAAATTCTACATTCCCGCAACAAAATAAAGAAAATACCTTTCTTTAAAGTGCAATTTCATCAAAAATAAGTATGAATTTCTTAATAAAATTTTCAATGATCAAAATCCCTCAAACTTACTTATTACTTCGTCCTCAAGTAATTTTAAGTACTACATAAAAATAATGAGTTTTATAATAAGATTTTTCAATTTAAATAACTATGAATTAGATTAATTAATATCATAATAAAGTTAAATAAAAATAATTCATGTAATTTAATTAATCTTATGTAAATAAATTATTTAGCTTATCGTGTCTAAGATTTCTAACTTACTATTCATTTCGTGAACGACTATATTTAAAAGAATAACTACTTAAGATATTCATACGATAAGAAATTCAAGAAAACACTATTGTAGTAAAATTCTAATCCATAAACATAAGTTTGGAAATATCTAAGTTTTTCCCTTTAGTGCTAATTCAAATGAAGCTCAATTTTCGATAGCGCATCTCCTCAAGCTTCTCCTCATTTTTCTTTTTCTTTTTCTTTTTCTTTTCTTTTTTTTTTTTTTTAATGAGGATTACCGTATCCTGAGAGCTCGTTAATAATTTTCAACTTCATTTTCATCTTCCTAAATTTGAAACTTAGAAATATTTCTAGCTTATATATACTTCATAGCTTTTACTTCATCGATTTTCAATCTTTTCTTTTTCACTTGAATACTTAAGAATTTTAATTTTAAATATAGTTTTCCTTACTAAAAATAATTTACTATATTCTTATTCCCTTTAACCAAATATTTTATTCTATTTAATCAATTAAAGCACTAGAAATATTTCATTTAACCTTTTATAATAATTAAATAAAATAATTCATATTAAATTAAATTGAAAAATTTGCTATAAAAATCATTTTATAATAATTTGAAAATAGAAATCGAGAACAAGTTAATAACTAAATTTGTATTTTACTCCCCCCAAACTTAAATTTTTATATCTACTCTAAATAATGAAAAAGAAGGAAAGTAAATAAATCATACCTTCAAGCTTAGTATTTCTTTTTTCTTTAAATTTTGTAGCGCTTTTTCATTTTTCATCGAACTCGCATCTGCTAAGTATTCTCCATATATATATAACAATTTAAAGAAAATGCAGGATAAAATCCGAGATAAGTATTAAATACAACAATTAAAATTAACTCTATACTACACATATGAATTACTAACATATTAAAAACAATTGAACTAACATATTAACAATTTTAAAAACTTAAAACAATACAAAATAAAATAAAAACATACTAAAGAAAACTAACATCCTATTTAACATAAAAACAAATGCAATTAACTAACACGAAAACAAAATCTAAACTACTATAACAATTCAAACAAATAATTTAACAAACATCCAATGTCTCACAATATAAAGTACTGAATATTACAAACATATAAAAGTTTCCAAAATAACTTAACATCAAACAAACAAAACAAATAAAGTCCTAATCTTCAAGCATCAAAGTCCCAAACTATATTATCATCCCCTCCTCGATCCTGTAGGCTGAGAAGACTGAGCAGGATGATACCGAGTATACCTCGGGCACTCTGGAAAGATGACATCTAAATCTCCACTCCTGTAGCGACGTTCAGCTTCATGATATGCTATCTCGTACTCTGAATGTCTCTGCAGGTACTCACTATCATAATCATGTCTCCTCTCCAGATTATCAATCCTTTCGATCAAAATGATCAAATCTTCTCCCCATCGTCTCTCCAAACCGCTCAAAACTCCTCCTATGCAGTGTCAACTCATTCATCGATCTCAGTAGGGTAGGGTGGCAGCTCGGGAGGTTCATAGCTAGCAGAGGGTATATCTCTACTCGACCGAGTGAAATAACTTCTCACTCCCGATCTCCACCCTTCATGAGATTCATACTTCGATATCGAGTACTGCGAGTGGTTTCATAGGTTCCACCCATTCTTCATCATCTCTAGCCTCAACTCCGCAGAGTCGAGCAGTGCAAAAATTAATCCAGGGTGTCCCAATCCAGCTCCACTCTCATTTCGAGGAGTGGCTGTGATGTTTCGATAAATAATTCTCCCAATGTCGATGCTTCGTTTTTCCGAATACGTAAATTCAGAACCGTTCTATCTCGTGTTACCTCACCGTGGTGATATGTGGGTAACATGAGTAGAACAAATAAAGTAATGTCAGTTTTTGAGATCGCATTTAATTTAGAAAGAGGAAAATTCACTCTTTCCCGCTCGCTTAATTTTCCAAACTCCGGTCCCATCAACGAGAAAGTTAATGACTTCCTCCAGTGGTCCTTCCATCGTTCCAAAAGTTTCATACTCGCTAAAGTGCGAGTCATGAACTTCATAGAACGAGTTAATTCTCGCAAGCATTGAAATCTACAAAAATCCTCGTACCTTTATCGGTGCATCTTCAATGACAATCAAATTCGGCATAAAATTCTTTAACCACTTCTACAAATGCTTCTATATCGAACGTAACGAAATTCTCCCAATCTCGTTCCTTAATAATCCGCTCTACTTCTCCTCCGATTTTGAAACCCGATCCACAATGCACTTTCTTTCTCGTATGTTTTCAAAATATTTAGCTCTGTGCTCGTGCATCGATGAATCGGTTTCGTCGAATTCTACTCGACGTTTTTGTCGTGGAGCCATACGATCGATCTAAGAAAATATTGAAAATCTCGATTGAATTATTCTGAGTCCCGAAATCGTCTCCACAAGTAAGATCTAGCAAGCCCTAGAGGAGTTTTTTCCAAAATTGAGACGGTTGAGGTGATGAATAGTGTGTTTATACGGCCAAAAATATATGTTTTTCGCGACCTCGCTCGTCGACGAGATTTTCTCGCCGTCGGCGAGCTAATATTTTTCGAACCAAAAACTCTCGGAAAATATCCGCTCGTCGGCGAGAAATTTTGTTCTATTCTTCGCCGTCAGCCGAGATCGATCTCACATTGTCGGCTGGATTTTCTCGCCGTCGGCGAGATTCCAAAAATTTAAATTTCCGAAATTCGTCACTCATTTTCGTCCTCGATTTGCCTTATATTATATTTCCGATCACATCATTTATTACTTTAATATGAAGATTAGCTACTTATACACAAACAAATTCACACAACACAACAAATTAACTTTAATATTGAAATCCATGAGATGTACAAACTAACATAATTTTAAACTCTATAATCAAACTTCAAACTTCAATTCTTACTACTAATCAAGCATCGCAAACCAATCCACGACACACTAAATGCTCGATACAAAACTATGACGCATATCTCAACTAAGTTTCGAGATATTCAAATCATCACTCCACACATAATAAAATCTAAATCAAATCAAATAACATAAATACAAACATACTATGGAAATCTTTACTACTACTCTTCAATGTCGAATCTTCATTTTCTCGATATTTCCGATATGACGATGATGCACAAATAAGTTATAGAAAGGCCCGATGGGAAACTCCGAAGCGATTCTTCATGATCCAACCCTTCGTCTCGCAAATAAAGAAAGCTAGCCTTCCAGTGTCCAGAATGATCAAAGTGTTCCTTCATCCTCCAATCAATGTGATCAAATAAATCAGATATATTGTCGATTAAATCTCTCACATTCTGCAGTTCTTTCTCCATTCCTTTAATTTTCTTCATAAGTAACTCCGTTTTATCTGAAATAGGCTTGCTATAGGATTATTCTCGTGAAGCTCTATCGTAGATGAATGCAATGTCTTCATTATTGTCCAAAGTAGGAAACATATCTGTAGGATCAAGCGGCTTCCAAGGTAACATAACCTTTTCCCAAGCTTCATAAGAAACCTGGTACTGACTGCATAATGCAAAAATAAGTAGATGGGTGTCCTAGTCCGTGAACTGACCCGTGCACAATTAAACCCAATGCAGACTTAACAATTATTGATCCAACATCAATAAGCAATCCATTTTGAATACAATAATTCAATATAACGCATTCCTTCGAAACCTTGTTTACCCTCATAAGTAGGTAACAATTTAGATGAGATGAAAAAGTGCCGTTGCTTTCGAGACATGATTCAAAAGTGATGCAGAGAAACTAACATACCCGTCTTCACGCATTTCCCAATCTTCTCGGTTCATCGCACGATATCGAAATATCTCATTCATATTATATCGAGAAGGCACAAAATTGAATAAGTGACATACTGAGTGTTTTCTATGAGAATAATTCATTTACTCTTGATGGAGTAAACGTCACCCATCTTCCTGACGTAGACATTCCCATTGTTGATCGCATGTAAGTTGAGTAGTAACTCTTTCACAACTGGAATAACAACAACAGACGTAGTGTAACAAAATACCTCCCGAAGCCGCCGCGCGATCGTTTCTTCTATCTTCGTAGTGGAATTCTCTAATCCTCGATCGACAAATCTCCGTTCCTCGATAACTCTTTTCTTTACCAAAACCTTGTTAAAGATCCGCCGCGCTTCCGCACTCACAAATTTCCTCCGGTTAAACACTCTGCATTAGAGGAATCTAAGAATTCGGAGGCCATTACGGTGAATGGAATAAATTCTAGTGAAGAAGCGCATCTAGAATGATTTAAGAATGGGTTTTCACTAAGGAATTGGTGTCGAAACCGTCCAAATCGGCATTCAAATTATAAATAACTCATCTTTATAACTTCCTCGCTGTCGGCGAGAAGTTCTCGCCGTCGGCGACCCGGTTATAAAATCGCCTCCCATGTTCTCGCGCGTCGGCGGGACGTTTCTCGTCGTCGAGCTCGATAAATAAACCGAATTTAATTTAAGCGCGAACCTCGCCGTTCGGCGAGTATCGACTCCGCCGTCGGCGAGATTCCAAAATAATGTCCAATTTCGCTCTAAATCGAATAATTTCTTTTCTCATCATAATGGTTCGAATATGTGATGATTCTTAATAATAATCGAGTAGTAAAGTTTCAATAATATGACTAAGTATTAAGATACAATAAAAATAGATAACTAATATGCGTTGCCTCCCATAAAAGCAGCTGTTTAACGTCGTCACTCCGACCTAATTTCAATTATTAATCGAATGTCGACTAAGCATTAAAACCTCTTTATAGTTAGGTCTTATACCTTCGAAATATGGTTTTAATCTATGTCCATTAACTTTAAATTTATGTCCAGTTTTGGATCTTCGATTTCTATAGTTCCGTATGAAAATATTTGAGTTATGTGTGAAAGGTCCTAACCATCGAGACTTCAATTTTCCAGAAATAATTTCAATCTAAGTATTATATAAAGAAACTTCCGTCCCGGTTCAAAATTTCTCTCGATTAATCTTCCGATCATGCCATAATTTCATCTTTTCTTTATAAATCCGATCATTATCATATGATTCATTTCTTAATTCTTCCAATTCATTTAATTGCTAACAATCTTTTCTCACCAGCTTTCCTTCATATTATAATTGAATTCTTTAATCGCCCAATATGCTTTATGTTCTAATTCAACTTGTAAGTGGATGTTTGCCATATATAGCCTTGTACGAGTCATTCCAATGGAATTTTATAAGCAATCCTATGGCTCATAATGCAGTTGTCTAATCTAATGAATCAATCTAACCTATTTGGGCTTGCGATTTTTCTAAATCACGTTTAATCTCACGTATTGTGATACTTTCAGTTTAATCCGCTACTCGTGGACGATAAGCAATGTGATATCTTAGGGGCAATATTGTATTTTTCTACTAATTCGTGAATGTATTTATTTCTAAAATGAGTTCCTCCGTCGCATGATAATCACTCTCGCATTCCAAATCTGACAGAAAATATTTTTCATCGAAATTTTAAACACTCTTAGCATCACACCTAGGTAAAGCTTGTGCCTCGATCCATTTGGAAACATAATCACCAGCTACTAATATATGAATTTACAAACGGTTACAATACGTAACTGAACGATGGCATAACA
>JAKZJZ010000100.1:0-89666 GCA_022702705.1 Papilionanthe hookeriana x Papilionanthe teres | reverse complement strand
TCATATCTCTATCTCCATTTCTCCCTCCCTTTATCCCTCCTTTTCTCCCTTATCCCTAACAGAGTATCTATATCTCTCTCTTTCTCGCTATATAGTCCCCTCCCTCCCTTTCTCCCTCTTTCTTTTTCTGCTATATTAATCTTCTCTCTCTGTCTCTCTCCTTCTATTTCTCTCTCTTCTTCTTTTGCTCTGTCACTCACTCTCCCTCCTTCACTCTCACTCTCTCTCCTCTCTCTACTTCTCATGCTCTCTCTGAATATCCCCACCCCTCTATCTTCCACTCTCTCTTCTCTTGTTCTTTCATTTATCTCATTTTCTCTCTCTTTCACTCCCACATTTTCTCTAGCTCTTTATTTTTTTATTCTCCCTCCACTCTCTCTTTCCTCTCTTTTTCTCTCTCTACATCTTTCTCGCTATCTTTCTCCCTTATTATTACTCCCTCCCTCCTTTCCTCTCTCTATAACTCTCAATCTCTATCTGCCTCCGTCTCTCCTCCACTATCTCCCTCCCTCACTCTCTCTCTCTCTCTCTCCCTTTCCTTCCTCTCTCTCCATCTCTCATGCTCCTCTCTTGCTCTCATCTCTCTCTTCTCTGCTCTTCCCTTCTCTCTCTTTCTCTCTCTCACTCTCTCCCTCTCTATCTTTATTACTTCTCACTCTCCCTTTCTCTCATACACTCTAACATCTCTATCTTTATCCCTCCTTAGCTCTATTTCTCACTATCTACCTCTCTCCCACTCCCTCACCTCTTGCTCTCTCTTTTCTATCTCACACATCCAACCTTCCTCTCTTTCTCTCTCTCACATACACTCTCTATCTTTATCTCTAGTGCTCCATATTTTATCTCTCCCTTTTTCTATTTTCTCTCTCTCCCTCTTACCACACTTATCTTTCTTTTTCTATCTCTCTTCTTCTCTTACTCTATGTTTTGCTCTCCTTATCTCTCCATCTCTCCCAGTAAAAAGCTCTCTCTTTTATCACTCCCCTTCTTGCTCCGACACTTCCTTTCACTCTCTTCAATCTCTCTCTCTTGCATCTCTTGCTCTCTCTTCTCTCTTTCTCATCTCTTACTTCTCTCACTCCCTCTCCTCTCTTACTCCCTCGTCACTATCATTTTTTCTTTATTTTCATCCCTCTCTCCCTCTATCCATCGCTCTCTTCCCACTTTCTCTCATTTTCTCACTTTGTCATCTTTTTCTCTCTCCCCATCTCTCCTTCTCTGTCACCGCCTCTTTCCCTCTCAAACTTTTCACTCCTTTCGCCTTGTCTATCCTTCCCTCTCTCACACCCTCTCCCTCTTCTCTCTTACATTCTCTCTTACATTATCTCTTAACATCACTTATCTTTCTCTCTATTCTATTTGTCAACGCTCACTCTTCCAACCTCTTTTCTATCTTTCTCTCTCTATTACTATGCTCTCTCTCTCTCCATCCCTCTATCTCACTCTCTCTTCTGTCTCTCACATCCCCCATCTTATTCTCTCTTATATATCTATCTCTATCTATCTTCATATAACTCTCTCTCACACTAACTCTCTCTTACACTATCCCTAGCTCTATCTCCATTTCTCTCTCCCTCTATTGCCCTCCCCATCCCTCTTTCTCTCTTTTTTCCTCAATCTCATACACACTCTCTCTTCCTTTCTCTCTTACCTTCTCTCTCACTTTCTCTCTATCTCTCTCGCTTGCTCTATCTCTCTGATTTTCTCTTCTCTCTCAATTTATCTCTCTCTCCATAACTCTCTCTTCCATCTCTTACATTCTACATAGCTTTCTATCTTTTTCCCTCTCTCACTCGCTCTTTCCCCTACTCTAGCATCCTCTCTCCCTCTCATTTCTAACACTCCCTCTCTCCCTCTTCATCTTTTTCTTATTTCCTTTCCCTCTCTCTTCCTCTCTATATCACTTACTCTCCATCTTTTAATATCTATTATCTTCTCTCACTCTCTCTTCTTTATCTTACTTTTAATTATCTCTCTTCCCATCTCTCTAGCTCTTCTCCCTCATCCCTCTCTTTTAAGCTTTGAATTTGATTCTCTCTATCTCTCTTTTAATATTTTTTTCTCTCTGTTCTTTCTTTCTTCATCTCTGCATCTCTATCTATCTTTGTCTTCTCGTCATCTCTATTTGTCTCACTTTCTCTATTCTCTTAGCTTCACTTAAGGTTCTCTCACAAACTCATTTTTGCTTGTGCCCTCTATCTCTATCTTTCCACTTTCTCTTACTTATCTCACCCCTCTCACTTGCTCTCTAACTCTCTCCTTTTTATATCTCCCTCTTGCACTCTCTTCTCTCTCTTGCACATCTTTCTCACTCTCTACCTCTTTCTCCCCATGTCTAAATCACACTTTCTCTCTCCCTTCTTCTCTAGCTCTTGCCCATCTCTCAGCTACCTCTCTTATTTTTTTTCTCAAATTATTTTTTTTCCTCTGACACTGACCTCTCTCTCTTCTCTATCTTCCTCTCCACCTCTCTCTTGCACTTTTCTATCACTCTCCATCTCTCTAACTCTCACTTTCTTAATCTTAGAGAAGCGAGAAAGTGGGTGAGATAGAAGTAGAATCATAAAGAGTGCTAGAAAGAGAAAGGGAGATAGAGATAGGGAAGGTATTTGTGTGAGAGAGATATAGAAAGAGAGAGGGAGAGAGTGAGACCACAAAAGAGAAAGAAGGAAAGATAGACAAACAAAAAAAGAGAGAAAGAGAGAGGGCGAGTGAGAGAAAGGGTGAGAGAGATTTGAGTGAACAAGAGACTATGTAAGAAAGAAATCGAGAGGGAGAATAAGGGAGAGAGATGAAGTAAAGTAGTGGATGTGAGAGGAAGAGAGAGATTGAGAGATGTAGAGGAAGTAAGAGAGAAAGGAGTTGAATAAGAGCTAGAGAGAAGAGTGAGGGAAACAGAGGAAGAAGGTGATTGGATAAGTAAATACTATGAGAGAGAACGATAGGAGAGAGATAAAAAAGAGGGAAATAGAGAGAGGGAATGAGAGAAGAAGGGAGAGGTAATGAGAAAATGAGAGCGAGGAAGAGGGTGGGAGGGATGGAAAGAGAGGGAGAGAGATTGAGAAAAAGAGAGAGATTGAGAGAGATAGATGGATTGATATAGAGTGATAGTGATGGCAAGAGAGAGAGAAGATTAAGAGGGAGAGAGAGCTACATAATAGGAGCATAAGTATGGAGAGATAGACCAAAAAGAAATTGAGAGAAGAGATAGAGAAAATAGACATAATGCGAGAGAAAGAGAGAAGGGAAAAAGAAATGAAGAGCAAGGAGTCCAACAAAGAGATTGGGAGAGACAGAGAGAATGAGAGTAAGGGAGAGATAGATAGAAAGAGGGAGAAAGATAGAGAAGAGTGAGAGAGAGAGAGAGAAAAAAAATAGAGATGAAAATAGATAGAGACTGAGAGGAGGTAAAAGAAGAGAGAGTAGGAGATATTGAGATAGGTAGAGAGAGTGTTAGGGGGAGGGAGTGTGGTGAAGATAGACCAAGTGAGAGGGTGTGTGAGATAGGGGAGAGAAAGGGTGTGAAAGAGATGCAGGGAGGGAAATATTAGGAGGGGAAATGAAGATAGAGATATGGAATGTGCGCGTGTGAGAGAGAGTGAGAGAGCTAGAGCGAGATGGAGAGCGAGTTTAATTGATCAAAAGACAGAGAGAGAGATGAGAGATAGGCGAGAGAGAGAAGTAGAGAGTACGTGAACGATAGAGAGAAAGAGGGAGAAAGTGATAGAGATAAATTTTTTAGAGAGAGCATGAGAAGAGTGGGGATAGAGCAAGAAAGAGAGCACAAGAAAATGGATAGAGAAGAAGAGAGAGTGTGTAAAAAATGGAAACAGTAAGAGAGAAAGAGGGGGATTAGAATTGGAGATATAGATAAGAAAGGAGTGAGTAAGAGAATGTGTTTGAGAAAGAGAAAGAGAAAGAGAAAGGGAGAAGAGTGAGAAGTATGAGAAGATTAAAAGTGATAGAGAGACATCGATAAGAGAGAGTGATAGTGGGAGGAGAGAGGATAAGAATAAAAGAGTGGACAAGATAGTGATAGAGAAAAGAGAGGGCGAGAGGGAGAGAGAAGATGGGAGAGCGAGAGAAAAAAGGAGATAGAGATAAGTATAAGAAGTGAGGAAGAGTGAGGAGAGAGGGAGAGAAATGGAAAGGAGAGAGAGAAGGATAGACAGAAAGGAGGAAAAGGAGAAATAAATAAAAATAAAAATGAGAGAGACTGAGAGGAGAGAGAGAGAAGTATTGAGAAAGAGAAAGAAAGAGCGAAAGAAATAGATAGAGAGTGGTATGGTGAGGGAGCGAGCAAGAGAGTATGTGAGAGAGAGCTAAGTAGAGGAGAGAGAAATTGAGAAAAGGAAGAAAAGAGAGCTTAGTGTTAGAGAAGAGAGAGATGGCAGAAGAGTCCAAGGTAGCGAGAGAGCGAGCGAGTGAGATAGAGGAGAGAGATAGAGTGATGCAAAGAGAGGAGGGATGGACAGAGTGAGGGAGAGAGGGGATGAGAGGGAAGAGAAGAGTGAAGAGGAAGAGGAGTGGGAGAGAAAGAAAGGGAAGGAGGCTGAGGATTTATCCATGTTTTTCTTCAACCTCAACATTTTCTCGCTCTCTCTATGGCTCTTTCTCCCTCTACCCCAATCTCACTCTTCTTCTCTCTCTTTAAATTTATGTAATCTCTCTCTTTGTAACTCTTCTTTTCTCTTCCACTCTCTTTAAATATATCCACCTCTTCCTCTAGTCTCTTAATCTTTGCCCCCCTCTCCCTCTATCTCCCTCTCCCTCTATCATGCTCACTCACTAACAATCGTTTTCTCATTCTCTCTCAATGTTTCTCTCTCCCTTACTATCCCTAACACTTTTGCTCTTTATCTTGTTACTATCTTTACTCTCTCTCTCTCTCTCATTCATCTAAATTTCTCTCTCTCTTCTTTACCTCCCCTCATTTTCTAGTCTCTCTCATAGCCTCCCTCCCTAACTTTCTCTCTCTCTCTCTCCCTTCCTTTCTCACTCTTTCTCTCACACATTTTATCTCTCTCCCTTTATCTTGTTACCTCTCCCTCTCTTTTGTTTCCTCCATTCCTCCATCTTGATCCATTTCCCCCAACCCCTGCTACACTCCCTCTCCCTCTTTATGTCTCCCTGACTCTCTCTATCTTCCTTGCAATATATATGTCTTGTTTTATTTTTCTCTCTTCACTTTCTATCTCACTCCACATTCT
This sequence comes from Papilionanthe hookeriana x Papilionanthe teres, assembly GCA_022702705.1. NCBI lineage: Eukaryota > Viridiplantae > Streptophyta > Magnoliopsida > Asparagales > Orchidaceae > Papilionanthe > Papilionanthe hookeriana x Papilionanthe teres. Next base: position 84,456 of record JAKZJZ010000100.1, on the reverse strand, counting down.
CTCCTCCCCCACCATTCTTTCCTTGTACCTGTGACCTCACGTTCTCCCTCTCTCTCCATCATAATCTTTATATCATTCTCTAACTCTATCCCTCACTCTTTCTATTTTCGCCGCTCACTCACTCTCCCTTCTTTCTCTATTTTTCTCTCCTTCACTCTATTTATCTCCCTCACTCCCACTCTTTGCCTCCCGCTTCATCCCTCTCTTCTCTCTCTTCTCTCTCCCTCTCTCATCCTCAAACTCTCTATCTCTCACTCTCTCCCTTTCTCCACCTCATTCACTCTATCTCTAACCTACCCTCTCACTCATTCTATCTTCTTCTTCCTCAATCTCTCCATTTTCTTCTCTCTCTCTCACACTTCTCTCTCTTGGCCTCTTTCCATCCCAACATCTCTCTTACCCTCCCTTAGTCCTTCCCTTTCTCTCTCCGAAACCTCCCTCCGTCTCTTTCTCATACTTTCTTACCCTCTCTCCCTCTCCCTAACTCTCAGACATGCTTTCATCCCTCTCTCTCTCTCAGTCGCATCATCTTTCACTCTCTCCCTCCATCTCACTCTCTTTCTTTAGCTCTCTCATGGATCTCTTCTCTCTATTTCTCATTATTTTCCTTTTCTGTCTTTCTCATGCTTTTCACTCTCTCACTCTCTCCACCTCCATCTGCCCTCTTCATCGCTCAATCCCTTTCAAACTCCCACCCTTCCTCCCTCTCCCTCACCCCTCCATCCCTCCCTTCTTACCTCTTTCTTTCTTATTATGTCTTATTTACCTACTCTTACCTTCTCCTAACTCTCTCTCTCTTATATCTCATTTTCTTCCCTCTTTCATTTAACTTGGTCTCACTTGCTTTCTCTCATAACTCCCTTCATCTCTCTCCTGTCTCTCTTTCTTTATCCCTCCCTTTTTCTTATCTTTCTCCTCTTTTTATTATTTCTTTCTCTTCTCTTTCCCTACTCTGACCTCCTTACTATCTCTCACCCTCTCTCTTCCCCTCACACTCTCTCTTAGTCTCTTTCTTTTTCTCACTTATCTCACTCTCTATATCTTTTTCTTCTTCCTCTCATATCTCTCTCTTCTGTCTCACTCTTTCTATTCTCTCTTTCTCCCTCACTCTTCCTATTCTCCATCCCTATCATTCTCTTTCCCAATCTCACTCTCTCCCTCTCCCACTCTCTTTCACTATCTCTCTCATGCTCTCTCCTTAATTTTCTCCCTCCTCTCTCTCTCTCTCTCTCTATTTCACTCTCTCTCTTTCTCAATCTCTCTTCTTTAACTTTCTCTTCTCCCATTTCTCTCTTGCCTCTCTCTTCCCCTACTCTTCTGCTCTCTCTCCTCTCTTTCGCCTCTTTACCTCCTCTCCATATTTTCTATCCCTCCACTTCCCACTCTATTTTCTCTCGTTACCCCTCCCTCTCTCTTGCTCTCTATTATCTCCCTCACAACTTTCTCACTCTTGCTAAATCTCACTCACACTTCTCTCTCTTTATCTCACTATCTTAATCGTCATTCTATCTCTTTCTCTCTATATCTCTCACTCTCTTAAACACACTCATTCAATCTCTCTCCCTCTCTCTTTTTATCTCTGCACCTGTCTTGCTTTCTCCATCCCTCCATCTCTTGCCCGCTCCCAATCCCCCTCCCTCGCTCTCTCCCTGCCTCTCTCTCTTGCAATCTCTCTCCCTTTGTCCCTCTTTCTTTCCCACATTCTTTTTTCTCTCATTTTCTCTCTCCCTCTTCTCCCTCCATCTCACTTATCCCTTCACCACTTTTCTCCCTCTCTCCCTTACAATTTCTATTTTATTTTCTCTCTATATTTTTCTCATTGTTCCTCTCTCCCTCTCTCAATATCTCACCATCTCTTCTCTCTCTTTTTCTCTCTCCCTCTGGCTCTATTCTTCTATGTTTTTCTCTCTTACTCCACTCAATCTTCAGCTCTCTTTCACTTTAAATCATCCTCACAATAAATTTCTTACTCTCTCCCCTATTATTATCTCTCTAGCTATTCTTTATATTTCTTTCTCTAGCTTGCTCACTTTGCATCCCTATCTCCCTCTGTCACTCTCTCTCTCTCTCTCTCTCTCTCTCTCTCTTTATATCTTCTCTCGCTGTCTTTTTTTGCTCTCTCCCTCTCTCTTCCACTTTCTTACTTGCTCTTTCACCATGTTTAACTCTCTCTCACTCTCTTTACCACAAATCTCTCATCATCTCTCTATTTTGCTCCCACCATCCATTCCTTTCTATCTCCTCTTCTTTCTCTCCTTCTCTCCAACTTCATCTTCTCTTCTCTCCGTTACTCTCTCTGAATGTTTCATTATTATTGTATCTATGCCTCTTCCACTCCCTAGCCAGCTCTTCAATTTCTCTCGATTCTCTCTTCCACTCTCTAGCTCTCTTCTATTACTCTCTCTTGTATCTATGTCTATCCTTCCCTATCTTAGACTCTCTCTCTTCTCTCTCTCTTCTCTCTCTCCTCTCTAGGTCTACTATCTCTCACACACACTATCTCTTTCTCTCTCTTCTCTTGCTCTCCCTTCTCATTTTCTCACTCATCCCTTTATCTCTCTGTCTCTTTTCTTTCTCTTACACTGTCTTCTTTCTCCTCTCATTCACTCTATATCCCTCACACATCTGTCTTATTCTCCCTCCCTCCCTCACTCTCTCTCTTTATCACTCCATCATTTTTCGCTCCCTCTCTCTAGCACTTCTTTCTTTAACTATCTTACTCAATCAAGCTCTCTCTCTCTCGGCTCTCGCACAATCGCTCTCTCTCTTTCTCCCCTTTTGCACACTTGCTCTCTCTCTCTCTCTCTCTCTCTCTCCCTCCATCGCTCATTCAATTTCTCTCCCTTACTCAATCTCTCTCACCCTCTCACCTATCCCTCCACTCTATCTATATCTCTTACTCTCTGACTCCTTCCCTTTCTTTCTCTCTCTCTCCCCTTCATCCCTCCATTCCTCTCTTCATATCTTTCCATTTCCCTTTCTTCCTCTCTCTTTCTCTATCCCTTTCATTCTCTCCTACCATCTTTCTCTTTAGTATGTATATTTCACCCTTTCTATCATTTTCCAACTATCTTTTCATTCACTTAATTTACCTTATTTGTGTATTCTGTCTTCTCTAGCTTTCTCTTCTCTCTTGTTGTGTCTCTCCATCTCTTTCTCTTCTGTCTCACTCTCTCATGCTCCCATCCCCCTCGAGCACTTTTGATCACTCTCCCTCTCTCCTCTCTCCTCTCACTCTCTTCTTTATCTTACTTTTTTCTCACTCTCTGTTTCTATACCTCTCTCTTCCCCCCACTCCCTCCAACTCTTTTCTTAATCTCTCTTGTCTCAGTGTGTTCGTCCCTTCATTTTGCCCTCCCTGTATCCTTATCTCTCTTTCCTTTTTTCTCTTCTTCACACTCGCTCTTACTCTATATTACCTTGCTCTTAATTATCTCTCTTCCTTTAACATCTATCTCTTTATCAACATCATGGTCTCTTTCATTCTCTATATACCTTCCTCTTTCTCTCCTTCTCTATCTTATTCTCTCTCCTACTCTGTGTCTTTCTCTCCCTCCCTCCCTCTCTCTATCAATCTTTCTCTGTCCCTCACTCTTGCTCCCTCACTAACTCTCGCTCTCTCACTCCCTCCCTTTCTATTTCTTTTAGTCTATATTTTCCCTCCACTCTCTAATTTTCTCTCACACTCTACAACCCTCCAACTCTTTCTCACGCTCTTTTAATCATGTTCGCTCACTCTCTCTCCTTCTATATGTTTTTCCCAAGCAATCTCAATGTGACTCTCCCTCTCTCTTCACTCTTCCTATCTCTCACTCTCTCCATCTTTCACTTGTTCTCTCTATTTCATCTCTCTCCCTTTCTCTCTCACACCACTTTCCCTATCTTTCACACTCTTTCGCATTCCTTCTCTAACCCCTCCCTCTCACTCTTGTTACCTCTATGTTGCTCACAAACTCTCTCTCCCTCTCTTTATCTCTTCTATCGCTCGTGCTCTATCCCTTGTTCTTTTCCCTCTCCCCCTCTCTCCCACCTCTCCATTTTAATCACACACCTTCTCTATCTCTCTCATTGTGAGTCTCTTTAACAAACACTAACACTCTCATTTTCTATCTCTTACTCATGTTATCTATCTCTTGCTCTATCTCACATCTTTCTCTCTCACATTCCCTCTATCTCTTGCTTGCCACTATATCATTCCCCTCTCTATCACACATCCCCTCACTCACCCTCACTTTATAGCTCACTCTCCCTCTTTTTCTCACTCTCTTGTCTCTCTCTCCCCTCCTTCTCTATCTATCTCCACTCGCTCTCCTGGTCTTCTCTATCTTTCTACCCCTCTTTTGCTTTCTCACTCTCCCTCCCAAAATCTCTTATAATTAATCTTTTCTCTATCTTCTCTTGTTATCTCTCTCTAACTCTTATTTCTCTATATATCTCAATCTCACTTTTTTTACTAGTTTATCCCCTTCTTCCTCTCCCTCTCCCTCTCCCTTTCCCTCTCCCTCTCCCTCTTTGGGATTGCACTCCCTATCTCTCTTTTTGTATCTATCTCTCATTTTTCTTCCTCTCCTTTATTTATTTTATCTCTTTTTGCTCCATTTTTCTCTCATTATTTCTCTTTTACTCTTTCTTTCACTCTCTCTCTCTCTTTGCAATATCTCTGACTCTATTGTTCTCTCTCATTGCCTCTCTCTCACACACACACAAATACTTTCTCACCGTCCCCTCCTCACTCCTCCATCTCTAGCTCACTCTCTCTCCTTTCCTTGTCTCTCTCTCATAATCTCTATCTCACTACATCTCCCTCTCTCTCATTCTACTTTTCTCCTAGCTCACTCCTCAATTTCTCTTGCTCTTATTCCTTCTCTCCCTTTATCTCCATCTCTCTTTTCATCCTCTATCTCACTCTCCCCCTCCATCTCTCCATCTCTGCCTCTCTCTCTCCCGCTCTCAATCTCTCACATTGTTCATCTATCGCTCCCCACTTGCTCATTCTATCCCCCCACTCCATCTCTATAGTCCCCTCTCTCTTTTCATGTCTCTCATCTCTCTTCATTTTTCTCTCCCTTGCTCCCTCTCTCTCCCCCTCTCCCCCTTCCTCTCGTTTCTCTCTTTCTCCCTCTTTCCCTCCCTCTTTCTCTTGCTCAACTACTCTCACATTTTCCCTTCTCTTCTCTCTCACCCCGTATCTCCCACTCTCTTGTTCTCTCATTCCCTCCCTCTCTTGCTTTCTTACTTTCACTCCTCTTTATTTCTCTCTATCCTCTTACTTTTTGTCTGTCTCACACACACACTCTCTCTCTATTTCTCCCTCCCTATATTTACCATCCTCCATCTTTGTTTCTCCCTCCCACTCCCTCATTTTATGCCTCACACACACTCTTACTTATCTCTCCCTCACAATCTTTTTCTCACTATATCTCTCTCCCAGTCATCTACTTTTCTCCATGGCTCACTCTTCCTAAAATTCTCTTGCTATTTTGATTTTTCTCCCTCTCTCCTTTACCACAAATCCCTCTCTTTGTCCCTCTCTCCCACTCTCTTGCTCTCAATCTCTCTCACAATTTCTCTCTCGCCCCCTCATTGGCTCTCTGCCTCACTCTTCTACTCTATCTTTCTCCCTCTCCATCTCGATCGCCCTCTCTCTAAACATCTTCCTATATTTCTCTTCTCTCGTTCTCTTCTCTCTCTTGCATCCATTCCACCTTTCTCAATCTCTCTTTACGTGCTCCTTCATCTCTCTCTCCACCTCTATATATCGCTCATTATTGTCACTTCTTCTCTAGCTCTCTATCCCTTTATCTCACTCCTCTCTCACTCACTTTCTATTCTCCCACTTTTTTTTCTCTATTGATATTTATCCACATTCTCTCTCTCTCTTACCCTCTCTCACTACTTTTATCTCTCTCTCTCTCTCTCATTTCTTTCACTTTTCTCTCTTTTTATTCCCTCTCTGTTACTCTCTCTCACTCTCTCTTTCTCCCCATTTTTATCTTGATATCTGAAAACTTCTCTATTTGTCCCCTTGTGTTCCCTCTCACTCACCCTCTCTTCTCTCTTCTCTCCTCTCCCTCTCTACTTCCCCTAGCCCTCTTTATTTCCCCCTCACTCTATCCTTATTCATCCATTCCCCTCCCTCTCTCTTTCTATCACTCTCTCTCAGTATATCTCCTTCATCTTTCCCTCTCTCTCCCTCTCACTCTCTCTTCCTCTCCATCATGCATACACACACTCTTTTTGTACCATCTCTCTCACATACTCTATCCCTCACACTCTCTCTTCTCTCCCACTATCTCTTCTCCATGTCTATGTCTCATTCTCTCTATCTTCTTCTACTCCTCTAGCTCTCAACCACTCTATCCTTCTCCCATTTCGTCCTCCCCTCTTCCTCCCTCTCCATCCCACTCTCCCTCTACCTAAATCTCTCCCTATCTCTTACAATCTCTCTCTCTGTATCAGTCACACTTCTCTTACCCTCTATATTTTATATCTCCCTCTTTTCTCTATCTCACTCTCTCTCATTCTCTCTTTCTCTTACTATTTCTTTCTCTTTGACTCTTTCTCTCACTCTCTAGCTCTCTTTCCCACCCTCTACCTCCCTTTCTTCTATCCCCCTATATTAATCTCTCCCTATATCTATCTCTCCCTCATTTAACCTCTCTCCCTCTCTTGCTCGTTCCCTCCCTCTCTATCCCTCTCTTTCTCACACACTTTTCTCGCTCTCACTTTCCCTCTCTCTCTCTCCAACTTCCTCAATTAATCTCTTCCACTCTTAATCTTTCACTCTGTCTTCTTTTGATCTTTCATCTATCTATCTCAATTTATTTCTAGCTCTTTATTATGCTTGAGTGGGAGAGAGAGAGTGAGGAGAAAGGGAGAGACAGAGAGAGTGTGTAAGAGATTGAGAGAGGGAGAGAGGTGAGAGAAAGGATAGAGAGAACCAACGAGTACGTGAGCGACGGAGAGAAAGAGGGAGAGAGGGATGCAAGATAGAAGGAAAAATGCAAGAGAGAGAGGGAGAAAGATAGAATTAGAGATATTATAGAGCATAAAAAAATTTAGCAAGAAGGGAAAAAGGGAGGAAGAGTGAGAGTGATGGTAGAAAATTATGAGAGAGAGACAATGCTAGAAAAGTGAGTGAGAGAGAGACTGCTACTATAATGATAGAAGAGAGTAATAGAAGTGACCTACTGAGATAGAGGGACAAATAGCATGAAACATAAAGCAAAAGAGGAAGATAGATCAAGAAAGAGGGAAACAAAATGAAAAGAGGATAGGGAGACAGAGAGCAATAGAGGGAAGGATGGATGGAGGGACACAGAAAATAATAAAAAGGAGAGATGGAAAGTGGGAGGATGAAAGAAGCTCTTAATGGATTAGTTTAGGAGGCTTGGACTCAAGCCATACATGGGGGTTTAAGAAGAAAGAGCCATGAACATTTGTCAACTTAATCAAATCCCAAGGATAAAAGAGTCATATTATTATCTGGATATTTCATCTTTTTATTGCAGTTTAATAATACCTTGCATGCCAAATTGATGTAGTTTATTATTTGGTGTAGAAGATATTTTATCTTCTCTCTCTTACATGTAAGTTTTAGCCTAAATATAAAAGCCTTACTTCAAATGAGATAAAAGACATTAGATTTTGGCAGAAACTTGCTTTTGGTTGTTTCCCATGGTTTCCTGAGGAATCAGCTGAACTCTTGGCCATGGCTCAAGGAGTTCTTTCCTAACTTATCAAGCAGATTTCCACCCCATTTGTGGTGTCTACTATTGTACCAAGGTTCTTTCCTCACATCAAGCTTAGGGTGAAGGTCTTATACCAAAGTTCTTTTTTGTGTTGAGCATTGGGTCAAGTTTATCTCCATCCATCCATTTTACCGCCAGGTTCTACCTTTAGCTCGGTTTGATCCAGCTTTGGGATGATTTTCTTGTGTTGTTTCATGCATCTCATATGATTTTTCAACAATTCCTTTCAGTTTTAGTTTAGCACATCAGGTTTTCTAATTAGAACAGCAATTCCCATGGTCCTATCTTGATTTTATGCACATTAAAGAGTGTAAGAGATCAAGAGAGAGGGAGAGAGATTCAAGTTAGCGAGAAAGATGTAAGAGAGAGGGAGAAAGATAGCAGAGATATAATAGAGCATAAGAAGATATTGCAATAAAGGAAAAGGGAGGAAGAGTGAGAGTGAGAGTGGGAAATGATGAGATAATATATTGCTCTATTCCCTCCCTCTTTTCCTTCCTTGTCTCTCTCACCCTTTTTCTGTCTGTCTCACTTTCTCTATCTCTCTTCCACTTTTGCTATTTGTCCCTCTATCTCTCAAGTTCATTGGGTCTCTCTTCTATTACTATCTTCTCTCTTTTCAGTAGCTGTCTCTCTCACTCACTTTTCTATCATTCGCTCTCACTCTTCCTCCATTTTCTTTTCTTGGCATATCATCTCATGATCTATAATATCTCTCTCATTTGCTTTCTCCCTCACTCTCCCTCTTTCTCTCTGTCGCTCATGTACTATCTGCTTCTCTCTCTCATCTCTCTCACCTCTCTCCCTCTCTCTTGACCTCTTACACTATCACTCTCCCTCTAGAGCACACATAATCTTGATCACTCTCTCTTTCTCTCTCTCGATCAAACATTATCACTTTATCTCTTTTTCTTTCTCCCTCCCTCTCTCTCACTCTCTTGTTCTCCCACTCAACTTAGCTTACTCCATCTTTTCTTCTCCTCTCTCTCTATCTTCTCTATCTCCCTCTCATCACATCTCTCTCTCTCTTTCTCTTGCTTTCAATCGCTCACAATGTTTATATTATTCTCTCTCTCCCTCATTTTTTTCTATCTTCGTCTCGCTCACATTCTCTATCAACAACATTCTCTTGTTCTCTCTTCACTCACTCATACATCCCTCTGTCTCACTTTCTTCTCTCATTCTTTGTTATTTCTCTCTCACTATCCGACTTATTGGTTTCTCACCCACTTTCTCTAACCCATTTTCTCCTCTCTCTCTCTCTCTTGTCATATCTTTCTATCTTGATATCTATTTATCTCTCTATCTCATGCTACCTTTCTCACTTACTCGTTCCTTCGTCTCTTCAGAATTCATCTCCCCCTCCATCTCTTCCTTTCTCCCTTTCTTCTTCTCTGTCTCTTTCACTTTCTCTTGTCTCACTCTCTCTCCCTACTTTTGACACAAGCATTCTCTCTTAATCTCCCTCTTTTGTTTCTCCCTCTCACCCTCTCTTCTCTCGCTTGCTTGCACTCTCTCTCTCCCTCACTCTATCTATATAAATCTCTCTCTCCTTTTTTATATTTCACCACCTTCTTTACTCCCTCTCCCTCCCTCCCTCTCTTCCTCTCCCACTCTCAATTTTTCTTTTTTCCTCTCCCTTGCTCTCTTCTTCTTTTTTCTTTCTCTCACCCGCTCTCTCCCACTTTTCTCTATCCCTCTCACTTCCTCTATCCCGCTCCCTTTCTCTTTCCCTCCCTCACTTTTGCTCTCACTCCAGCTTTCTTTCTCTCTCCCTCTCCTTCTCTCTTCTCCATATCTCTCATCTTTCAACTCTATCATAATCCTCTATCTCACTCTCCCCCTCTATCTCTCCATCTCTGCCTCTCTCTCTCTCACACACTCTCAATCTCTCACATTATTTATCTATCGCTCCCCAACATGCTCAATCTTCCCCCCCACTCCATCTCTATAGCCCACTCTCTCCTTTCATGTCTCTCGTCTCTCTTTATGTTTCTCTCCCTCGCTTCCTCTCACTCCCCCTCTCCCCCTCTCCCCCTTCCTCTCGTTTCACTCTTTCTCCTGCTTTCCCTCCCTCTCTCTCTTGCTCAACTACTCTCACGTTTTCTCCCCTCTTCTCTCTCACCCCGTATCTCCCACTCTCTTGTTCTCTCATTCCCTCTATCTCTTGCTTTCTTACTTTAACTCTCCTTTATTTCTCTCTATCCTCTTACTTTCTGTCTGTCTCACACGTAAACACACACACTCTTTATTTCTCCCTCCCTACATCTTCCTTCCTCCATCTCTCTTTCTCCCTCCCACTCCCTCGTTTTATGCTTACACACACTCTTACTTGTCTCTCCCTCTCTCTCATTCTACTTTTCTCTCTCATTCTCTTGCTCTATTGATTTTTCTCCCTCTCTCCCACTCTCTTGCTCTCAATCTCTATCACTATTTTCTCTCGCCCCCTCATTGGCTCTCTACCTCACTATTCTCCTCTATCTTTCTCCCTCTCCATCTCGATCGCCCTCTCTCTAAACATTTTTCTACATTTCTCTTTCCATTTTTTCTCTTCTCTTGTTCTCTTCTCTCTCTTACATCCATTCCATCTCTCTCAATCTCTATTTACTTGCTCCTTTTTCTCTCTCTTCACCTGTATATATCTCTCATTATTCTCACTTCTTCTCTAGCTCTCTATCCCTTTATCTCACTCCTCCCTCACTTTCTAGTCTCCTACTTTTTGTTCTCTTTATTGATATTTACACACATTCTCTCTCTTTTTCTTTGCCCTCTCTCACTATTATTATCTCTCTCTCTCATTTCTTTCACTTTTATCTCTTGTTGTTCCCTCTCTATTACTCTCTCTCACTCTCTCTTTCTCCCCATTTTTATCTTGATATCTCACAGCCTCTCAATCTGTCCCCCTTGTGTTCCCTCTTACTTACTCTCTCTTCTCTCTTCTCTCCTCTCCCTCTCTACTTCCCCTAGCTCTCTTTATTTCCCCCATCATTCTATCCTTTATCATTCATTCCTCTCCCTCTCTCTTTCTATCACTCTCTCTTACTATATCTCCTTCGTCTCTCCCTCTCTCTCTCCCTCTCTCACTCTCTTCCTCTCCTTCATGCACACACGCACTCTGTCTGTCCCATCTCTCTCACATACTCTATCTCTCACACTCTCTTCTCTCATTTCCTTATTCTCTCTCTTACTTTTATATTTCTAGTTCCCACTCTCTCTCCACCATAAAAATCTTTCTCCCTCTTTCTTTTTCTCACTTCCTTGTCCTCTCTCTAACTTTATCGCTACCTCATTTATCCTTCTCCCTTTAGGTCATTCTCTCTCCCACACTTCTCCCTCTTTCTTTATCTCATTATCCTTCTAACGCATCACTCTCTCTCTCTCTCCCTCTTCCCTCTCTCCTGCTCTCTTTCTCCCTCTTTGTCTCACTATCTACCCTCTCTTCTCTCCCACTATCTCTTCTCCATGTCTGTCTCATTCGACTATCTTCTTCTACTCCTCTAGCTCCCACCCTCTCTACCTTTCTCCCATTTCGTCCTCCCCTCCCCTCCCTTCCTCTCCATCCCACTCACCCTCTACCTAAATCTCTCCCTCTCTCTTACAAACTCTCTCTGTATCACTCACACTTCTCTTACCTTCAAAATTTTATATCTCCCTCTCTTCTCTATCTCACTCTCCCACACTTATTTCTCTCTTTCTTTCACTATTTCTTTCTCTTTGACTCTTTCTCTCACTCTCTAGCTCCCTTTCCCACCCTCTATCTTTCCTATATCTCTCTCTCCCTCATTTCCCCTCTCTCCCACTCTTGCTCATTCCCTCCCTCTCTATCCCTTTCTTTCTTACTCTCTTTTCTTGCTGTCACTTTCCCTCTCTCTCTCTCCAACTTCCTCAATTAATCTCTTCCACTCTTAATCTTTCAATATGTCTTTTTTTAATCTTTCATCTCTCTATCTCAATTTATCTCTAGCTCTTTATTATGCTTGAGTTGGGAGAGGAAGTGAGAGAGCAAGAGAGAGACGGAGAGAGTGTAGGAGATTTAGAGAGGGAGAGAGGTGAGAGAGAGGATAGAGAGAACCAAAGAGTACGTGAGCAACAGAGAGAAAGAGGGAGAGAGAGATGCAAGATAGCAGGAAAGATGCAAGAGAGAGAGGGAGAGAGATAGAATTAGAGATATTATAGAGCATGAGAAAATTTAGTAAGAAGGGAAAAGGGAGGAAGAGTGAGAGTGATAGTAGGAAATTATGAGAGAGCGAGTGCAGAAAAGTGAGTGACAGAGATACACCTACTAAAATGAGAGAAGAGAGTAGAAGTGACCTACTGAGCTTGAAAGATAGAGAGACAAATTGCATGAAACATAAAGCAAAAGAGGAAGGAGATCGAAAAAGAAGGTGACAAAATGAAGAGAGGGTGAGGGAGACAAGAGAGCAACAGAGGGAAGGATGGAGGGAGGGACACAAAAAATAATAAAAAGGTGAGATGGAAAGAGGGAGGATTAAAGAAGCTCTTAATGGATTAGTCTAGGAGGCTTGAAATCAAGCCATACATGGGGTTTTAAAAAGAAATAGCCATGAACGTTTGTCAACTTAATCAAAGCCCAAGGACAAATGATTCATATTATTATGGTTGGATATTTCGTCTTTTTATTACTGTTTAATAATAGCTTGCATGCCAACTTGATGTAGTTTACTTTTTATTCTAGAGGAAATTTTATCTTCTCTTTCTTGCTTGTAAGCTTTAGCCTAAATATAGGCCGTACTTCAAATGAGAAAAAAAACTTTGGATTTTGGCAGAAACTTGCTTTTGGGTTGTTTCCCATGGTTTCCTAAGGACACAGCTGAACTCTTGGCCATCGCTCAAGGAGTTCTTTCCCGACTTATCAAGCGGATTTCCACCCCATTTGTGGCGTCTATCAAGGTTATTTCCTCGTGTCAAGCTTAGGGTGAAGGTCTTATACCAAAGTTCTTTTTTACGTTGAGCATTGGGTCAAGGTTTATCTCCATCCATTCATTTTACCGCCAGGTTCTACCTTTAGTTCGGTTTGATCTAGCTTTGGGATGATTTTCTTATGTTGTTTCATGCTTCTCATATGAATTTCCATCAATTTCTTTCAATTTTGGTTTAGAACGTCAGGTTTTTCTAGTTAGAACAACAATCCCCACAGTCTTATCTTCATTTTATGCATATTAAAGAGTGTAACAGATCAACAGAGAGGCAGAGAGAGAGGTGCGAGTGAAGAGAGAGAGAAGTAGAGAGTACGTGAGCTATAAAGAGAAAGAGGGAGTGAGAGATTCAAGTTAGCGAGAAAGATGCAAGAGAGAGAGGGAGAAGGATAGAGGAGAGAAATAATAGAGCATGAGAAGATATGGCAAGAAAGGAAAAGGGAGGAAGAGTGAGAGTGAGAGTGGGAAATGATGAGATAATATATTGCTCTATTCCCTCCCTCTCTTCCTTCCTTGTCTCTCTCACACTCTTTCTGTCTGTCTCACTTTCTTTATCTCTCTTCCGCTTTTGCTATTTGTCCCTCTATCTCTCAAGGTCAATTAGTCTCTCTTCTATTACTATCTTCTCTCTTTTTAGTAGCTATCTCTCTCACTCACTTTTCTATCATTAGCTCTCTCATCATTTTCTACTCTCACTCTCACTCTTCCTCCCTTTTCTTTTATTTCTCCCTTTATCTTTCTCCCTCTCTCTCCCTCTTTCTCTCTGTCGCTCATGTACTATCTGCTTCTCTCTCTCATCTCACTCACCTCTCTCTCCCTCTCTCTTGACCTCTTACACTATCTCTCCCTCCATCCATCCATCTCTTGTCTCTATCACCCTCTTTCCATCTCTCCCTCTTACTCATCTCTTTGTCTCTCCCTCAGTCCATCCCTCTCTTCCCCTCTTGTCTCTCTCACCAACTTTCCACTCTGTCTCTCTCTTTCTCTATCTTTCTTACACTTTTGCTTTATGTTTCGTACTATTTTCCTCTCTATCTCTCAAGCTCAATAAGTCTCTCTTCTATCACTCTCCTCTCTTTTTCAGTAGTTGTTTTTAACTCACTTTTCTATCATTCGCTCTCTCATCATTTCCTGCTCTCACTCTCACTCTTCCTCCATTTTCATTTCTTGTTATTTCTTCTCGTGTTCTATAATATCTCTCCTCTATCTTTCTCTCACTCTTTCTTCCATCTTTCTTGCTATCTTGCATCTCTCTCCCTCTTTCTCTCTGTCTCTCACATACTCTCTGCATTTCTTTCTCCTCTCTCTTACTCTCTCCGTCTCTCTGTCTTGCTATGTCACTCTCTCTTCTATATGTACCTATTCTCTTATTCTTTCTTTCTATTCTCTTATACACTATCTCTCACAGATACACTTCCTTATCTCTTTCTTCATTTTCACTCTATATTCCCTCCCTCCATCTCCCTCTCCCTCTATCTCCTCCTTTTATATCCAACTCTCTATCTCACACACCCTCTCACTTGCTCCTTCTCCTTCTCACTCACTCTATCTAGCGCCCTCTCTATCAAGCTCAATATCTCTCACTCTCTCTTTTCTTAACTTCTCTCAGTCTCTCTCTATTTTCATCACTTATTTATACCTCTATTTCTCTCACTCACTCTTCTCTATCTTTCTCACCCCTTTCTATCTCTCTCTTTCTCTTTCTCTCCTTCTTTCTCACACTCTATCAATCTATCATTCTACCTCTCTATCTCTCCCTTTTTCTCTCTATCTCTTTTCCTCTATTTCCATCCCTCTCACCCTCTCCCTCTCTCAGATTTTCTCATTATCTCTATGTCTATTTCCCACACTCTCTTAGTCACCCTCTCTCCCTATCTTGAACTCTCTCTTCTCGCACTCTTTTTTATTGTTATTTCTCTCGCTCTCTGTTATGTTCTCCCACACTCTATTCTCTCATTAATAATTTTTCCTCATTTATTATGCTCTCTAACTCTCCCTCTTTATTTATATATTTCTCACTCTCACTTTCTCTCTTATCTTTCTCATCTCTTTGTTCTCTCACTTGTTCTCTCTCAATCTCTCAAACAGATTCTCTTCACCTCCTCCCTCATTTTCTTTCATGCTCCTATCAGTCTCCCTCCCTCTCTTTTTCTACTTCCTCAAAATCACTCTTGCACCCTCTCTCACACCTTCACCATCTCTATCTCAATTTCTCACTCATCTATTTATATCTCTGTCTCTTCCCTCCCTCTATCTCCCTATTTCTTTTTCACTCTATCTCTATAGCTCTCGCTATCTTTTGAACACACTCTCTTGCTCACTCTCCTCTCTTACCCTCTCTCTCACTCTCACTCTCTCTCTCTCTCTCTCCATATCTTGTTCTATCTCTCTGACTCTCTATTCTCCTCTTTATCTTCCCTATCTCACTCTCTCATACATTCTCTCTATCTCTCTCTTTTATTTTCTCATCGCCTCCCTCTCTCTTCTTCTCTCGATCCACCACATCCCTCTAGCTCTCTCACTCTCTTCTCTTCTCTTTCTCTCTCATCATTCCCTTGCACTCTCTCATACATTCTCTCTCATCTCCCTCTCCCTCTTTCCATCATTCCCTCTCCCTCTCTTTCTCCCCTCTTCTACTTTATCTCACTCTCAGTATCTCTCATAATTTCACTATCAGTCTCTCAACTACTCTCTCTACCTCACTCTTTTCTCTATCTCTCTCCCTCTCCATCTCTATTGCCCTCTAGCTATGTCATTCTCAATCTCTCTCACTCATTCCTTATCACTTTTCTTCTTTCTATACTGCTCTGTTTCCCTTTATCTCACTACTCATCCATCTTTCTCCATCTCTCATCCGCTCAACTCTATCTCTTTCTTTCTTCACCTCTATATATCTCTCATTTCTCTCTCACTCTCTCTCCTTTTTTTAGCTCTCTCTCTTGTTTTCCTTATTTTCCAACCTTTTATTCTTTATCTAGATATTTATTGACACACACTCTTTCTCATTCTCTCTCTTTTCAGTCTTTCTAGCTGGTATTTGCTCTCTATCTTTTTCATATTCTCTCTTCGCTCTTTCTTACTCTCTCCCCTATAACAATCATTCTCTCATTCTTCCAATATATCTTGTTATCTCTCTACCTCTCTATCTCATTCCTTTGTTATCCTTCTCACTCACTCTCTATCTGATTCTCTCTCTTGCTTTCTCCTCACTCTTCTCTCCTAATCTTCTCTCTCTTATTCTCTTAATTTCCCTCTCTCTCTATCGTTATCCCTGATGCTCTCCTTCCTTCTCTCACTTTATCTCTCTCTTACTCTGTCTCTCCTTCGTCTTCCCCTCTCTCACTCTCTCCCTCCTTTCTCTCCCACTCTCTCTCCCCCTCTTTAGCTCATACTCTCTAATCTTACTTGGTCTCTCTCCTTTTTTGTCTTTATCTAATGCTAACTCTCTCTCCACCACATATACACACTCTCTCTCCTTCTTTCTTCATTCTCTCTATCTTTATACCTTTCTCGAACTTTATCTAATTCTTTTCTCCATATTTTTTTTACCTTTTTATGTGTCTCTCCCTCCCTCCCATCTTTATCCTTCTCTCTCCCTTTCCTTCTCCTTGCTTTTAACTCTCTACCTCTTTCTCTCTTTCTCCAACTATCTCCACTCCTCTTTCTTCATCTTTTTATCACTCTCTCACAATTTTCTTTTCTCCCACTCTCTCTTCTCCATGTCATTGTATTTTCATCTCTCCTTTTCTTCTCTCTCTCTAGCTCTCACCCTTTCTATCTCTTTCCCATTTATTCTAGCCTCTTCTCTCACCCACTCTCTTAATCCCTCTCTCCCTCTTTCTTACTCCCTCCTCTCTTCACATCGCTCATTCTTCTCTAAATCTCTCTTCTCTATATCTATCTACTCTATCTCACTTCCCCCACTCAATCTAACTATTTCTCTCACTACCTCCCTCACTTTGACTCTTTATATTACTCTCTCTACTTATCTTTTGCAACCCCTACCTCCCACTCTTTCCTCACACCTCTCTAGTCAACATCTTCTCTTACACTTTCTTCGATCTCTATCTCCCTTTTCCTCTAGCTCTTTACTATGCTCTTTTTTCTCTCCTTCCCTCTATCTCTTGCACTCTCTTACTTTCTCACCTCTCCACCACTTACCACCTCTATATTACTCTCATCTCTCCCTCCCTCTATCTTACTCTCCTCTCTCCCTCCCTCTCTCACTCCCTCACACCCTCTCCCATTCTATATCTCCCCCTCCCTTACTTTCTCTTTAGCTTGTTATCTCTCTCCATCTTTCTCTCTTGCTCCATCTTATGCTTTTTAATCCTTTCACTTTATTTTTTCCACTCTCTCTTTGTCTCTCTCACACTTCCTTCACTATCTCCCTCTCTCACTCTTCTCTTGCTCATTGTTCTCTCTCTTTCTTTAACCTTCTTACTCTCTCACTCTCTCTCTCTCTCCCTTTTATATACCTCTCTTGCATTTTCTAGCTCTCCCTAATCTCACCTTCTCTCCTCTTCTTTTGATATACCCTTCTTTCTCCTATTCACTCGCCACCCTCCCTCCATCTCTCTGTCTTGTTTCCTTGTTATCTCCCTCCCACTCCTTACCCTCTTTATCTCATCTTCTTACAGTTTCTTCCCTCCCTTCTTGTCTCTCCCTTAGTCTATCATTCCCTCCCCTCTCCTTCCCTCCTTACCGGTCTCTCTCTTTAGTGTGTACATATATTTCTCTCCATATCTCCCTTTTTGTCACACTCAATCCATCTCTTGTCCGTTCTCTCTCCACTCACTGTTCCTTGTTGCCTTCTTGGTGTCACTCTCCCTCTCTCTCATCCTCTCTATCTCCCTCTCTCTATAACTCTTTCTCCTGCTTCCTTACTGTCACTCTTACATTCTCTCTTTTCCTTATGTACCTCTTTATGTCGTCCACTTTATCAGTCTCTATTTCTCCTTATCTCTCTTATTCTACCTTTCTCTCTCTATCACTCTCTCTTTGTAACTCTTCCTTTTTTTGCTTCCACTCTCTCTACATCTACCCAACTCTTCCTCTAGCTCTCCCTATAGCTACCCTCCCTCTCCCTCTATCTCTCTCTCCCTCTCTCTCTTTCTCCATCTTATGCTCTCTCACCCTTTAAATTTATTACTCCCTCTCTCTCACCTTATCTCGCTCCCACTTACTTCACTCTTACACTCTCTCACTCTTCTTTCCCTTTCTCTCTCTTTTTTATACCTCTGTTATTTTTTTAGCTCTCTCCCTCTCTCCTCTATGCTCTTTCTCCCCTTTCTCCCGTTATCTATCCCCTCTACCTCTATCTCTCTCTCGCTTCCTTGTTATCTTCCTCCCACTCTATTACCATCTCTATCTCACTTTCTTACACATTCCTCCCTCTTTCCATCCTATCATCTCTCTCTATCTTTTTCCGACTCACTCTACATGTCCCCTTCTTTCTCTCTCTCCCTTCATTCCCTCTCTTTATCACTCTCTCTCTCAGTCCCTCCGTCTCTCACCTTTTCCAACTCTTCTCTCGCTCTCTTTTGTCTCTTCGCTTTCCCTTGTTTCCTCACTTTTCTTTCTCTCTCACTCTCTCGTACTCTCGCTTGCTGTCTCTCTCTCTTTATCTCTCAATATCCCCTCCGCTTTTCTTTACTCTCTTCCCTCTCTGCCCTTTTCATCTCTCTCACACTATCAAACTTTCTCCTACTCTCTGTCCATCTCTCCCTCTTTTATCTATGTTCATCTATCTCCCTCTCCCATTCTCTCTCTTGCTCCCTCACTTGCTCCATCATCCTCACTCTTCCCTCTTGCTTTCTCTCTCTCTCTCTCTCTCTCTCTCTCTCTCTCTCTCTCTTCCATCCTCCCTCTCTCTTAACTTCCCTCTCTCATACTCTATTTTCTCTTCACCATGCCTTCCCCTCCCTCCTCTCCATCTCTTATCTCTCACTCTCTCTTTCACTTTCCATCCTTATCTCTATCATTCTCTCTTTTCCTCCTTGCACCATATTGCACTCCCATTATCTGGCTATCTTTCCCACTCACTGCACTCTCTTATATCACTTTCTCTTCTCTTTTTTCAGTCTCTCTCTCTCATGCTTAATCTTTTGTCACTCGCTCTCTCATCCTTTTTCACACTCATTCTTACTCTTCCCTCCCTCTTCCATTTTTTCCTCATACTCTCTAATCTCTCTAAATTGCATATCTCACTCTCTCTTCTCTTTTTCTCATCTTTCTCTTCTCTCACCGTCTTTTCTGTTGCTCCTACTTTGCCCTCTTTCTCCCTCCCCCCTCGCTCCCTTTCTCATGGCCTTCATCTTTCCTTCCCTTCCTTCCACTCTATCTCGATCTCCCTTCTCTATCACTCTTCTATCTCTTACCCTCTCTCTTCATTCCTCTCTCCCACTCTCTCTTTCTTTTTTTTCCTCTTTGTGTCTATCAGTCCATTCTTCCCTCTCTCCTCTCTCTTCTTTATCATTTCTCTCCCATACTCTCTCTATCACTTCTATCTTTTTTCTCTTTATCTCCTGCTCTATCCCTCCAACACTTCATTTCTCTCTCTATCTATATATTCACTCTCTTCTCTCTAACTTTTTTATAGAGGCTCTCTCTCTCTCCTTTTTTCTCTTTGTTCCCCTCTCCCTTCCAAGCTCTCTCCCTCTCTTTATCTCTCTTCTCTTTCTCCCACTCTTTCTCCCTCTCTCCATCGCTCTATCTATACGTCCCACTCTCTCTTCCTCTCTCCATCTCTCTATATCTCGCTCCTCTGTACTCCCTCTCTCTCTCATGTCCTCTCTATCTCACACTTTTTCTCTATTTCCCTCTGTTTCCCTCCCTTCGTATATCTCTCTCTCAATCTCACGCTCTCGTTTGCTTCTTATTACTCATGCCTATCCCACTTTTCTCTCTTTATCTTTTTTTATCTTCATCTCATTTCCTTTCTTCCACTCTCCGTCCCTTCCTCTTTTCCTCTATTTCCCTCTCCCTTCCTCTCTGCTCCTTCCATTGCTAATTTTCTCCCTTTGTCCCTATATCTTCTCTCATATTCACTCTCTTCTCATGCTCTGTAATCAGTGAGATATAGAGTGTGTGTTGAAAAGATAAATGAAGGTTTGGTGGGAGAGCGACAGAGCAAAGTAACGAGTGAGAAAGTTAGAGCAAGAGTGATAAAGAGTTTGAGCTGAACGGAGGTTGAGAGAGTTGGAGGCAGAGAGTGAAAGGGATGAGAGAGATGGACATAAGAGGATGGGAGAGAGATAGATAGTGGGAATGAAGGAGATAATGAGAAAGAGAGAGAGAGGTAAAGATTGCAGGACAAATGGAGAGAGCTGACAAGAGAGAGTAAGAGAGGAAGAGGCTGAGGGAGAGAGAGATAGAAGAGAGTGAGAGTAAAGTGAGAGAGGGAGTGAGAGAAATGGAAGAGAAAGAGTGCGAAAGGAAGAGAGGGGTGAGAAGCGGAAGTAAGGGTTTGGAAAAAAGAAAGCTTTTGTTGGGGCTAGAAAGAAGACAAGGGACAAGGAGATATAGAGTGGGAGAGAGCACGAGAGAACGAGAGTGAGAGTGCAAGAGAGGATGAGAGAGACTGAAAGAAGAGCAAAATATAGAGATTGATAGAAAGCAAAATAGAGAGAACAATGATCAACAGAGAGAGAGTGAGAGATAGAGGGAAGTAGGGAGATTACGTGAGAAAGGGAAAGAAGAGTGAGAGATGAGAGAGTGAAGTAATTGTTAGCGAGATTGGCTGAGAGAGAGAGAGTAATAAAGTTACAGGATGAAAAATCATAAGATGGAGAAAGTGAGAAGGGGAGATAGAGCGAGTGGGAGGGTAGACTAAGAGAGAGCTAGAGGGAGAGGTGGGTAGAGAGAGTGATAGAGACAGAAAGGTAAAATAAGAGAGATAAGGAGAAATAGAGACTTATAGAAGGGAGGTATAATAAGAGAGGGAGAGACGAGTAAGGGAGAGAAAAAGGGTGAAGGAGAGAGAAAGATAGAGAGACAGATAGAGTGGTAGATAAAGATAAATAAAGAGAAAAGGAGAGAACGGAAGAAATAGGAAAAGATTGAGAGAAAATGGGAGAAAGAGATAAAGATAGATTTATAGAGAGTGTAAGAAAAGAGTGGGGATAGAGCAAGAAAGAGAGTATAAGTGAGAGGGATAATGAACAAGAGAGTGTGTGAAAAATAGAGAGAGGAAGAGATAGAGGGAGAAAGAGGAACAAGAGAGAGATAGAGCTCTCTCTTTCTCTCTCAATCTAACTCTCGTCTCTCTCTTCTCTATTTACCTTTCCATCTCCGTCTCTCTCTTCTACTTCTCTCTTCTCTATTTATCCCTTGTAATTCTCCTTTAATCTCCTCTTACTACCTCATTCTTTTTCTCTAACCTTCTCACGCTTATTATCCCTCATACTCTACATCTTCTCTCTTCCAAGCTCTTTATTTTTTTATCACTCAGTCTCTCTCTCTCTTATTCTTTATTTGCTCTCTCCTATCTCACCTCTTCTCTTAGTTTCCATTTTATCTTCTCTCAGTTTCCATTTAAACTCTATCTCTCACCTCCCTTCTCTCACTCCCTTATCTCTCTTGCTCTTATCCCTTGCAATTCTCCTTTAATCTCCTCTTACTACCTTATTCTTTTTCTCTAACCTTCTCACGCTTATTATCCCTCATACTCTACATCTTCTCTCTTCCAAGCTCTTTATTTTTTTATCTCTCACTCTCTATCTCTCTCTCTCTCTCTTATTCTTTATTTGCTCTCTCCTATCTCACCTCTTCTCTTAGTTTCCATTTTATCTTCTCTCAGTTTCCATTTTATCTTCTCTCAGTTTCCATTTAAACTCTATCTCTCACCTCCCTTCTCTCACTCCCTTATCTCTCTTCCTCACTTACTTTTTCTCTCCATCACTTTTATTTCTCTTTCTCTCACTCTTTCTCCCTCTCTCTCTCTCTCTCTCTCGCTCTCTCTCCCTTTCGCCTTATAACTCTCACCCTTTCTCCCTCCCTCTCCCTCTTTCACACACTCTCTTTGCCTCACTCTTCAACACCCTTCGACTCATTTCTCATTATGATAACTCTCCCGCTCTCACCTCTATTTCCCTTCCTTTTCACATTATCTTTCTCTCTCACAAATTATCTCTCTCCCTTTCCTAACTCTTCCACTCTATCTCACACTCTTTTTCTTCTCTCACTTGCACCCACTCTCTTGCCTCTATCTCACTCTCATTATAACTCATCCTCTCTCTTGCCCTCACTCTCTCTCACTATTTATCGCATGTTTCTCTTTTTCTCCCTCTTTTTTTATGTTTATGGCTCTCTCCCTCCTTTTCTCTCCCACTTCTCCTATTTTTTATTGTCTCTCCCTCTTTATATATATCACTCTCTTTCTCCCCTCTCTCTCCATTACTTCCATTGTCTCTCTCCCTCACACTCTCCCCTTTCTCTCGCTCCCCTTCTCTTACTCTACCTCCTTCTTCCTCACTTTTTTCTCCCTCTCTCCTTGTGTGTCTCTCTCTCACACAAACTCTCTGGTCTCTCCCTCTCACATAATTTCTACCTTTATTTCAAATTATCTCTCTATCTTAGTCCCTCTCTCATTCTCTTTTAGAAAATGAGAGTGTTAGTGTTTGTGAAAGAGACTCACAATGAGAGAGATAGAGAAGGTGTGTGATTAAAATGGAGAGGTGGGAGAGAGGGGGGAGAGGGAAAAGAACAAGGGAGAGAGCAAGAGAGATAGAAGAGATAAAGAGAGGGAGAGAGAGTTTGTGAGAAACATAGAGGTAACAAGAGTGAGATGGAGGGGTTAGAGAAGGAATGCGAAAGAGTGTGAAAGATAGGGAAAGTGGTGCGAGAGAGAAAGGGAGAGAAATGAAATAGAGAGAACAAGTGAAATATGGAGAGAGTGAGAGATAGGAAGAGTGAAGAGAGAGGGAGAGTCACATTGAGATTGCTTGGGAAAAACATATAGAAGGAGAGAGAGTGAGCGAACATGATTAAAAGAGCGTGAGAAAGAGTTGGAGGGTTGTAGAGTGTGAGAGAAAATTAGAGAGTGGAGGGAAAATATAGACTAAAAGAAATAGAAAGGGAGGGAGTGAGAGAGTTAGAGTTAGTGAGGGATCAAGAGTGAGGGACAGAGAAAGATTAATAGAGAGAGGGAGGGAGGGAGAGAAAGACACAGAGTAGGAGAGAGAATAAGATAGAGAAGGAGAGAAAGAGGAAGGTATATAGAGAATGAAAGAGACCATGATGTTGATAAAGAGATAGATGTTAAAGGAAGAGAGATAATTAAGAGCAAGGTAATATAGAGTAAGAGCGAGTGTGAAGAAGAGAAAAAAGGAAAGAGAGATAAGGATACAGGGAGGGCAAAATGAAGGGACGAACACACTAAGACAAGAGAGATTAAGAAAAGAGTTGGAGGGAGTGGGGGGAAGAGAGAGGTATAGAAACAAAGAGTGAGAAAAAAGTAAGATAAAGAAGAGAGTGAGAGGAGAGAGGAGAGAGAGAGTGATCAAAAGTGCTCGAGGGGGATGGGAGCATGAGAGAGTGAGACAGAAAAGAAAGAGATGAAGAGACACAACAAGAGAGAAGAGAAAGCTAGAGAAGACAGAATACACAAATAAGGTAAATTAAGTGAATGAAAAGATAGTTGGAAAATGATAGAAAGGGTGAAATATACATACTAAAGAGAAAGATGGTAGGAGAGAATGAAAGGGATAGAGAAAGAGAGAGGAAGAAAGGGAAACAGAAAGATATGAAGAGGAATGGAGGGATGAAGGGGAGAGAGAGAGAAAGAAAGGGAAGGAGTCAGAGAGTAAGAGATATAGATAGAGTGGAGGGATAGGTGAGAGGGTGAGAGAGATTGAGTAAGGGAGAGAAATTGAATGAGCGATGGACGGGGAGAGAGAGAGAGAGAGAGAGAGAGAGAGAGAGCAAGTGTGCAAAAGGGGAGAAAGAGAGAGAGCGAGTGTGCGAGAGCGGAGAGAGAGAGAGAGAGCTTGATTGAGTAAGATAGTTGAAGAAAGAAGTGCTAGAGAGAGGGAGCGAAAAATGATGGAGTGATAAAGAGAGAGAGTGAGGGAGGGAGAATAAGACAGATGTGTGAGGGATATAGAGTGAATGAGAGGAGAAAGAAAATAGTGTAAGAGAAAGAAAAGAGACAGAGAGATAAAGGGATGAGTGAGAAAATGAGAAGGGAGAGCAAGAGAAGAGAGAGAAAGAGATAGTGTGTGTGAGAGATTGTAGACCTAGAGAGGAGAGAGAGAAGATAGAGAAGAGAGAGAGTCTAAGATAGGGAAGGATAGACATAGATACAAGAGAGAGCAATAGAAGAGAGCTAGAGAGTGGAAGAGAGAATCGAGAGAAATTGAAGAGCTGGCTAGGGAGTGGAAGAGGCATAGATACAATAATAATGAAACATTCAGAGAGAGTGACGTAGAGAAGAGAAGATGAAGTTGGAGAGAAGGAGAGAAAGAAGAGGAGATAGAAAGGAATGGATGGTGGGAGCAAAATAGAGAGATGATGAGAGATTTGTGGTAAAGAGAGTGAGAGAGAGTTAAACATGGTGAAAGAGCAAGTAAGAAAGCGGAAGAGAGAGGGAGAGAGCAAAAAAAGACAGCGAGAGAAGATATAAAGAGAGAGAGAGAGAGAGCGAGAGAGAGAGACAGTGACAGAGGGAGATAGGGATGCAAAGTGAGCAAGCTAGAGAAAGAAATATAAAGAATAGCTAGGGAGATAATAATAGGGGAGAGAGTAAGAAATTTATTATGAGGATGATTTAAAGTGAAAGAGAGCTGGAGATTGAGTGGAGTAAGAGAGAAAAACATAGAAGAATAAAATAGAGTGGGAAGTGGAGGGATAGAGAGAAAATAAAATAGAGAGGGGGAGGGAAAGAGAAAAAGAGAGAGAAGAGCTGGTGAGATATTGAGAGAGGGAGTGAGGAACAATGAGAAAAATATAGAGAGAAAATAAAATAGAAATTGTAAGGGAGAGAGGGAGAAAAGTGGTGAAGGGATAAGTGAGATGGAGGGAGAAGAGGGAGAGAGAAAATGAGAGAAAAAAAGAATGTGGGAAAGAAAGAGGGACAAAGGGAGAGAGATTGCAAGAGAGAGAGGCAGGGAGAGAGCGAGGGAGGGGGATTGGGGGAGGGCAAGAGATGGAGGGATGGAGAAAGCAAGACAGGTGCAGAGACAAAAAGAGAGAGGGAGAGAGATTGAATGAGTGTGTTTAAGAGAGTGAGAGATATAGAGAGAAAGAGATAGAATGACGATTAAGATAGTGAGATAAAGAGAGAGAAGTGTGAGTGAGATTTAGCAAGAGTGAGAAAGTTGTGAGGGAGATAATATAGAGCAAGAGAGAGGGAGGGGTAACGAGAGAAAATAGAGTGGGAAGTGGAGGGATAGAAAATATGGAGAGGAGGTAAAGAGGCGAAAGAGAGGAGAGAGAGCAGAAGAGTAGGGGAAGAGAGAGGCAAGAGAGAAAAGGGAGAAGAGAAAGTTAAAGATGAGAGATTGAGAAAGAGAGAGAGTGAAATAGAGAGAGAGAGAGAGGAGGGAGAAAATTAAGGAGAGAGCATGAGAGAGATAGTGAAAGAGAGTGGGAGAGGGAGAGAGTGAGATTGGGAAAGAGAATGATAGGGATAGAGAATAGGAAGAGTGAGGGAGAAAGAGAGAATAGAAAGAGTGAGACAGAAGAGAGAGATAAGAGAGGAAGAAGAAAAAGATATAGAGAGTGAGATGAGTGAGAAAAAGAAAGAGACTAAGAGAGAGTGTGAGGGGAAAAGAGAGGGTGAGAGATAGTAAGGAGGTCAGAGTAGGGAAAGAGAAGAGAAAGAAATAATAAAAAGAGGAGAAAGATAAGAAAAAGGGAGGGATAAAGAAAGAGAGACAGGAGAGAGATGAAGGGAGTTATGAGAGAAAGCAAGTGAGACCAAGTTAAATGAAAGAGGGAAGAAAATGAGATATAAGAGAGAGAGAGAGTAAGGAGAAGGTAAGAGTAGGTAAATAAGACATAATAAGAAAGAAAGAGGTAAGAAGGGAGGGATGGAGGGGTGAGGGAGAGGGAGGAAGGGTGGGAGTTTGAAAGGGATTGAGCGATAAAGAGGGCAGATGGAGGTGGAGAGAGTGAGAGAGTGAAAAGCATGAGAAAGACAGAGAAAAGGAAAATAATGAGAAATAGAGAGAAGAGATCCATGAGAGAGCTAAAGAAAGAGAGTGAGATGGAGGGAGAGAGTGAAAGATGATGCGACTGAGAGAGAGAGAGAGAGGGATGAAAGCATGTCTGAGAGTTAGGGAGAGGGAGAGCGGGTAAGAAAGTATGAGAAAGAGACGGAGGGAGGTTTCGGAGAGAGAAAGGGAAGGACTAAGGGAGGGTAAGAGAGATGTTGGGATGGAAAGAGGCCAAGAGAGAGAAGTGAGAGAGAGAGAGAGAGAAGAAAATGGAGAGATTGAGGAAGAAGAAGATAGAATGAGTGAGAGGGTAGGTTAGAGATAGAGTGAATGAGGTGGAGAAAGGGAGAGAGTGAGAGATAGAGAGTTTGAGGATGAGAGAGGGAGAGAGAAAAGAGAGAAGAGAGGGATGAAGCGGAAGGCAAAGAGTGGGAGTGAGGAAGATAAATAGAGTGAAGGAGAGAAAATAGAGAAAGAAGGGAGAGTGAGTGAGCGGCGAAAATAGAAAGAGTGAGGGATAGAGTTAGAGAATGAGATAAAGATTATGATGGAGAGAGAGGGAGAACATGAGGTCACAGGAACAAGGAAAGAATGGAGGGGGAGAAGGAGAGAATGTGGAGTGAGATAGAAAGAGAAGAGAGAAAATAAAACAAGACAGATATTGCAAGGAAGATAGAGAGAGTCAGGGAGACATAAAGAGGGAGAGGGAGTGTAGCAGGGGTTGGGGGAAATGGATCAAGATGGAGGAATGGAGGAAACAAAAGAGAGGGAGAGGTAACAAGATAGAGGGAGAGAGATAAAATGTGTGAGAGAAAGAGTGAGAAAGGAAGGGAGAGAGAGAGAAAGTTAGGGAGGGAGGCTATGAGAGAGACTAGAAAATGAGGGGAGGTAAAGAAGAGAGAGAAATTTAGATGAATGAGAGAGAGAGTAAAGATAGTGACAAGATAAAGAGCAAAAGTGTTAGGGATAGTAAGGGAGAGAGAAAGATTGAGAGAGAATGAGAAAACGATTGTTAGTGAGTGAGCATGATAGAGGGAGAGGGAGATAGAGTGAGAGGGGGGCAAAGATTAAGAGACTAGAGGAAGAGGTGGATATATTTAAAGAGAGTGGAAGAGAAAAAGAAGAGTTACGAAGAGAGAGAGTGATAGAGATAGAACGGAGAGAGAGAGAGAGAGAGAGAGAGAGAGAGAAAGGTAGATATGGAGAGATAAGGAGAAATAGAGACCGTGGAGGGGAATGAGAGAATGAGGTACATAAATTTAAAGAGAGAGAAGAAGAGTGAGATTGGGGTAAGGGGAGAAAGAGCCATAGAGAGAGCGAGAAAAACATGGATAAATCCTCAGCCTCCTTCCCTTTCTTTCTCTCCCTCTCCTCTTCCTCTTCACTCTTCTCTTCCCTCTCATCCCCTCTCTCTTCACTCTGTCCATCCCTTCCCTCTCCTTCCCTCTATCTCTCTCCTCTATCTCACTCACTCGCTCTCTCGCTACCTTGGACTCTCCTGCCATCTCTCTCTTCTCTAACACTAAGCTCTCTTTTCTTCCTTTTCTCAATTTCTCTCTCCTCTACCTAGCTCTCTCTCACGTACTCTCTTGCTCGCTCCCTCACCATATCTCTCTATCTATTTCTTTTGCTCTTTCTTTCTCTTTCTCAATACTTCTATCTCTCTCTCCCTCCAACCCTCCCCCTCTCTCAGTCTCTCTCATTTTTATTTTTATTTATTTGACCTTTTCCCCCTTTCTCTCCCTCACTCCTCACTCTTCCTCACTTCTTATACTTATCTCTATCTCCTTTTTTCTCTCGCTCTCCCATCTTCTCTCTCCCTCTCGCCCTCTCTTTTTCTCTATCACTATCTTGTCCACTCTTTTATTCTTATCCTCTCTCCTCCCACTATCACTCTCTCTTATCGATGTCTCTCTATCACTTTTAATCTTCTCACACTTCTCACTCTTCTCTCTTTCTCTTTCTCTTTCTCACACACATTCTCTTACTCCTTTCTTATCTATATCTCCAATTCTAATCCCCCTCTTTCTCTCTTACTGTCTCCATTTTTCACACACTCTCTCTTGTTCTCTATCCATTTTTCTTGTGCTCTCTTTCTTGCTCTATCCCCACTCTTCTCATGCTCTCTCTAAAAAATTTATCTCTATCACTTTCTCCCTCTTTCTCTCTATCGTTCACGTACTCTCTACTTCTCTCTCTCGCCTATCTCTCATCTCTCTCTCTGTCTCTTGATCAATTAAACTTTCTCTCCATCTCGCTCTAGCTCTCTCACTCTCTCTGACTCGCACATTCCATATCTCTATCTACATTACCCCTCCTAATATTTCCCTCCCTGCATCTCTTTCACTCCCTTTCTCTCACCTATCTCACACACCCTCTCACTTGGTCTATCTTCACCACACTCCCTCCCCCTAACACTTTCTCTACCTATCTCAATATCTCCTACTCTCTCTTCTTTTACCTCCTCTCAGTCTCTATCTATTTTCATCTCTATTTTTTTTCTCTCTCTCTCTCTCACTCTTCTCTATCTTTCTCCCTCTTTCTATCTATCTCTCCCTTACTCTCATTCTCTCTGTCTCTCCCAATCTCTTTGTTGGACTCCTTGCTCTTCATTTCTTTTTCCCCTTCTCTCTTTCTCTCGCATTATGTCTATTTTCTCTATCTCTTCTCTCCATTTCTTTTTGGTCTATCTCTCCATACTTATGCTCCTATTATGCAGCTCTCTCTCCCTCTTAATCTTTTCTCTCTCTTGCCATCACTATCACTCTATATCAATCCATCTATCTCTCTCAATCTCTCTCTTTTTCTCAATCTCTCTCCCTCTCTTTCCATCCCTCCCACCCTCTTCCTCGCTCTCATTTTTTCATTACCTCTCCCTTCTTCTCTCATTCCCTCTCTCTATTTCTCTCTTTTTTATCTCTCTCCTATCGTTCTCTCTCATAGTATTTACTTATCCAATCACCTTCTTCCTCTGTTTCCCTCTCTCTTCTCTCTATCTCTTATTCACCTCCTTTCTCTCTTACTTCCTCTACATCTCTCAATCTCTCTCTTCCTCTCACATCCACTACTTTACTTCATCTCTCTCCCTTATTCTCCCTCTCGATTTCTTTCTTACACAGTCTCTTGTTCACTCAAATCTCTCTCACCCTTTCTCTCACTCGCCCTCTCTCTTTCTCTCTTTTTCTGTTTGTCTATCTTTCCTTCTTTCTCTTTTGTGGTCTCACTCTCTCCCTCTCTCTTTCTATATCTCTCACACAAATACCTTCCTTATCTCTATCTCCCTTTCTCTTGCTAGCACTCTTTATGATTCTACTTCTATCTCACCCACTTTGTCGCTTCTCTAAGATTAAGAAAGTGAGAGTTAGAGAGATGGAGAGTGATAGAAAAGTGCAAGAGAGAGGTGGAGAGGAAGATAGAGAAGAGAGAGAGGTCAGTGTCAGAGGAAAAAAAATAATTTGAGAAAAAAAATAAGAGAGGTAGCTGAGAGATGGGCAAGAGCTAGAGAAGAAGGGAGAGAGAAAGTGTGATTTGGACATGGGGAGAAAGAGGTAGAGAGTGAGAAAGATGTTCAAGATAGAGAAGAGAGTGCAAGATAGAGAAGAGAGTGCAAGAGGGAGATATAAAAAGGAGAGAGTTAGAGAGCAAGTGAGAGGGGTGAGTTAAGTAAGAGACGGTGGAGAGATAGAGATAGAGGGCACAAGAAGAAATGAGTTTGTGAGAGAACCTTAAGTGAAGCTAAGAGAATAGAGAAAGTGAGACAAATAGAGATGACGAGAAGACAAAGATAGATAGAGATGCAGAGATGAAGAAAGAAAGAACAGAGAAAAAAATATTAAAAGAGAGATAGAGAGAATCAAATTCAAAGCTTAAAAGAGAGGGATGAGGGAGAAGAGCTAGAGAGATGGGAAGAGAGATAATTAAAAGTAAGATAAAGAAGAGAGAGTGAGAGAAGATAATAGATATTAAAAGATGGAGAGTAAGTGATATAGAGAGGAAGAGAGAGGGAAAGGAAATAAGAAAAAGATGAAGAGGGAGAGAGGGAGTGTTAGAAATGAGAGGGAGAGAGGATGCTAGAGTAGGGGAAAGAGCGAGTGAGAGAGGGAAAAAGATAGAAAGCTATGTAGAATGTAAGAGATGGAAGAGAGAGTTATGGAGAGAGAGATAAATTGAGAGAGAAGAGAAAATCAGAGAGATAGAGCAGGCGAGAGAGATAGAGAGAAAGTGAGAGAGAAGGTAAGAGAGAAAGGAAGAGAGAGTGTGTATGAGATTGAGGAAAAAAGAGAGAAAGAGGGATGGGGAGGGCAATAGAGGGAGAGAGAAATGGAGATAGAGCTAGGGATAGTGTAAGAGAGAGTTAGTGTGAGAGAGAGTTATATGAAGATAGATAGATATAAATATATAAGAGAGAATAAGATGGGGGATGTGAGAGACAGAAGAGAGAGTGAGATAGAGGGATGGAGAGAAGAGGGATGGAGAGAGAGAGAGAGCATAGTAATAGAGAGAGAAAGATAGAAAAGAGGTTGGAAGAGTGAGCATTGACAAATAGAATAGAGAGAAAGATAAGTGATGTTAAGAGATAATGTAAGAGAGAATGTAAGAGAGAAGAGGGAGAGGGTGTGAGAGAGGGAAGGATAGACAAGGCGAAAGGAGTGAAAAGTTTGAGAGGGAAAGAGGCGGTGAGAGAGAAGGAGAGATGGGGAGAGAGAAAAAGATGACAAAGTGAGAGAATGAGAGAAAGTGGGAAGAGAGCGATGGATAGAGGGAGAGAGGGATGAAAATAAAGAAAAAATGATAGTGACGAGGGAGTAAGAGAAGAGAGGGAGTGAGAGAAGTAAGAGATGAGAAAGAGAGAAGAGAGAGTAAGAGATGCAAGAGAGAGAGATTGAAGAGAGTGAAAGTGTCGGAGCAAGAAGGGGAGTGATAAAAGAGAGAGCTTTTTACTGGGAGAGATGGAGAGATAAGGAGAGCAAAACATAGAGTAAGAGAAGAAGAGAGATAGAAAAAGAATAGATAAGTGTGGTAAGAGGGAGAGAGAGAAAATAGAAGAAGGGAGAGATAAAATATGGAGCACTAGAGATAAAGATAGAGAGTGTATGTGAGAGAGAGAAAGAGAGGAAGGTTGGATGTGCGAGATAGAAAAGAGAGAGCAAGAGGTGAGGGAGTGGGAGAGAGGTAGATAGTGAGAAATAGAGCGAAGGATGGATAAAGATAGAGATGTTAGAGTGTATGAGAGAAAGGGAGAGTGAGAAGTAATAAAGATAGAGAGGGAGAGAGTGAGAGAGAGAAAGAGAGAGAAGGGAAGAGCAGAGAAGAGAGAGATGAGAGCAAGAGAGGAGCATGAGAGATGGAGAGAGAGGAAGGAAAGGGAGGGAGAGAGAGAGAGTGAGGGAGGGAGATAGTGGAGGAGAGACGGAGGCAGATAGAGATTGAGAGTTATAGAGAGAGGAAAGGAGGGAGGGAGTAATAATAAGGGAGAAAGATAGCGAGAAAGATGTAGAGAGAGAAAAAGAGAGGAAAGAGAGAGTGGAGGGAGAATAAAAAAATAAAGAGCTTGAGAAAATGTGGGAGTGAAAGAGAGAGAAAATGAGAGAAAAGAAAGAACAAGAGAAGAGAGAGTGGAAGATAGAGGGGTGGGGATATTCAGAGAGAGCATGAGAAGTAGAGAGAGGAGAGAGAGTGAGAGTGAAGGAGGGAGAGTGAGTGACAGAGCAAAAGAAGAAGAGAGAGAAATAGAAGGAGAGAGACAGAGAGAGAAGATTAATATAGCAGAAAAAGAATAAAATGATATAGATATAGATAGTCTGTTAGGGATAAGGGAGAAAAGGAGGGATAAAGGGAGGGAGAAATGGAGATAGAGATACGAATTGTGTTAGAGGGAGTGTAATAACTAATTTGATAGATCGAGAACATAAAATGATAAGGAGGAAGAGAATGAAAGAAAAGAGGGAGTGAGAGAGAGAAAGTGAGAAAGAGGGAGAACAATAACTAGAGGAGAGAGAGAGAGAAATAGAGGGAGGGATAGAGTACGACATAAAGAGGAAACAGTATGGGAGAGTGTCAGAGTGTATAAAGGGGGGAGGAGAGGGGGGAGAGAGAGGCATAAAGGAGAGCAGATAGAGAAGAGAAAGAGAGAAAGAAGTGGTAAGAGAGTGGGGAAAGAGAGATGGAGGGCATGAGAGGATGGAATGGAGAGAGAGAGAAACTAAAAGAAGAAATGATAGAGTGATGAATGAGTGAACGAAGAGAGAGATGAGAAAGAGATGGAAGAGCAAGAGGTGCAGGAGACAAAGATCAGAGTGCACATGAAGAAAGAACATGTGAAGAGAGAGCATGAGAAGAGAGAGTGGAAGGAAGTGGGAGAGAGGGAGTGATAGACTATAAAGCTGTTGTTTGTGAGAGATAGAGAGAAAATGAAGTGAAACATAGAGCAAGAGATGAAGGGAGATAGAGAAAGAGAGAGATAGAAGTCAAAAGAAGGAGAGAGACAAAAATAGAGGGAGGGAGGGAGGGAATGAAAAAAAGAGAGCATGAGGGATAGAGACAGAGTGCATGAGAGCAAGAAAGAGATGGTGGGAGGGAGGTGTGAGAGAAAAGTGAGAGTAAGAGAATGTGTGAGAGAGCAAGAGAGAGATAGAGAGAGATATGGGAAGAAGTTGAGATAGAGAGAGATGGAGAGAGGGAGAGAGAAATATATATAGAGAGGGAGGGAAGAGATGGAAAGAGAAAGAAATAAAGTTAAGGGCAGTATGAGAGAGGGAGGTAAAAAATATAGTTTGTGAGATAAAGATATGTGTGAGCAAGAAAGAGAGGGTGGGAGAGGGTGGGAGAGAAAAAAATAGTAAGAGGAAAGCGTGAGTAGTTAGGCAAGTGAGAGATAGAGACAAGCACAAGGGTGAAGAGGAATTGAGAGAGGAAAGATAATGGGGGAGAGAGGGCGAGTTATGAAGAAAGAGCGAGGGTAAAAAGTATGAGAGAGAGATAAAGATATGTAGATAAAGGGTGAGAGAGAGAGAGTAAAAGGAGGTAGATAGTGGTAAAGGGAGCAAGAGAGATAAGATGGGAGAAAGAGGATAGAGAGTATGATAGAGAGATAGAGAGAGGACAATCAAGAACAATCGAAAGAATGAGATCAAGCAAAAGAGAAGTGCGGCAGTGAGATAAAAGGAGAGAAAAAGAGACAGAGAGAGACAGAGAAGAGAGAGTGAGGGAAGACTGAGAGAGTGCGAGAGAGGGAGGAAGGGGAAGAAAGAGAGGTTGCGATGGTGTTAGGTAAAGGGAGGTGGAGAGATAGAGTTTTAGAGGGGAAAGAAAGGGTGAGTGGGAGAGAAAAAAATAGCAAGAGGAAAGCGTGAGGGAGTTAAGAAAGTGAGAGATAGGGAGAAGCACAAGGGTGAAGAGAGACTGAGAAAAGGTAGATAGTGGGGGAGAGAGGGCGAGTTATGAAGAGAGAGCGAGGGTAGAAAGTATGAGAGAGATAAAGATATGTAGATAAAGGGTGAGAGAGAGAGTAAAAGGAGATAGATAGTTGTAGAGGGAGCGAGAGAGAGATAAGATGGGAGAAAGAGGATAGAGAGTATGATAGAGAGATAGAGAGAGGAGGATGAAAAACAATCGAAAGAATGAGAGCAAGCAAGAGAGAATTGCAGCAGTGAAATAGAAGGAGAGAAAAAGAGAGAGACAAAGAAGAGAGAGTGGAGAAGAATGAGAGAGTGCGAGAGAGAGGGAGGAAGGGGAAGAGAGGGAGGTTGTGATGATGTTAGATAAAGGGAGGTGGAAAAATAGAGTGTTAGAGAGAAAGGGAGAGAGAGGGAGATAGACAGCGGGAGAGAGGTAGAGAGAGTAATGGAGGTAGAGTGTAAGAGTAAGAGAGATATAAAGAGAGAGAAAGAAAAAGAGAGCAAGAGAGAGGGAGGGAGAGTGGGATTAAGAGGCAAGAAGAGTGCAATAAAGTGTTAAAGAGAATGAGAGAGAGACAGAGGAAGGTAGAGTGATTGATAAAGAGATGTGTGGAGATTAAGATAGAGGGAGCGGAGGAGGGGGAGAGAGTGAGGGAGAAAGAGCTAGAAAGAAGTTGAGAGAGCATGAGAGGGAGGGAGAGTGAGTGGGAGCAAAATAGGGAAAGAGAGAGAAAGAGGATAGAGAGAGCAGAGGGAGGAAATGAGGCAAGAAAAGAGATGAAGTGAAAATGTGGGAGGTAGAATAGGGAAGTAAGGAGCAAGAGAGATACTAAAATGGAGGGTGGGAGAGAGAGGAAGGAGAGACTGAGAGAGAGTGACTAAGAGTGTGAGAGAGAGAGGCTGAGAGAGTGAATAAGGGACAACTAAGAGTAAGATAGAGTGTGCATGTGTGTGAGTAAGAGATATAGAGAAAAGGTTAGAGTGAGAGAGTTAGAAGGGTAAAAGAGAGAGTTAGATAGTGATAGGGAGAGAGAGAGAGGGTAAGATGAACTAGATAATGTGAACAGAATAAGAGATATAAGCTAAGAGCAGGAGAGAAGGGAGAGAAGATGAGACATAGAGTGAGAGTGAAAAATAAGGAGATAGAAAGAGAGATGGAGATGGAGAGGGAGAGAGTAAAAATGAGAATGAAAGGGAGTGGAAGAGAGATACTAAGAGCGAGAGCAAGAGAGTGATCGAGAAGGGCAGTGAGACAGAGAAAAGTGAGTAATAGAGATGAAGTGTGAAAGAAGAATGAAAGAGAGAAGAAAAAGTGAGAGAGATAAAGCTCTCAGACTCTCCCTTTCTCTAGATCTCACTTGCTTTCTTTATCTCACTCTCTCTTTTGTTGCCCTATCTCAATCTCTCTTTCTATGTATCTATCTTTTTTTTCTATCTATCTCACTCTACTATATATTACTCCCCCCTTTCTATCTCTCTCTCTCTCTCTCTCTCTCTCTCTCTCTCTTTCTCTCATTCTCTCGCTTTCTTCCCAATCTCTTTTTTAATTCTCTCCATCTCACTTACACACAAAAGCATTCTCTCTCTCTCTCTCTCTCTCTCTCTCTCTCTCTGTCTATTTATCTCACTCTCACTTACTCTCTCCCTCTTTCTCTCACTCCTCTCTCTCCCTCTTTCTCTTTGTCCTTCACGTACTCTCTGCTTCTCTCTCTATCGCCTATATCTCATCTCTCTCTTTCACTCTCACTCTCTTTCACAAGTACACCTTCCAAATCTCTATCTTCATTTCCTATCCCAATATTTCCCTCCCTACATCTCTCTCTCTCTCTCTCTCTCTCTCTCTCTCTCTCTCTCTCTCTCTCCTTTCCTCTCCCTTATCTCACACACCCTCTCACTTGGTCCATCTTTACCACACTCCCTCTCCCTAACACTCTCTCTGCCTAGCTCAATATCTCTCACTCTCTCATCTTTTACCCTCTCTCAGTCTTTATCTAATTCCATCTCTATTTTTTTCTATATCTCTCCCTCTCAGTCCCTTACTCTCATTCTCTCTGTCTCTCCCAATCTCTTTTTGGAACTCCTCGCTCTTCACTTCTTTCTCCCTTTCTCTCTCTCTGTCTCGCATTATGTTAATTTTGTCTACCTCTTCTCCCCTTTTCTTTTTGGTCTATCCCTCTATACTTCTGCTCCTATTATGTAGCTCTCTCTCTCCCTCTTACTCTTCTCTCTCTCTTACCCTCACTATTACTCTATATCAATCCATCTCTCTCTCAATTTCTTCCTTTTTCTCAATATCTCTCCCTCTCTTTCCATACCTCCCACCCTCTCCCTCTCTCTCATTTTCTCATTGCCTCTCCCTTCTTCTCTCACTCTCTCTCTATCTGTTTCTCTATTTTTTCTCTCCCTCCTGCCTTTCTCTCTCACAGTATTTACTTATCTGTTCTCCTTCCTCCTCTGTTTCCCTCTCTCTTCTCTCTATCTCTTATTCACCTCCTTTCTCTCTCGCGTCCTATACATCTCTCAATCGCTCTCCCT
Organism: Papilionanthe hookeriana x Papilionanthe teres; assembly: GCA_022702705.1. NCBI lineage: Eukaryota > Viridiplantae > Streptophyta > Magnoliopsida > Asparagales > Orchidaceae > Papilionanthe > Papilionanthe hookeriana x Papilionanthe teres. The sequence continues at coordinate 48,679 of JAKZJZ010000100.1, read as the reverse complement.
TCCACTACTTCACTTCATCTCTCCCCCTTATTCTCCCTCTTGATTTCTCTCTTACACAGTCTCTTGTTCACTCAAATCTCTCTCACCCTTTCTCTCACTCACCCTCTCTATTCCTCTCTTTTTTGATTTGTCTATCTTTCCTTATTTCTTTTTTGTGGGCTCACCCTCTCCCTCTCTCTTTCTATATCTCACTCTCACACAAATACCTTCCCTATTTCTATTTCCATTTCTCCCTCTCCTGGAACTCTTTATGATTCTACTTCTATCTCACCCACTTTCATGGTTCTAAGATTAAGAGAGTGAGAGTTAGAGAAATGGAGAAAGAAAAACTTAAGAGAAAGCGGTGGAGAGGAAGATAGAGATAAGAGAGAGGTAAAAGTCAGAGAAAAGAAAAAATAATGCGAGAAAGAAAGATAAGAGAGGTTGGTGAGAAATGGGCAAGAGCTAGAGAGGGAAGAGAGAGAAAGAGAGTGATTTAGACATGGAAAGAAAGAGGAAGAGAGTGAGAAAGAAGTTCAAGAGAGAGAAGAGAGAGAAAGAGAGTGCAAGGGCATGAAAAGAAGGTGAGTTAGAGAGCAAGTGAGAGGGAGAGAGGGTGGAGAGATAGAGATAGAGAGCGCAAGCAAAAGAGAGTGTGTGAGAGAACCTTAAGTGAACCTAAGAGAATAGAGAGTGAGAGAGTGAGACGAATAGAGATGAAGAGAAAACAAAGATAGATAGAGATGCAGAGATGGTGAGAGTAAGATTAAGACGAAGATAGAAAGAACAATGAGATAGATAAATATTAAAAGAGAGATAGAGATAGTCAAATTCAAATAATAAAAGAGAGGGAACATAGGAAGAGATGGGAAGAGAGATAATTAAGAGTAAGATAAAGCAGAGAGAGTGAGAGAAGAGAAGTGATATTAAAGGATGGAGAGTAAGTGACATAGAGAGCAAGAGAGAGGGAGAGAAAATGAGAAAAAGATGAAGAGGGAGAGAGGGAGCTATTGTAGTGGAAAGAGCGGGTGACATAGGGAGAAAGATAGAAAGCTATGTAGAGCCTAAGAGAGGAAAGAGAGAGTTATGAAGAGAGAAGATAAATTGAGAGAGAAGAGAAAGTCAGAGAGATAGTACAAGCGAGAGAGATAGAGAGAAAGTGAGATAGAAAGGAAGAGAGAATGTGTATGAGATTGAGGAAGAAAGAGAGAAAGAGGGAAAGGGAGGGAAATAGAGGGAGAGAGAAATGGAGATAGAGCTAGGGATAGTGTAAGAGAGAGCAACGTGAAGATAAATAGAGATATATATATAAGAGAGAAGAAGAGGGGGGAAAGTGAGAGGAAGGGATGGAGGAGAAAGTACGAAAGAGAGAGAGCATAGTAATAGAGAGAGAAAGATAGAAAAGAGGGTGGAAGAGTGAGTGTTGGCAAACAGAAGAGAGAGAAAGATAAGTGATAGTAAGAGAGAATGTAAGAGAGAAGAGGGAGAGGGCGTGAGAGAAGGAAAGATAGACAAGGAGAAAGAGAGAGAAGTTTAAGAGGAGGGAGGCAGTGAGAGAGAAGGAGAGATGGGGAGAGAGAAAAGAAGTTAAAGTGAAAGGAGAGAAAGAGGGAAGAGAGCGACAGATGGAGGAAAAGAGATAGAGGCCACAAGGGTGAAAGGAAGTGAGAGAGGGATGAAGAGAAAGAAAAAATGACAGTGATGAGGGAGTAAGAGAAGAGAGAGAGTTAGAGAAGTAAGAGATAAGAAAGAGAGAAGAGAGAGCAAGAGATGCAAGAGAGAGATCAGAGAGAGTGAAAGGAAGTGTGGGAGCAAGAAGGGGAGTAATAAATGAGAGAGCTCTTGACTGGGAGAGATAGAGAGATAAGTAGAGCAAAACCTAGAGTAAGAGAGGAAGAGAGATAAAAAAGAATAGATAAGTGTGGCAAGATTGAGAAATATTGAGAAAGGAGAGGGAGGGAGAGATAAAATATGGAGCACTAGAGATAAAGATAGAGAGTGTATGTGAGAGCAAGGAAGAGAGGAAGGGTGGAAGTGTGAGAGAGAAAAGAGAGAGCAAGAGGTGAGGGAGTAGAAGAGTGGTAGATAGTGAGAAATAGAGCTAAGGACGGATAAAGATAGAGATGGTAAAGTGTATGAGAGAAAGGGAGAGAGAGAAGTAATAAAGAGAGAGAGTGAGAGAGAGAAAGAGAGAAGGGAAGAGCAGAGAAGAGAGATGAGAGCGAGAGAGGAGCATGAGGATGGAGAGAGAGGAAGGAAAGGGAGAGAGAGGGAGGTGGATAGAGATTGTGAATTATAAAGAGAGAGAAAAGGAGGGAGTAATAATAATAGAGAAAGAAAGCAAGAAAGATGTAGAGAGAGAAGAAAAGAGGAAAGAGAGAGGGGAGGGAGAGAAAGAATAGCAAAATAAAGAGCTAAAGAAAATGTGAGAGTGAAAGAGAGAAAAAATAGAGAAATGAAAGAGTAAGAGAAGAGAGAGTGAGTGATGAGGGTGGGGATATTAGGAGAGGGAGCATGAGAAGTAGAGAGAGGAGAGAGATCGAGATAGAGTGAAGGAGGGAGAGTGAGTGAGAGAGCAAGAGAGGAAGAGCGAGAAATAGAAGGAGAGAGACATGGAGAGAAGTTGAAGATAGCGGAAATAGAAAGAGGGAGAAAGGGAGGGAGGGGATGATATAGCGAGAAAGAGAGAGATGTAGGTAGTTTGGTAAGGATAGAGGGAGGGATCAATGGAGATATAGATTAGAATAGTGTTAGAGAGAGTGAAATGGTTAATTTGAAAGATCGAGAACATAAAATGATAAGGCGGGAAGAGAGCGAGAGAGAAGAGGGAGCGAGGGAGAGAGAAAGTGAGAAAAAGCGAGATAAATAACTAAAGAAGAGAGAGAGAAATAGAGGGAGGGATAGAGAGTGCGAGATAAAGAGGAGACAGTATGGGAGAGTGTCAGAGTGTGAAAAGGGGGAGGAGGAGAGAGGGGTAGAGAGAGGCATAAAGGAGAGCAGATAGAGAAGAGAAATAGTGAAAGACTTGGTAAGAGAGGGAAGAGAGAGATGGAGGGCATGAGAGGATGGAAGGGAGAGAGAGAGAAACTAAAAGAAGAAATGATAAAGTGATGAAGGAGTGAGCGAAGAGAGAGATGAGAAAGAGAAGGAAGAGCAAGAGGTACAATAGAGAGAGATCAGAGTGCATATGAAGAAAGAACATGTGAAGAGAGAGCATGAGAAGAGAGAGTAGAAAGAAGTGTGGTAGAGAGGGAGTTATAGAACATAAAGCTCTTGTGTGTGAGTGATTGAGAGAAAATGAAGTGAAACATAGAGCAAGAGAGGAAGAGAGATAGAGAAAGAGAGAGATAGAAGTCAAAAAAGGGAGAGAGACAAAATAGAAGGAGGGAGAAAGGGAATGAAAGAAAAGAGAGCAAGAGGGATAGAGACAGTGAGTGTGCATGAGAGCAAGAAAGAGATGGAGGGTGGGAGAGTGAGAGAGAAAAAGTGAGAGTAAGAGGACGTGTGAGAGAGCGAGAGAGAGAGATAAAGAGAGATATGGGGAGAGGGTGAGATTGAGAGAGATGGAGAGAGGGAGAGAAAAATATATTTAGAGCGGGAGGGAAGTGGAGATGAGAGAGGGAGAAAGAGATATAGAGAGAGTTAGACATTTCTAAGAGGATAGAGATTTTGATAGAGAGATAAGGAGAGAGAGAGAGAGGAAGAGATAAATAACAGGAGAGAGTGTGAGAGAGAGCAAGAGGGAGAAGAGAGATAGAATAAGGTAGAGAGAGAAAAAGAGAGATGAGAGCGAGAGAGGCAAGTGACAGTTGGAGATAGAGGGAGGGATGGGGTGGAGGAGGGAATGTGGGGAGGGAGATGGGCCGAGAGGGAGGGAGGGAGAGGGAGGAAGATAGATAAAGATTGGTAGAGGGATAGAGAGAGAGGAATGGAGGGAGAGAGAGAAATAGTAAGGGGGAGAGAGTAAGAAGATGTAGAGAGAGATGGAGAAAGAGAGGAAAGAGGGAGAGAGGGAGGGACATAGAGAGAAGAGAAAATAAAAAAATAGAGAGAATGCGAGAGTGAGAGAGAGTGTGTAATAGAGTTATGAAAGAGCGAATCAAGAGAGTAAGAGATAAAGATTTGTGGGGAGATTAAGAGAGAGAGCATGAGTGGTAGAGAGAGGAGAGAGAGTGAGAGAAGAGAAAGCAAGAGTGGGTGAAGGAGAAATAGTGAGTAAGAGAATAAGAGAAGGAGAGAAGAAGGGGGAGAGAGACAAAGAGAGAGGAGAGATGGAGCGAGGGAGGGAAGTGATAGAGAGAAAGAGAGAGAGATAGAGGTAGTGAAGTGGGGATGGGAAAGAAAGAGCAAGAAAGTAAGGGTGAGAGATAAAGAGAGAGGGAAGATAGAAGTGGGAGTGAGAGAGATATTGGGAGGGAGGGAGGCTAGAAAGGGAGAGAGAAAGAGAGAACATTGAGCATTTGAGTGGGAGAGATAGAAAGAAAAGGAGAGTGAAACATATATCAAGAAAGAAAGAAAGGTTGGGTGGGAGAGAAAAAAGATAGCAAGAGGAAAGTGTGAGGGAGTTAGAGTAAGCGAGAGATAGAAAAAAGCACAAGGGTGAAGAGAGACTGAGAGAGGGTAGATAGTGGGGGAGAGAGAGAGTTTTGAATAGAGAGAGAGGGTAGAGAGTATGAGAGAGATAAAGATATGTAGATAAAGGGTGAGAAAGAGTAAAAGGAGGTAAATAGTGGCAGAGAGAGTGAGAGAGAGATAATATGGAAGAATGAGGATAGAGAGTATGATAGAGAGAGATAGAGAGAGAAGGATGAAGAACAATCGAAAAAGTGAGAGCAAGCAAGAGAAATGTACGGCAGTGAGATTGAAGGAGAGAGAAAGAGAGAGATAGAGAAGAGAGAGAGCGAGAGAGGGAGATTGCAATGGTGTTAGATAAAGGGAGGTAGAGAGATAAAGTGTTAGAGAGAAAGGGAGAGAGAGGAAGATGGAGAGTGGGAGAGAGGTAGAGAGGGAGAGAGTAAGAGTAAGAGAGATGTAAGGAGAGAGAAAAAGAGAGAGCAAGAGACAGGGAGGGAGAATGGAAAAGAGAGGAAGAAGAGTGCAATAAAGAGATAAAGAGAATGTGTGTGTGAGAGAGAGAGAGGAAGGTAGAGTGAGTGATAGAGAGAAGTATGGAGATTATAATAGAGGGAGCGGGAGAGGGGGAGAGAGGGTGAATGTGAAAGAGCTAGAGAGAGTTGATAAAGCAAGAGAGGGAGGGAGAGTGAGTGGGAGCAAAAGAGGGCGAGAGAGAGGAAAAAGGGAGAGAAATAGAGGGAAAAAGAGGATAGAGAAGCGCAGAGGGGAAAGGAGGCAAGAAAAGAGACCAAGAGAAAATGTGGGAGGTAGAATAGGGAAGTAAGGAGAGGGAGAGAGTGAGAGAGAGAGAGGAAGGGAAGGTAATGTGGGAGCGAGTGAGATACTAAAAGGGAGGGTGAGAGATAGAGGGAGGAGAGAGAGAAAGGGAGAGAACTAGACAGTGAGAGAGAGTGACTAAGAGGGTGAGAGAGAGACTAAGAGTGTGAATAAGAGACAACTAAGAGTAAGATAGAGTGCGTGTGTGTGAGAGAGTGAGATATATATAGAAAAAGTTAGAACGAGAGAGAGTTAGGAGGGTAAAAGAGAGAGTTATATAGTGATAGCGAGAGAGAGGGTAAGACGAACTAGATAATCTGAACAAAAATAAGAGATATAAGCTAAGAGTAGGAGAGAACCGAGAGAAGATGAGACAGAGTGAAGGAGAAAAATAAGAAGATCGAAAGAGAGATGGAGATGGAGAGGGAGAGAGTAAAAATGAGAATGAAAGGGAGTGCAAGATAGTTCTAAGAGCGAGAGCAAGAGAGTGATCAAGAAGGGCAATGAGATAGTGAAAAGTGAGTAAGAGGGATAAAGTGTGAAAGAAAAAAAAAGAGAAGAAAAAGTGAGAGAGATAAATTAATAGAGAGAAAAACAAAGAGGAAAGTGAGAGAAACAGAGAGGCAAAGAGAGGGAGAGAGAGTGTGAGGAATAATTGGAGGGAAAGAGAATTTGAAAGGGAGTAAGAAAGAGGGAGAATTTGAAGGTAGTAATTATGCGATAGGGAGAGACGAGAGAGTTTCTATGAGAGAGACACACAATAAGAGAGAGAAGGCAAAAAAAAGTGAGGAAGAAAGTGATAGAGTAAGAGAGGGTGAGAGAGAGAGGTAGGGGAGAGTGAGAGGGAGAGAGATAATGGAAGTGATGGAGAGACAGGGGAAAAAGTAAGAGAGTGATAGAGATAAAGAGGGAGAGACAATAAGAAATAGGAAAAGTAGGAGAGAAAAGGAGGGAGGGAGGCAAAAAAACAAAAAATAGGAAGAAAGAGAGAGACATGGCGATAGATAGTGAGAGAGGGTGACGTCAAGAGAGTCGATGAGTTATAGTGAGAGTGAGATAGAGGCAAGAGAGTGGGTGCAAGTGAGATAAGAAAAAGAGTGCTAGAGAGAGTGGAAGAGATAGGAAAGGGAGAGAGATAATTTGTGAGTGAGAAAGATAATGTTATAAAATGAGGAAAATAGAGGCAAGAGTGGGAGAGTTTTCAGAATGAGAGATGAGTCAGAGGGTGTTGAAGAGTAAGGGAAAGAGAGTGTGTAAAAGAGGGAGAGGGAGGGAGAAACAGTGAGAGCTGTAGGGAGAAAGGGAGAGAGAGAGTGAGAGAAAGAGAGAGGGAGAAAGAGTGAGAGAGAGAGGGAGAAAGAGTGATGGAGAGAAATTAAGCGAGAGATAAGAGCAAGAGAGATAAGGGAGCAAGAGAAGGGAGGTGAGAGATAAAGTTCAAAGAAGACAGAGAATGATAAAGAGATAAGAACAGAGAAGAAAAAATGGAAACTAAGAGAAGAGGTGAGATAGGAGAGAGCAAGGAAAGAATAAGAGATGGAGAGTGAGTGATAAAAGAATAAAGAGCTTGGAAGAGAGAAGATGTAGAGTACGAGAGATAATAAGCGTGAGAAGGAGAGAGAGAAAGAATGAGAGAGGAAGAGGAGATTAAATGAGAATAATAAGAGATAAAGAGAGAAGAGAGAAGAGACAAGTACAAGAGAGAGACTGAGATGGAAAGATAAATAGAGAATAAAGAGAAGAGAGTGAGATTGAGAGAGAAAGAGAGAGAGAGAGGGAAAGGGTACGAGAGAGAGCTCTATCTCTCTCTCTCTTGTTCCTCTTTCTCCCTCTTTGTCTCTTGCTCTCTCTATTTTTCACACACTTTCATCATCCTCGTCTCTTATACTCTCTTTCTAGCTCTATCCCGACTCTTTCTTGCTTTCTCTATAAAACTATCTATTTCTATGTCTCCGTCTTTCTCTATCTTTTCCTATTTCTTCCTCTCTCTCCTTTTACTCTATCAGTCTCTCTAACTTTCTCTTTCCTCATCCTTTTTCTCTTCCTTGCTCCTCTCTCTCTTATTAAACCTCGCTCCCTCTCCCTCTCCCCTCTCCTTCTTCCTTTCTCTCTCTCCCTACCCCTTCTTCTTTCTCTTCCCCTTTCTCTTGAGCTCTCACTCTCTTCGCCTTCCTTTTTGTTCACCCTCATTTGTGATCTTTCTGTCCCACTTTAGCACTCTATTCTCTATGTATCTCTTTCTTCCACGCTCTCTCACTCTTCTCACTCTCTCACACTCTAACTCTGTTCTTTTGTCTCAGTCTTGCACCTTTTTTATCGTTACCTCAAACTCTCCTTCACTTATCTCTATTTTGTCCCTCCTCACTAAATCTTTTTAGTTCTCTCTCTTTCTCACTCTGCCTCTCTTTCCCTCTCCCTATCTCTTGGTCTCCTTCTTCACTTTCCCTATCTCACTCTCTTTTTAATGCCTCTCTATCTTTTCTATCTCTCTCTCACTCATCTTTATCTTACTCCCCCTTTCTACTTCTCTTTTGCTCTTGCTCTAATTCTCTCTCTTTCTCTCCCAATCTCCTTTTAACTCTCTCCCTCTCGCTCTCTTTCTCGTCCCTCTCTCTCGTACTATGCCTTTTCTTCTCTCCCACTTCTCCTACATTGTCCCGCTTCTCTTATTTTTTATTTGGTCTATCTCTCTATCCTTTGCTCTTATTATTTAGCTCTCTCTCTCACCCACTCTTCTGCCATCTCTCACTCTCTTTCAACCTCTCTCACTATCTATCCATCTCTCCCAATCTCTCACTTACAAACAAAAACTTTCTCTCTCCCTTTCTCTCTTTATCTCACTCTCACTTTTTCTCTCCTTCTCTCTCCTCTCTCTACCTCAAACTCCCTCTCTCTCCTCTCTGTTATACTATCTTTCATTCTTTATCCACACTCTTCTCTTGCTCTCTTTATAATTCTTTCTTTGTCCTTCTCCCTCTTTCTCTTTATATATCTCTTTCTTCCCTCTCTCCTTTCCACTTTATTTATCTCCGTATATCACACTCTACAATCTCTGCCTATCTTTCTCTCTCTCCATCCCTTTTTTTCTCCCTTGCTCCTCTCTCCCTCTTCCTCGCAATCTCCCTCTCATCTTTTGCCTCTCTCTCTCCCTACACCTTCTCTCTCTCTTCCCCCTTCTCTTATGCTCACTCTCTTCCCTCCTATTTGCTCAACCTCATTTGTGATCTCTCTCTTTCCCACTTTTAGCCCTCTCTCACTTTATCACTCCATCATTCTCACACGCTCTTCTCTATAGAAAGAGAGAGCTAGCATGTAATGGAGAGTGGGAGTGGGAGATAGAGAGGGATGGAAAAAGAAGAGCAAGCTAGGAGATAGAGAGGGATGGAAAAAGAAGAGCAAGCTAGATGGAGTAAGAGAGAATGAGGAAGAAAGGGAAATTGAGGGATAAGATGAGAGTGGGTGAGGGAGAGAGGACAAAATTGAAAGAGAGAGAGAGAGAACAAAATGGAGTGAGTTTAAATAGCAAGAGAATAAGACTAAGAGTGAGAGAGAGTGAGTGAGATAATGTAGAGTGAAGGATTGATTGAGAGAGGTAGAGATCGAGTAGAGAGAGCAAGAGAGTGGGGGCAGAGTGAGATAAGAAGGACAGAGAGAGTGTTATAAAAGAGTAAGAGAGAGATAGTGAGACAAATATAGAGATAGAGGAAGATCAAGGTAGATAAGATTGAGAGAGAGATAGATAAAAGAGGTAGACCAATATAGAGAGTGATAAAAATAGAGCGAGTGAGAAAGAGCTAGAGAGTGCGAGATAGAGTGACCAAGATTATATGAGAGATAGAGGGAGGGAAGAAGAAAGAGGGAGAGAGAGACAAAGAAAGAGGGAGGAAGATATTGAGATAAAAACAAGTTGAGAGGGATAAAAAGAATGAGAGATGAAGAGAGTTAGAGTGAGAAATCTAGAGAGGGAGAATTATGATAGAGTTGAAAGATGAGAGATATGGAGAAGAGAGAAGGAGAGGGAGAGAGAAAGAAAGCGGGAGTGAGAGCAAAAGTGAGGGAGGGAAAGAGAAAGGGAGCGGGATAGAGGAAGTGAGAGGGATAGAGAAAAGTGGGAGAGAGCGGGTGAGAGAAAGAAAAAAGAAGAAGAGAGCAAGGGAGAGGAAAAAAGAAAAATTGAGAGTGGGAGAGGAAGAGAGGGAGGGAGGGAGAGGGAGTAAAGAAGGTGGTGAAATATAAAAAAGGAGAGAGAGATTTATATAGATAGAGTGAGGGAGAGAGAGAGTGCAAGCAAGCGAGAGAAGAGAGGGTGAGTGGGAGAAACAAAAGAGAGAGATTAAGAGAGAATGCTTGTGTGTCAAAAGTAGGGAGAGAGAGTGAGACAAGAGACAGTGAAAGAGATAGAGAAGAAGAAAGGGAGAAAGGAAGAGATGGAGAGTTAGAGTGAGATGGAGGGGGAGATGAATTCTGAAGAGACGAAGGAACGAGTAAGTGAGAAAGGTAGCATGAGATAGAGAGATAAATAGATATCAAGATAGAAATATATGACAAGAGAGAGAGAGAGGAGAGAATGGGTTAGAGAAAGTAGGTGAGAAGCCAATAAGTCGGATAGTGAGAGAGAAATAACAAAGAATGAGAGAAGAAAGTGAGACAGAGGGATGTATGAGTGAGTGAAGAGAGAGCAAGAGAATGTTGTTGATAGAGAATGTGAGCGAGACGAAGAGAGAAAAAAATGAGGGAGAGAGAGAATAATAGAAACATTGTGAGTGATTGAAAGCAAGAGAAAGAGAGAGAGAGATGTGATGAGAGGGAGATAGAGAAGATAGAGAGAGGAGAAGAAAAGATGGAGTAAGCTAAGTTGAGGGGGAGAACAAGAGAGTGAGAGAGAGGGAGGGAGAAAGAAAAAGAGATAAAGTGATAATGTTTGATCGAGAGAGAGAAAGAGAGAGTGATCAAGATTATGTGTGCTCTAGAGGGAGAGTGATAGTGTAAGAGGTCAAGAGAGAGGGAGAGAGGTGAGAGAGATGAGAGAGAGAAGCAGATAGTACATGAGCGACAGAGAGAAAGAGGGAGAGAGAGGGAGAAAGCTAATGAGAGAGATATTATAGATCATGAGATGATATGCCAAGAAAAGAAAATGGAGGAAGAGTGAGAGCGAGAGTAGAAAATGATGAGCAACCGAATGATAGAAAAGTGAGTGAGAGAGACAGCTACTGAAAAGAGAGAAGATAGTAATAGAAGAGAGACCCAATGAACTTGAGAGATAGAGGGACAAATAGCAAAAGTGGAAGAGAGATAGAGAAAGTGAGACAGACAGAAAAAGGGTGAGAGAGACAAGGAAGGAAAAGAGGGAGGGAATAGAGCAATATATTATCTCATCATTTCCCACTCTCACTCTCACTCTTCCTCCCTTTTCCTTTATTGCAATATCTTCTCATGCTCTATTATATCTCTCCTATCTTTCTCCCTCTCTCTTACATCTTTCTCGCTAACTTGAATCTCTCTCCCTCTCTCTTGATCTCTTACAGTCTTTAATGTGCATAAAATCAAGATAGGACCATGGGGATTGCTGTTCTAATTAGAAAACCAGATGTGCTAAACTAAAACTGAAAGGAATTGTTGAAAAATCATATGAGATGCATGAAACAACACAAGAAAATCATCCCAAAGCTGGATCAAACCGAACTAAAGGTAGAACCTGGCGGTAAAATGGATGGATGGAGATAAACTTGACCCAATGCTCAACGCAAAAAGAACTTTGGTATAAGACCTTCACCCTAAGCTTGATGTGAGGAAAGAACCTTGGTACAATAGTAGACACCACAAATGGGGTGGAAATCTGCTTGATAAGTTAGGAAAGAACTCCTTGAGCCATGGCCAAGAGTTCAGCTGATTCCTCAGGAAACCATGGGAAACAACCCAAAAGCAAGTTTCTGCCAAAATCTAATGTCTTTTATCTCATTTGAAGTAAGGCTTTTATATTTAGGCTAAAACTTACGTGCAAGAGAGAAGATAAAATATCTTCTACAACAAATAATAAACTACATCAATTTGGCATGCAAGGTATTATTAAACTGCAATAAAAAGATGAAATATCCAGATAATAATATGACTCTTTTATCCTTGGGCTTTGATTAAGTTGACAAATGTTCATGGCTCTTTCTTCTTAAACCCCCATGTATGGCTTGAGTCCAAGCCTCCTAAACTAATCCATTAAGAGCTTCTTTCATCCTCCCACTTTCCATCTCTCCTTTTTATTATTTTCTGTGTCCCTCCCTCCATCCTTCCCTCTATTGCTCTCTGTCTCCCTATCCTCTTTTCATTTTGTTTCCCTCTTTCTTGATCTCTCTTCCTCTTTTGCTTTATGTTTCATGCTATTTGTCCCTCTATCTTTCAAGCTCAGTAGGTCACTTATATTCCTCTCTTCTCTCATTATAGTAGCTGTCTCTCTCTCTCACTCACTTTTCTAGCATTCTCTCTCTCTCTCTCATAATTTTCTACCATCACTCTCACTCTTCCTCCCTTTTTCCCTTCTTGCTAAATTTTTTATGCTCTATAATATCTCTAATTCTATCTTTCTCCCTCTCTCTTGCATTTTTCCTTCTATCTTGCATCCCTCTCTCTCTCTTTCTCTCCGTCGCTCACGTACTCGTTGGTTCTCTCTATCCTTTCTCTCACCTCTCTCCCTCTCTCAATCTCTTACACTCTCTCTGTCTCTCCCTTTCTCCGCACTCTCTCTCTCCCACTCAAGCATAATAAAGAGCTAGAAATAAATTGAGATAGAGAGATGAAAGATCAAAAGAAGACAGAGTGAAAGATTAAGAGTGGAAGAGCGAGAGAGAGGGAAAGTGAGAGCGAGAAAAGTGTGTGAGAAAGAGAGGGATTGAGAGGGAGGGAACGAGCAAGAGAGGGAGAGAGGTTAAATGAGGGAGAGATTAATATAGGGGGATAGAAGAAAGGGAGGTAGAGGGTGGGAAAGAGAGCTAGAGAGTGAGAGAAAGAGTCAAAGAGAAAGAAATAGTGAGAGAAAGAGAGAATGAGAGAGAGTGAGATAGAGAAAAGAGGGAGATATAAAATATAGAGGGTAAGAGAAGTGTGAGTGATATAGAGAGAGAGAGATTGTAAGAGATAAGGAGAATTTAGGTAGAGGGAGAGTGGGATGGAGAGGGAGGAAGAGGGGAGGACGAAATGGGAGAAGGATAGAGAGGTTGAGAGCTAGAGGAGTAGAAGAAGATAGAGAGAATGAGACATAGACATGGAGAAGAGATAGTGGGAGAGAAGAGAGAGTGTGAGGGATAGAGTATGTGAGAGAGATATACAGAAAAAGTGTGTGTATGCATGATGGAGAGGAAGAGAGAGTGAGAGGGAGAGAGAGGGAAAGATGAAGGAGATATACTGAGAGAGAGTTATAGAAAGAGAGAGGGAGGGGAATGGATGAATAAGGATAGAGTGAGGGGGAAATAAAGAGAGCTAGGGGAAGTAGAGAGGGAGAGGAGAGAAGAGAGAAGAGAGGGTGAGTGAGAGGGAACACAAGGGGACAAATAGAGAAGTTGTCAGATATCAAGATAAAAATGGGGAGAAAGAGAGAGTGAGAGAGAGTAACAGAGAGGGAACAAAAAGAGAGAAAAGTGAAAGAAATGAGAGAGAGAGAGAGATAATAGTAGTGAGAGAGGGTAAGAGAGAGAGAGAATGTGGATAAATATCAATAGAGAAACAAAAAGTGGGAGAATAGAAAGTGAGTGAGGGAGGAGTGAGATAAAGGGATAGAGAGCTAGAGAAGAAGTGACAATAATGAGCGATATATAGAGGTGGAGAGAGAGATGAACGAGCACGTAAAGAGAGATTGAGAAAGGTGGAATGGATGCAAGAGAGAGAAGAGAACGAGAGAAGAGAAATATAGGAAGATGTTTAGAGAGAGGGCGATCGAGATGGAGAGGGAGAAAGATAGAGGAGAAGAGTGAGGCAGAGAGCCAATGAGGGGGCAAGAGAGAAATTGTGAGAGAGATTGAGAGCAAGAGAGTGGGAGAGAGGGACAAAGAGAGGGATTTGTGGTAAAGGAGAGAGGGAGAAAAATCAAAATAGCAAGAGAATTTTAGGAAGAGTGAGCCATGGAGAAAAGTAGATGACTGGGAGAGAGATATAGTGAGAAAAAGATTGTGAGGGAGAGATAAGTAAGAGTGTGTGTGAGGCATAAAATGAGGGAGTGGGAGGGAGAAACAAAGATGGAGGATGGAAAATATAGGGAGGGAGAAATAGAGTGTGTGTGTGTGAGAGACAGACAAAAAGTAAGAGGATAGAGAGAAATAAAGAGGAGTGAAAGTAAGAAAGCAAGAGAGGGAGGGAATGAGAGAACAAGAGAGTGGGAGATACGGGGTGAGAGAGAAGAGGAGAGAAAATGTGAGAGTAGTTGAGCAAGAGAAAGAGGGAGGGAAAGAGGGAGAAACAGAGAAACGAGAGGAAGGGGAAGAGGGGGAGAGAGAGGGAGCAAGGGAGAGAAAAATGAAGAGAGATGAGAGACATGAAAAGAGAGAGGGGACTATAGAGATGGAGTGGGGGGATAGAATGAGCAAGTGGGGAGCGATAGATAAAAATGTGAGAGATTGAGAGCGGGAGAGAGAGAGGCAGAGATGGAGAGATGGAGGGGGAGGTGAGATAAAGGATGAAAAGAGAGATGGAGATAAAGGGAGAGAAGGAGTAAGAGCAAGAGAAATTGAGGAGTGAGCTAGGAGAAAAGTAGATTGAGAGAGAGGGAGATGTAGTGAGATAGAGATTATGAGAGAGAGACAAGGAAAGGAGAGAGAGGGAGCTAGAGATGGAGGAGTGAGGAGGGGACGGTGAGAAAGTATTTGTGTGTGAGAGAGAGGCAATGAGAGAGAACAATAGAGTCAGAGATATTGCAAAGAGAGAGAGAGTGAAAGAAAGAGTAAAAGAGAAATAATGAGAGAAAAATGGAGCAAAAAGAGATAAAATAAATAAAGGAGAGGAAGAAAAATGAGAGATAGATACAAAAAGAGAGATAGAGAGTGCAATCCCAAAGAGGGAGAGGGAGAGGGAAAGGGAGAGGGAGAGGGAGAGGAAGAAGGGGATAAACTAGTAAAAAAAGTGAGATTGAGATATATAGAGAAATAAGAGTTAGAGAGAGATAACAAGAGAAGATAGAGAAAAGATTAATTATAAGCGATTTTGGGAGGGAGAGTGAGAAAGAAAAAGAGGGATAGAAAGATAGAGAAGACCATGAGAGCGAGTGGAGATAGATAGAGAAGGAGGGGAGAGAGAGACAAGAGAGTGAGAAAAAGAGGGAGAGTGAGCTATAAAGTGAGGGTGAGTGAGGGGATGTGTGATAGAGAGGGGAATGATATAGTGGCAAGCAAGAGATAGAGGGAATGTGAGAGAGAAAGATGTAAGATAGAGCTAGGAGTGAGCAAGAGAGAGAGCTAGGAAGATTTATTGAGGATGAGAGAAAGAGCGAGATAGAGGAAAGGAGAGAGAACCAGAGAGATAAGTGAAGGAGAAATTGACGTAAAATATAAGAAATGTGTATGAGTGAGATAGACGGATAGAGAGAGAGAGAGAGAGAGAGAGAGAGAATGACAAGAGTGAGAGAGAGTGGAAGAAAGAGAGAGCCAAAGAAGAGAGAGCTAAAAGTTGGAGAGAGATATCACAATTGATGGTGAGCAAAAAGGGAGGGGAAGAGAGTGAGGGCACGAGAGAAAGGGAAGAGAGAGAAGCAGGGGGAGGGAGAGAGATAGAGAGGCAGTAGAAGAGAGAGGAGAGGGAGAGGGAGAGGGAGAGAGGAGCAGGGGAGGAAAAAAAGGAGGGAGAGGAAGATAGATAGAGATTCATAGAGTGGGAGAGAAGAAAATAAATAAAGAGAAAAGGAGATAGAGGATGAAAGAGGCATAGATAGAGAGAATGAGAGAGTAAGTGATTGAGAAAAATTTTTCAGAGAGTGCAAGCGAACAGTGGGGATAGAGAAAGAATGAGAACACAAGAAAAAAGGGATAGTGAAGAGAGAGAGTGTGTGAAAAATGGAGAGAGGAAGAGAAGAAGAGAGAAAGAGGTAGGGATTAGAATTGGAGATATTAATAAGAAAGGTGTGAGTAAGAGAATGTCTGTGTGAGAAGTGAAGTGATAGAGAGACAGACAAAAGAGAGTGATAGTGGGAGGAGAGAGGATAAGAATAATAAAGTGGGCAAGATAGTGATAAAGAAAATGAGAGAGTGAGAGGGAGA
The DNA here is from genome assembly GCA_022702705.1 of Papilionanthe hookeriana x Papilionanthe teres. NCBI lineage: Eukaryota > Viridiplantae > Streptophyta > Magnoliopsida > Asparagales > Orchidaceae > Papilionanthe > Papilionanthe hookeriana x Papilionanthe teres. The sequence goes on along the minus strand of JAKZJZ010000100.1, from coordinate 33,080 downwards.
GAGAAGAAGGGAGAGCGAGAGAAAGCAGGAGATAGAGATAGGTATAAGAAGTGAGGAAGAGTGAGGAGTGAGGGAGAGAAAGAATGATAGACAGAAATGGAGAGGGAGAAATAAATGAAAATGAAAATGAGAGAGACTGAGAGAGGGTGAGGGTTGGAGGGAGAGACAGACAAAAGTATAGAGAAAGAGAAAGAAATAGCAAAAGAAATATATAGAGGTATGGTGAGGGAGAGAGCAAGAGAGAGTAAGAGGGAGTGAGGAAGAAGTAGAAGAGAGTATAAGAGAGTACGTGCGAGAGAGGTGGGGAGAGGAGAGAGAGAAATTGAGAAAAAGAAGAAAAAAGAGCTTAGAGTTAGAGAAGAGAGAGATGGTAGGAGAGTCAAGGTAGCGAGAGAGCGAGTGAGCAAGATAGAGTTGTGGAGAGAGAGAGAAGGAGAGAGAAGGGATGGACAGAGTGAGGGAGAGAGAGGAAGAGAGGGAAAAGAAGAGTGAAGAGGAAGAAGAGAGGAGGAGAAAGAAAGGGAAGGAGGCTGAGGATTTATCCAAGTTTCTCTGCACACCCCCTCTCACATTCACTATAGTTCACTCTCCCTTTTTTCACACTCTTGTCTCCGTCTCCCCTCCTTCTCTATCTCTCTCCACTCCCTCTCCCGATCTTCTCTATCTCTCTACCTCTCTCCTGCTTTCTCACTCTCCCTCCCAAAATCTCTCATAATTAATCTCTTCTCTATCTTTCTCCTCTCACTCTTCTTTCTCAATATATCTCAATCTCGATCTTTTTACCATTTTATCTCCCTCTCCCTCTCCCTCTCCCTCTCCCTCTTTGTAGTTGCACTCTCTGTCTCTCTTTTTGTATTTATCTCTCATTTTTGTCCCTCTCTATTTTATCTATTTTATCTCTTCATGCTCTTTTTTTCTATCATTAATTCTCTTTCAATCTTTTTCTCTTTCTTGCTCTCTTTGTAATATCTCTGACTCTGTTATTCTCTCTCACTGCCTCACTCTCAAACACCCACAAATACTTTCTCACCCTCTTCTGCCCGCTCCTCCATCTCTAGCTCACTCTCTCTCCTTTCCATGTCTCTCCCTCATAATCTCTATCTCACTACATCTCCCTCACTCTCATTTTACTTTTCTCCTGGCTCACTCCTCAATTTCTCTTGCTCTTATTCTTTCTCTCCCTTTCTCTCTAACTCTCTTTTTTCCTCTATCTCACTGAAAATAGAGTATGAGAGACTGAGAGAGTGTGTGTGACAGAGAGGGAGGGTGAATGGGAGAGTGAGAGAGAAGAGAAAGTAAGAGGGAAGAGTGAGGGAGATGGAGCAGGTGAGGGAGCAAGAGATAGATTGAAAGAGGGAGAGAGATTGAAAGAGGGAGATAAATGAAGAGAGATAAAAAGTGGGAGAAATGGAGAGAGAGTAGGGAAAAGGTTGACAGTGAGAGAGAGATAAAAATGGAGAGAGAGGGTAGAGAGTAAAGAAAGAGGAGGGGATTGAGAAAGGGAGACAACAAGTGAGAGAGTGCGAGAAAGAGTGAGAGATAAAGAAAATGTGAGTGAGCAAGGGGAGCGAGAGAGAGAAAAGAGAGCGAGAGCATGTTATAGAGGGGGAGAGAGGGGGGAGTGAGAGAGAGAAAAAGAAAGTGATAAAGAGTGACAAGGAAAGAGAATGAAAGTGGAACAAGAGAGAGAGAGATAGAGCTCTCTCCGTTCCCTCTCCCTCTATCTCTCTCTTTCTCTCTCAATCTAACTCTATTCTCTCTCTTCTCTATTTATCTTTCCATCTCAGTCTCTCTCTTGTACTTCTCTCTTCTCAATTTAACCCATGTAATTCTCCTTTAATCTTCTCTTACTCTCTCATTCTTTCTCTCTCCCCTTCTCACGCTTATTATCTCTCAGACTCTACATCTTCTCTCTTCCAAGCTCTTCATTCTTTTATCACTCACTCTCTCTCTTATACTTTATTTGTTCTCTCTAATCTCACCTCTTCTCTCAGTTTCCAATTCTTCTTCTCTCTTATTATCTCTCTATCATTCTCTATCTTATATAAACTCTATCTCTCACCTTCCTTCTCCCACTCCCTTATCTCTCTTGCTCTTATCTCTTCCTCAGTTGCTTTTTCTCTCCATCACTTTTATCTCTCTTTCTCTCTCAGTCTTTCTCCCTCTCTCCCTCTCTCGCTCTCTCTCCCTTTCGCCCTACAACTCTCACCCTTTCTCCATCCCTCTTCCTCTTTTACACACTCTCTTTGCCTCACTCTTCAACACCCTCTAACTCATCTCTCGTTCTGATACCTCTCTCGCTTTCACCTCTATTTCCCTCCTTTTATCACATTATCTTTCTCTCTCACACATTATCTCTCTCCCTTTCTTATCTCTTCCCCTCTTTCTTGCACTCTTTTTTTCTCTCACTTACACCTACTCTCTTGCTTCTATCTCACTCTCACTATAACTCATCCTCTCTCTTGCCCTCACCAACTCTCACTATTTATCGACATTTCTCTCTCTTTATCCCTCTTTTTTTGTGTTTTTGGCTCTCTCCCTCCTTTTCTCTCCCACTTTTTCTATTTCTTATTGTCTCTCCCTTCTTATCTCTATCACTCTCTTACTTTCTCCCCTCTCTCTCGATCACTTCCATTATCTCTCTCCCTCGCACTCCCCCTTCCTTTTGCTCCCACCTCTCTTACTCTATCACCTTCATCCTCACTTTTTTTACCTCTTTCTCTTCTTGTGTCTCTCTCTCACAAAAACTCTCTCGTCTCTCCCTATCGCATAATTTCTACCTTTATTTCAAATTCTCTCTCCTTCTTACTCCCTCCCTCATTCTCTTTACCTCCCATAATTCCTCACACACTCTCTTTCCCTCTCTTTCTCTCTCACTTCCCTCTTTCTTTTTCTTTCTTTTGCTTTATCTCTCTCACTTTTTCTTTTCTCTTTATTTCTTTTTTCGCACTTTATCTCTCTTACTCACTTTTCTCTATCTCACTACCCTTCTCGATCACTCTCTTGCTTTCGCTCTTAGTATCTCTCTTGCACTCCCTTTCATTCTCTTTTTTACTCTCTTCCTCTCCATCTCCATCACTCTTTCTATCTCCTTATTTTTCTCTCTCACTTTGTCTCATCTACTCTCCCTTCTCTCTTGCTCTTAGCTTATATCTCTTATTTTATTCTCATGATCTAGTTCATCTTACCTATCACTATCAAATTCTCTCTTTTACCCTTCTAACTCTCTCTCACTCTAACCTTTTCTCTGTATCTCTCACTCACACACACACACTCTATCTTACTCTTAGTTGTCTCTTATCCACTCTCTCAGCCTCTCTCTCTCTCACCCTCTTAGTCACTCTCTTTCACTCTCTCCTTCCTCTCTTTCCCACCCTCCCTTTTAGTATCTCACTCACTCCCACAATACCTTCCCTTCCTCTTTCTCTCTCACTCTCTCCGGCTCCTTACTTCCCTATTCTACCTCCCACATTTTCACTTCATCTCTTTTCTTGCCTCCTTTCCTCCCTCTGCTCTCTCTATCCTCTTTCTCCCTCTATTTTTTCCCTTTTTTCTTTCTCTTCCTCTCTTTTGCTCCCACTCACTCTCCCTCCCTCTCTTGCTTTCTCAACTCTCTCTAGCTCTTCGCCCTCGCTCTCTCTCCCCCTCCCCCGCTCCCTCTATCTTAATCTCCACACATCTCTCTATCAGTCACTCTACCTTCCTCTCACTCTCTCTCTCTCATTCTCTTTAACACTTTATTGCACTCTTCTTGCCTCTCACTCCCACTCTCCCTCCCTCTCTCTCTTGCTCTCTCTCTCTCTCTCTCTCTCTCTCTCTCTCTCTCTCTTTATATCTCTCTTACTCTTACTCTCTACCTCCATTACTCTCTTTACCTCTCTCTCACTCTCTATCTCCCTCTCTCTCTCCCTTTCTCTCTAACAGTCTATCTCTCCACCTCCCTTTATCTGACACCATCGCAACCTCGCTCTCTTTCCCTTCCTCCCTCTCTCGCACTCTCTCAGTCTTCCCTCACTCTCTCTTCTCTGTCTCTCTTTCTCTCCTTCTATCTCACTGTCGCACTTCTCTCTTGCTTGCTCTCACTCTTTCAGTTGTTCTTCATCCTCCTCTCTCTATCTCTCTATCATACTCTCTATCATGTTTCTCCCATATTATCTCTCTCTCACTCCCTCAACCACTATCTACCACCTTTTACTCTTTCTCTCACCCTTTATCTACATATCTTTATCTCTCTCTCATACTTTCTACCCTCCCTCTCTCTACATAACTCGCCCTCTCTCCCGCACTATCTACCCTCTTTCAATCTCTCTTCACCCTTGTGCTTCTCTCTACCTCTCACTTGCCTAACTCCCTCACGCTTTCCTTTTTCTATTTTTTTCTCTCGCACCCTCTCCCACCCTCCCTTTCTTTCTTGTTTACACATATCTTTATCTCTCATACTATATTTTTTTACCTCCCTCTGCCTCCCTGCCCTCCTTCCCTCCCCCCTCCCTCCCTCCCTCCCTTCCTCTCTTTTCTTTACCCCTCCCTATTTGCATTCTCTATCTCTCTATTTTTGTATCCCTTTTCCTCTCTTGATCTATGTTTCACTCTCCTTTTCTCTCTATCCCTCCCACTCAAATGCTCACTCTTCTCTCTTTCTCAGACCCTTTCTCTAGCCTCCCACGCTCACAATATCTCTTTCTCTCTCTCCTACCTTCCCTCTCTCTTTATCTCTCACCCTCGCTTTCTTGCTCTTTCTTTTCCATCCCTACTTCACTACCTCTATCTCTCTCTTTCTCTCTATCATTTCCCTCCCTCGCTCCCTTTCTCCTCTCTTTGTCTCTCTCCCCCTTCTTCTCTCCCTCTCTTACTCTCTTACTGTTTCTTCTTCACACACTCTCGCTTTCTCTTCTTTGACTCTCTCTTTCCTCTCTCTACACTCATGCTCTCTCTTAATCTCCCCACTAATCTTTATCTCTTACTCTCTTCTTTCAGTCTTTCATCACTCTATTTCTCACTCTCTCTCACTCTCACATTCTCTCTATTTGTTTATTTTGCTCTTCTCACTGCGTCCCTCCATCTTTCCTCTCTTTCTCCATCTCTCTACACATCATCTTACTCCCTCACTCTTACTATTTCTGTCTCCCTCCATTCTTCTCTCTCTGTCCCTCTCCCAATCTTCATCTCACTTCCGCCCTCTCCCTCCATCTCTTTTGGCCCATCTCCCCCTCATCCCTCCCTCTTTTTCCAACTGACACTTGCCTCACTCGCTCCCATCTCTCTTTTTCTCTTTCTACCTTACTATGTCTCTCTTCTCTCTCCTGCTCTCTCTCACACTCTCCCCTGTTATTTATCCCTTCCTCTCTCTTTCCTGATCTCTCTATCAAACTCTCTATCCTCTTAGAAACGTCTACTTCTCTCTATATCTCTTTCTACCTCTCTCATACTCTCACACCTCCCTCCATGCCCTTAGCTTTTTTTCTTTCTCATTTTATCTCTTCCCTCCCTCTCTATATATTTTTCTATCTTCCTCTCTACATCTCTCTCAATCTTACCTTCTCCCCGTATCTCTCTTTATCTCTCTCTTGCTCTCTCACACTTCCTCTTACTCTCACTTTTCTCTCACACCTCCCACCCTCCATCTCTTTCTTGCTCTCATGCACTCTATCTCTATCCCTCATGCTCTCTTTTTTTCATTCCCTTCGTCCCTCACTCTATTTTGTCTCTCTCCCTCTCTTGACTTCTATGTCTCTTTCTCTATCTCCCTTCCTCTCGTGCTCTAGGTTTCGCTTTATTTTCTCTTTCTCTCTCACACACAACAGCTTTATGTCATATCACTCCCTCTCTCCCTCTTCCTTCAACTCTCTTTTCACATGCTCTCTTTTCGCATGCTCTCTCTTCACATATTCTTTCTTCATATGCACTCTGATCTCTCTCTCTTGCACCTCTTGCTCTTCCTTCTTTTTCTCATCTCTCCTTCGTTAAATTCTTCATCACTCTATCATTTCTTCTTTTAGTTTCTCTCTCTCCCTTCCATTCTCTAATGCCCTCCATATCTCTCTCTCCCCACTCTCTTACCACCTCTTTCTTTCTTTCTCTTCTTTATCTGCTCTCCTTTATGCCTCCTCTCCCCCTCTCTCCTCCTCCCTCTTTACACACTCTGACACTCTCCCATACTGTCTCCTCTTTATGTCGCACTCTCTATTCCACCCTCTCTCTCTCTCTCTCTCTCTCTCTCTCTCTCTCTCTCTCTCTCTCTTCTCTAGTTATTTCTCTCCCTCTTTCTCACTTTCTCTGTCTCACTCCCTCTTCTCTCTTGCTCTGTTTCCACCTTATCATTTTATGTTCTCGATCTCTCAAATTAACCATTTCACTCTCTCTAACACAATTCGTATCTCTATCTCCATTTCACCCTCCCTCTATCCCTCCCTTTCTCCCCAATCCCTAACAGAATATCTATATCTATCTCTGTTTCTTGCTATATCGTCCCCTCCCTCCTTTTATCTATGTTTCTTTTTCTCTATATTCATCTTCTCTCTCTGTCTCTCTCCTTCTATTTCTCTCTTCCTCTCTTGCTCTCTCTCTCACTCTCTCTCCTCTCTCTACTTCTCATGCTCCCTCTCCGAATATCCCCACCCCTCTATCTTTCACTCTCACTTCTCTTGTCTTTTATTTCTCTCATTTTCTCTCTCTTTCACTCTCACATTTTCCCTAGTGCTTTATTTTGCTATTCACCCTCTCCCTCCCCTCTCTCTTTCCTCTCTTTTTTCTCTCTCTCTACATCTTTCTTGCTCTCTTTCTCTCTTATTATTACTCCCTCCCTCCTTTCCTCTCTCTCTATAACTCTCAATCTCTATCTACCTCCCTCTCTCCTCCACTCTCTCCCTCCCTACTCTCTCTCTCCCTTTCCTTCCTCTCTCTCCATCTCTCATGCTCCTCTGTCGCTCTCATCTCTCTCTTCTCTGCGCTTCCCTTCTTTCTCTTTCTCTCTCCCACTCTCTCCCTCTTTGTCTTTAATATTTCTCTCTCCCTTTCCCTCATACACTCTAAGATCTCTATCTTTATCTCTAGTGCTCCATATTTTATCTCTCCCTTTCTCTCTTTTCTCTCTCTCCCCCTCTTGCCACACTTATCTATTCTTTTTCTATCTCTCTTCCTCTCTTACTCTATGTTTTGCTCTACTTATCTCTCCATCTCTCCCAGTCAAAAGCTCTCTCTTTTATCACTCATCTTCTTGGTCCCACACTTCCTTTCACTCTCTCTGATCTCTCTCTCTCTTGCATCTCTTGCTCTCTCTTCTATCTTTCTCATCTCTTACTTCTCTCACTCCCTCGTCACTATCATTTTTTTCTTTATCTTCATCCATCTCTCCCTTCCTTCCTCCCTCGTAGCCTCTCTCCCTCCATCCATCACTCTCTTCCCTCTTTCTCTCCTTCTCTCACTTTCTCTTCTTTTTCTCTCTCCCCATCTCTCCTCTCTCGCTGCCTCCCTCTCAAATTTTTCACTCCTTTCTCCTTGTCTATCCTTCCCTCTCTCACGCTCTCTCCCTTTTCTCTCTTACATTCTCTCTTACCATCACTAATCTTTCTCTCTCTTCTATTTGTCAATGCTCACTCTTCCACCCTCTTTTCTATCTTTCTCTCTTTATTACAATGCTCTCACCATCCCTCTCTCTTCTCTCACCATCCCTCTCTCTCACTCTCTCTTCGGTTTCTCACTTCCCCCCTCTTCTTCTATCTTATATATCTCTCTCTATCTAACTTCATATTACTCTCTCTTACACCATCCCTAGCTCTATCTCCATTTCTCTCTCCCTCTCTCTCCCTCCCTTTCCCTCTTTCTCTCTTTCTTCCTCAATCTCATACACACTCTATCTTCTTTTCTTTCACTTTCACTCTATCTCTCTCGCTTGCCCTATCTCTCTGATTTTCTCTTCTCTCTCAATTTATCTCTCTCTCCATAACTGTCTTCCATCTCTTACGCTCTACATAGCTTTCTATCTTTCTCCCTCTCTCACTCGCTCTTTCCACTACTATAGCATCCTCTCTCCCTCTCTTTTGTAACGCTACCTCTCTCTCCATCTTTATCTTTTTATGATTTTCTCTCCCTCTCTCCTCTCTATATCACTCACTCTCCATCTTTTAATATCTATTATCTTCTCTCACTCCCTCTTCTTTATCTTACTTTTTCTTCCCATCTCTCTACTCTTCTCCCTCGTTCCCTCTCTTTTATCCTTTGAATTTGATTCTCTCTATCTCTTTTAATATTTGTCTCTTCACTGTTCTTTCTATCTTCATCTTAATCTCACTCTCACCATCTCTGCAACTCTATCTATCTTTGTGTTCTCTTCATCTCTATTTGTCTCACTTTCTTTATTCTCTTAGCTTCACTTAAGGTTCTCTCTCACACACACTCTTTTGCTTACGCTCTCTATCTCTATCTCTCCACCCTCTCCTACTTATCTTACCCCTCTCACTTGCTCTCTAACTCTATCTTTCTTTTTATATCTCCCTCTTGCACTCTCTTCTCTTTCTTGAACTTCTTTCTCACTCTGTAGCTCTTTCTCTCCATGTCTAAATCACACTCTCTCTCACCCTTCCTCTCTAGCTCTTGCCCATCTCTCAGCTACCTCTCTTATCTTTCTTTCTCACATTTTTTTTTCGTATCTCTGACTCTTACCTCTCTCTCTTCTCTATCTTCCTCTCCACCTCTCTCTTGCACTTTTCTATCATTCTCCATCTCTCTAACTCTCACTTTCTTAATCTTAGAGAAGCAAGAAAATGAGTGAAATAGAAGTAGAATCATAAAGAGTGCCAGAAAGAGGAAAAAATGGAGATAGAGATAAGGAAGGTATTTGTGTGAGAGAGATATAGAAAGAGAGAGGGAGAGAGTGAGACCACGAAAGAGAAAGAACGAAAGATAGATAAACAGAAAAAGATAGAAAGTGAGAGGTTGAGTGAGAGAAAGGTTGAGAGAGATTTGGGTGAACAAGAGACTGTGTAAGAGAGAAATCGAGAGGGAGAATAAGGGAGAGAGCTGAAGTGAAGTAGTGGAAGTGATAGGAAGATAGAGATTGAGAGATGTAGAAGAAGTGAGAGAGAAAGGAGATGAATATGAGATAGAGAGAAGAGAGAGGGAAACAGAACAAGGAGAATGGATAAGTAAATACTGTGAGAGAAAATGGCAGGAGGGAGAGAAAAAAGAGAGAAACAGAGAGAGGGAGTGTGAGAAGAAGGGAGAGGTAATGAGAAAATGAGAGATTAAAAGAGGGTCGGAGGATAGAAAGAGAGGGATAGAGCAATTTTTTTTCTCATTCCATCTCTTCCCTCCCTCTCTATATATTTCTATCTCCCTCTCTCCATCTCTCTCAACGTATCTCTCTTTATGTGTCTCTTACTCTCTCACACTTCCTCTTACTCACACTTTTCTCTCACGCCTCCCACCCTCCATCTCTTTCGTGCTCTCATGCAATCTGTCACTATCCCTCATGCTCTCTTTTTTTCATTCCCTTCGTCCCTCCCTCTATTTTGTCTCTCTCCCTCTTTTGACTTTTATCTCTCTCTTTCTCTATCTCCCTTCCTCTCTTGCTCTATATTTCACTTCATTTTCTCTTTATCTCTCACACACAACAGCTTTATGTTATATCACTCCCTCTCTCCCACTTCCTTCCACTCTCTTTTCGCATGCTCTCTTCACATGTTTTTTCTTCATATGCACTATGATCTCTCTCTCTTGCACCTCTTGCTCTTCCTTCTCTTTCTCATCTCTCCTTCGTTCACTCCTTCATCACTCTAACATTTCTTCTTTTAGTTTCTCTCTCTCTCCCTTCCATTCTCTCATGCCCTCCATCTCTCTCTCCCCACTCTCTTTCCACTTCTTTCTTTCTTTCTCTTCTTTATTTGCTCTCCTTTATGCCTCCTCCCCCCTCTCTCCTCTCCCATTACACACTCTGACATTCTCCCATACTATCTCCTCTTTATGTCGCCCTCTCTATCCCTCCCTCTATTTCTCTCTCTCTTCTCTAGTTATTTCTCTCCCTCTTTCTCACTTTCTCTCTCTCACTCCCTCTTCTCTCTTTCTCTCTTTCCTCCATATTATTTTATGTTCTCAATCTCTCAAATTAACCATTTCAATCTCTCTAACACAATTTGTATATCTATCTCCATTTCTCCCTCTCTCTATCCCTCCCTTTCTCCCCAAACCCTAACAGACTATCTATATCTCTCTCTCTCTTTCTCGCTATATCGTCCCCTCCCTCCTTATATCCCTCTTTCTTTTTCGCTATATTCATCTTCTCTCTCTGTCTCTCTCCTTCTATTTCTCTCCCTTCCTCTCTCGCTCTCTCACTCACTCTCCCTCCTTCACTCTCTCTCACTCTCTCTCCTTTCTCTACTTCTCATGCTCCCTCTCTGAATATCCCCACCCCTCTATCTTCCACTCTCTCTTCTCTTGCTCCTTCATTTCTCTCATTTTCTCTCTCTTTCACTCTCACATTTTCCCTAGTGCTTTATTGTGCTATTCACCCTCTCCCTCCCCTCTCTCTTTCCTCTCTTTTTTTCTCTCTCTACATCTTTCTTGCTCTCTTTCTCTCTTATTATTAGTCCCTCCCTCCTTTGCTCTCTCTATAACTCTCAATCTCTATCTGCCTCCCTCTCTCCTCCACTCTCTCTCTCCCTTTCCTTCCTCTCTCTCCATCTCTCATGCTCCTCTCTCGCTCTCATCTCTCTCTTCTCTGCTCTTACCTACTTTCTCTTTCTCTCTCTCACTCTCTCCCTCTTCGTCTTTAATACTTCTCTCTCTCCCTTTCTCTCATACACTCTAACATCTCTATCTTTATCTCTTTATCTCAATCTCCCTCCCTCTTGCCACACTTATCTATTCTTTTTCTATCTCTCTTCCTCTCTTACTCTATGTTTTGCTCAACTTATCTCTCCATCTCTCCCAGTCAAAAGCTCTCTCTTTTATCACTCCCCTTCTTGGTCCCACACTTCCTTCCTTTCACTCTCTCTGATCTCATTCTCTTGCATCTCTTGCTCTCTCTTCTCTCTTTCTTATCTCTTACTTCTCTCACTCTCTTTTTTCTGTTACTCCCTCGTCACTGTCATTTCTTCTTTATCTTCATCCATCTCTCCCTTCCTTCCTCCCTCGTGGCCTCTCTCTCCCACCATCCACCGCTCTCTTACCTCTCTCTCCTCTCACTTTCTCTTCCTTTTCTCTCTCCCCATCTCTCCTTCTCTCTCACTGCCTCCCTCCCTCTCAAACTTCTCACTCCTTTCGCCTTGTCTATCCTTCCCTCTCTCACGCTCTCTCCCTCTTCTCTCTTACATTCTCTCTTACCATCACTTATCTTTCTCTCTCTTCTATTTGTCAACGCTCACTCTTCCACCCTCTTTTCTATCTTTCTCTCTTTATTACAATGCTCTCTCTTTCCATCTCTCTTCTCTCTCCATCCCTCTCTCTCACTCTCTCTTTGGTTTCTCACTTCCCCCCTCTTCTTCTAACTTATATATCTCTCTTTATATATCTTCATATTACTCTCTCTTACACTATCCCTAGTTCTATCTCCATTACTTTCTCCCTCTATTTCCCTCTCTTTCCCTCTTTCTCTCTTTCTTCCTCAATCTCATACACACTCTCTCTTCCGTTCTCTCTCACTTTCTCTCTATCTCTCTCGCTTGCCCTATCTCTCTGATTTTTTCTTCTCTCTCAATTTATCTCTCTCTACATAACTCTCTCTTCCATCTCTTACGCTCTACATAACTTTCTATTTTTCTCCCTCTCTCACTCGCACTTTCCACTACTATAGCATCCTCTCTCCTTCTCTCACCATCTTTATCTTTTTATGATTTTCTCCCCCTCTCTCTTCCTCTCTATATCACTCACTGTCCATATTTTAATATTTATTATCTTATCTCACTCTCTCTTATTTAACTTACTTTTTATTATCTCTCTTCCCATCTCTCTACTCTTCTCCCTCGTTCCCTCTCTTTTATCCTTTAAATTTTATTCTCTCTATCTATCTCTCTTTTAATATTTGTCTTTCTCACTGTTCTTTCTATCTTCGTCTTAATCTCACTCTCACCGTCTCTACATCTCTATCTATCTTTGTCTTCTCTTCATCTCTATTTGTCTCACTTTCTTTATTATCTTAGCTTCACTTAAGGTTCTCTCTCACACACTCTTTTCTTGCACCCTTTATCTGAATCTCTCCACCCTCTCCCACTTATCTCACCCCTCATTTGCTCTCTAACTCTCTCTTTCTTTTATATCTTCCTCTTGCACTCTCTTCTCTTTCTTGCACTTCTTTCTCACTCTCTACCTCTTTCTCTCCATGTCTAAATCACACACTCTCTCTCACCCTTCCTCTTTAGCTCTTGCCCATCTCTCAGCTACCTCTCTTATCTTTCTTTCTCACATTTTTCTTCTTTTCTCTGACTCCTACCTCTCTCTGTTGCACTTTTCTATCATTCTCCATCTCTCTAACTCACTTTCTTAATCTTAGAGAAGCGAGAAAATGGGTGAGATAGAAGTAGAATCATAAAGAGTGCCAGAAAGAGGGAGAAATGGAGATAGAGATAAGGAAGGTATTTGTGTGAGAGAGAGATATAGAAAGAGAGAGGGAGAGAGTGAGACAACGAAAGAGAAAGAACGAAAGATAGACAAACAGAAAAAGAGAGAAAGAGAGAGGGCGAGTGAGAGAAAGGGTGAGAGAGATTTGAGTGAACAAGAGACTGTGTAAGAGAGAAATCGAGAGGGAGAATCAGGGAGAGAGCTGAAGTGAAGTAGTGGAAGTGAGAGGAAGATAGAGATTAATAGATGTAGAAGAAGTGAGAGAGAAAGGAGGTGAATAGGAGATAGAGAGAAGAGAGAGGGAAATAGAGGAAGGAGAATGGATAAGTAAATACTGTGAGAGAGAACGACAGGAGGGAGAGAAAAAAGAGAGAAACAGAGAGAGAGGGAGTGAGAGAAGAAGGGAGAGGTAATAGAAAATTAGAGAAAAAGAGGGTGGGTGGGATGGAAAGAGAGGGAGAGAGATAGAGAAAAAGAGAGATATTGAGAGAGATAGATAGGATTGATATTTGTTTATTTTTCTCTTCTCATTGTGTCCCTCCCTCTCTCTGTCCCTACACATCCTATTACTCCATCTCTCTACACATCCTGTTACTCCCTCTCTCTTACTATTTCTCTCTCCCTCCATTCTTCTCTCTTTGTCCCTCTCCCAATTTTCATCTCCCTTCCTCCCTCTCCCTCTCTCTTGGCCCATCTCCCCCTCATCCCTCCCTCTTTCTCCAACTGTCACTTGCCTCTCTCGCTCCCATCTCTCTTTTTCGCTTTCTCCCTTACTCTCTCTTCTCTCTCTTGCTCTCTCTCACACTCTCCCCTATAATTTATCTCTTCCTCTCTCTTTCCTAATCTCTCTATCAAACTCTCTATCTTCCTAGAGATGTCTACCTCTCTCTATATCTCTTTCTCCCTCTCTCATACTCTCACACCTCACTCCACGCCCTTAGCTTTTTTCTTTCTCATTCCATCTCTTCTCTCCCTCTCAATATATATTTCTATCTCCCTCTCTCCATCTCTCTCAATCTCACCTTCTCTCCGTATATCTTTTTATCTCTCTCTTGCTCTCTCACACTTCCTCTTACTCACACTTTTCTCTCACACCTCCCACCCTCCATCTCTTTCTTGCTCTCATGCACTCTGTCACTATCCCTCATGCTCTCTTTTTTTCATTCCCTTCGTTCCTCCCTCTATTTTGTCTCTCTCTCTCTCTTTTGACTTCTATCTCTCTCTTTCTCTATCTCCCTTCCTCTCTTGCTCTATGTTTCACTTCATTTTCTCTTTATCTCTCACACACAACAGCTTTATGTTATATCACTCCCACTTCCTTCTACTCTCTTTTTGCATGCTCTCTCTTCACATGTTTTTTCTTCATATGCACTACGATCTCTCTCTCTTGCACCTCTTGCTCTTCCTTCTCTTTCTCATCTCTCCTTCGTTCACTCCTTCATCACTCTATCATTTCTTCATTTAATTTCTCTCTCTACCTTCCATTCTCTCATGCCCTCCATCTCTCTCTCCCCACTCTTTTACCACTTCTTTCTTTCTTTCTCTTCTCTATCTACTCTCCTTTATGCCTCCTCTCCCCCCTCTCTCCTCCTCTCCCTTTACACACTCTAACACGCTCCCATACTGTCTCCTCTTTATGTCGCACTCTCTATCCCTCCCTCCATTTCTCTCTCTCTCTTCTCTAGTTATTTCTATCCCTCTTTCTCACTTTCTCTCTCTCAATCCCTCTTCTCTCTTGCTCTCTTTCCTTCTTATCATTTTATGTTCTCAATCTCTCAAATTAACCATTTCAATCTCTCTAACACAATTCGTATCTCTATCTCCATTTCTCCCTCCCTTTATCCCTCCCTTTCTCCCCAATCACCAACAGACTATCTATATCTCTCTCTCTTTCTCGCTATATCGTCCCCTCCCTCCTTTTATCCCTCTTTCTTTTCTCCATATTCATCTTCTCTCTCTCTCTCTCCTATTTCTCTCTCTTCCTCTCTTGCTCTCTCACTCACTCTCCCACCTTCACTCTCTCTCACTCTCTCTCTCCTCTCTCTACTTCTCATGCCCCCTCTTCGAATATCCCCACCCCTCTATCTTCCACTCTCTCTTCTCTTGCTCTTTCATTTCTCTCATTTTCTCTCTTTCACTCTCACATTTTTCCTAGTGCTTTATTTTGCTATTCACCCTCTCCCTCCCCTCTCTCTTTCCTCTCGTTTTTCTTGCTCTACATCTTTCTTGCTCTCTTTCTCTCTTATTATTACTCCCTCCCTTCTCTCCTCTCTCTATAACTCTCAATCTCTATCCTCCCTCTCTCCTCCACTCTCTCCCTCCCTACTCTCTCTCTCCCTTTCCTTCCTCTCTCTCCATCTCTCATGCTCCTCTCTCACTCTCATCTCTCTCTTCTCTGCTCTTCCCTTCTTTCTCTTTCTCTCTCTCACTCTCTCCCTCTTTGTCTTTAATACTTCTCTCTCTCCCTTTCTCTCATACAGTCTAACATCTCTATCTTTATCTCTTTATCTCAATCTCTCCCTCTTGTCACACTTATCTATTCTTTTTCTATCTCTCTTCCTCTCTTACTCTGTTTTGCTCTACTTATCTCTCCATCTCTCCCAGTCAAAAGCTCTCTCTTTTATGACTCCCCTTCTTGGCCCCACACTTCCTTTCACTCTCTCTGATCTCTCTCTCTTGCATCTCTTGCTCTCTCTTCTCTCTTTCTTATCTCTTACTTCTCTCACTCCCTCTCTTCTCTTACTCCCTCGTTACTGTCATTTTTTCTTTATCATCATCCATCTCTCCCTTTCGTCCTCCCTCGTGGCCTCTCTCTCCCTCCTTCCATCACTCTCTTCCCTCTTTCTCTCCTTCTCTCACTTTCTCTTCTTTTTCTCTCTCCCCATCTCTCCTCTCTCACTGCCTCCCTCCCTCTCAACTTCTCACTCCTTTCGCCTTGTCTATCCTTCCCTCTCTCACTCTCTCTCCCTCTTCTCTCTTACATTCTCTCTTACAATCACTTATCTTTCTCTCTCTTCTATTTATCAGTGCTCACTATTCCACCCTCTTTTCTATCTTTCTCACTTTATTACAATGCTCTCTCTTTCCATTTCTCTTCTCTCTCCATCCCTCTCTCTCACTCTCTCTTCGGTTTCTCACTTCCCTCTTATTTTATCCTATATATCTCTCTCTATCTATCTTCATATTACTCTCTCTGACACTATCCCTAGTTCTATCTTCACTCTCTGACACTATCCCTAGTTCTATCTTCATTTCTCGCTCCCACTATTTCCATATATTTCCCTCTTTCTCTCTTTCTTCCTCAATCTCATACACACTCTCTCTTCCTTTCTCTCTCACTTTCTCTCTATTTCTCTCGCTTGCCCTATCTCTCTGATTTTCTCTTCTCTCTCAATTTATCTCTCTCCATAACTCTCTCTTCCATCTCTTACGCTCTACATAGCTTTCTATTTTTCTCCCTCTCTCACTCGCTCTTTCCACTACTATAGCATCCTCTCTCCCTCTCTCTCCATCTTTATCTTTTTATGATTTTCTCCCCCTCTCTCTTCCTCTCTATATCACTCACTCTTCATCTTTTAATATTTATTATCTTTTCTCACTCTCTCTTATTTAACTTACTTTTTATTATCTCTCTTCCCATCTCTCTACTCTTCTCCCTCGTTCCCTCTCTTTTATCCTTTGAATTTGATTCTCTCTATCTCTCTTTTAATATTTGTCTCTCTCACTGTTCTTTCTATCTTCATCTTAATCTCACTCTCACCATCTATACATCTCTATCTATCTTTGTCTTCTCTTCATCTCTATTTGTCTCACTTTCTTTATTATCTTAGCTTCACTTAAGGTTCTCTCTCACACACTCTTTTGCTTGCGTCCTTTATCTATATCTCTCCACCCTCTCCCACATATCTCACCCCTCATTTGCTCTCTAACTCTCTCTTTCTTTTTATATCTCCCTCTTGCACTCTCTTCTCTTTCTTGAACTCCTTTCTCACTCTCTACCTCTTTCTCTCCATGTCTAAATCACACTCTCTCTCACCCTTCCTCTCTAGCTCTTGCCCATCTCTTAGCTACCTCTCTTATCTTTCTTTCTCACATTTTTTTTTCTTTTCTCTGACTCTTACCTCTCTTCTCTATCTTCCTCTCCACCTCTCTCTCTTGCACATTTCTATCATTCTCCATCTCTCTAACTCTCACTTTCTTAATCTTAGAGAAGTGAGAAAATGGGTGAGATAGAAGTAGAATCATAAAGAGTGTCAGAAAGAGGGAGAAATGGAGATAGAGATAAGGAAGGTATTTGTGTGAGAGAGAGATATATAGAAAGAGAGAGGGAGAGAGTGAGACCACGAAAGAGAAAGATCGAAAGATAGACAAACAGAAAAAGAGAGAAAGAGAGAGGGCGAGTGAGAGAAAGAGTGAGAGAGATTTGAGTGAACAAGAGACTGTGTAAGAGAGAAATCGAGAGGGAGAATAAGGGAGAGAGCTGAAGTGAAGTAGTGGAAATGAGAGGAAGATAGAGATTAAGAGATGTAGAAGAAGTGAGAGAGAAAGAGGTGAATAAGAGATAGAGAGAAGAGAGAGGGAAACAGATGAAGAAGGAGAATGGATAAGTAAATATTGTGAGAGAGAACGACAGGAGGGAGAGAAAAAAGAGAGAAACAGAGAGAGAGGGAGTGAGAGAAGAAGGGAGAGGTAATAGAAAATGAGAGAAAAAGAGGGTGGGTGGGATGGAAAGAGAGGGGGAGAGATTGAGAAAAAGTGAGATATTGAGAGAGATAGATGGATTGAAATAGAGTGATAGCGAGGGAAAGAAAGAGAAGAGTAAAAGGGAGAGAGAGCAACATAGTAGGAGCATAAATATGGAGAGATGACCAAAAAGAAAGATGAGAGATAGGCGAGAGAGAGAGAGAGAGATGAGAGATAGGCGAGAGAAAGAGAAGCAGAGAGTCTGTGAATGATAGAGAGAAAGAAGGAGAAAGTGATAGAGATAAATTTTTCAGAGAGAGCTTGAGAAGAGTGGGGATAGAGCAAGAAAGAGAGCACAAGAAAAAGGGATAGAGAAGAAGAGAGAGTGTGTCAAAAATGGAGACAGTAAAAGAGAAAGAGGGAGAGAGGAAGAGAGAAAGAGAGGGGATTAGAATTTGGAGATATAGATAAGAAAGGTGTGAGTAAGAGAATGTGTATGACATAGAGAAAGAGAGAAGAGTGAGAGGTGTGAGAAGATTAAAAGTGATAGAGAGACATTAATGAGAGAGTGATAGTGGGAGGATGAGAGAGGATAAGAATAAAAGATTGGACAAGATAGTGATAGAGAAAAAGAGAGGGCAAGAGGGAGAGAGGAGAAGGGAGAGCGAGAGAAAGGAGATAGAGATAGGTATAAGAAGTGAGGAAGAGCGAGGAAAGTGGGAGAGAAAGGGAAAGGAGAGAGAGAAGGATAGACACAAAGGGAGAGAGGGAGAAACAAATAAAAATGAAAATGAGAGAGACCGAGAGAGGGAGAGGGTTGGAGGGGTAGAGAGACAGAAGTATAGAGAAAAAGAAAGAAAGAGAAAAGAAATAGATAGAGAGAGGTATGGTGAGGGAGAGAGAAAGAGAGTACGTGAGAGAGAGGTAGGGAGAGAAGAGAGAGAAATTGAGAAAAGGAAGGAAAGAGAGCTTAGTGTTAGAGTAGAGAGAGAGATGGCAGTAGAGTCAAGGTAGCAAGAGAGCGAGTGAGCAAGATAGAGGAGAGAGATAGAGTGATGGAGAGAGAGGGAAGGAGAGGGAAGGGATGGACAGAGTGAGGGATAGAGGGGATGAGAGGGAAGAGAAGAATGAAAACGAAAAGGAGGGAGAAAAAGAAAACGAAGGAGGCTGAGGATTTATTCAAGTTTTTCTTCATCCTCAACATTTTCTCGCTCTCTCCACTGCTCTTTCTCCCTCTACGCCGATCTCACTCTTCTTCTTCTCTCTTTAAATTTATGTACCTTATTCTCTCATTCCCTTTCACAGTCTCTATTTTTCCTTATCTCTCTCCATATATACCCTTCTCTCTCACTCTCTGTTCTATCTCTATCACTCTCTCTCTTTGTAACTCTTCCTTTGTAACTCTTTGTAACTCTTTAAATATATCCACCTATTCCACTAGCTCTCTCAATGTCTGCCCTCCCTCTCCCTCTATCTCTTTCTCCCTCTATCTTGCTCACTCGCTGACAATATTTTTCTTATTCTCTCTCAATCTTTCTCTCTCCCTCACTATCTCTAACACCTTTGCTCTCTGTCTCGTTACTATCTTTATCTCTCTCTCTCTCTTCTTTACCTCCCCTCATAGCCTCTCTCCCTAACTTTCTCTCACTCTCCCTCCCTTTCTCACTCTTTCTCTCTCTCACACACATTTTATCTCTCTCCCTCTCTCGAGTTTCCTCCATCCCTCCATCTTGATCCATTTCACCCAACCCCTGCTACACTCACTCTCCCTCTTATGTCTCCCTGACTCTCTCTATCTTCCTTGAAATATCTGTCTTATTTTGTTTTTCTCTCTCACTTTCTATCTCCCTCCTCATTCTCTCCTTCTCCCCCTCCATTCCTCTTTCTTTCCTTGTTCCTATGACCTCACGTTCTCCCTCTCTGTCCATCATAATCTTTATCTCATTATTTAACTATATCTCTCACTCTTTCTATTTTCGCCGCTCACTGACTCTCCCTTCTTTCTCTATTTGTCTCTCCTTCACTCTATTTATCTCCCTCACTCCCACTCTCTGCCTCTTTCTCCATCCCTCTCTTCTCTCGTTTCTCTCTCCCTCTCTCTCCCTCAAACTCTCTCTCTCACTCTCTCCCACTCTCCACCTCATTCATTCTATCTCTAACCTACTCTCTCACTCATTCTATCTTCTTCTTCCTCAATCTCTCCATTCTCTTCTCTCTCACACGCTTCTCTCTCTCAGCCTCCTTCCGTCCTAACAATCTCTCTTACCCTCCGTTAGTCCTACCCTTTCTCTCTCTGAAACCCTCCCTCTGTCTCTTTCTCATACTTTCTCCCTCACTCTCAGACATGCTTTCATCCCTCTCTCTCTCACTCGCATTATCTTTCACTCTCTCCCAGCATCTCACTCTTTTTTAGCTCTCTCATGGATCTCTTCTCTCTATTTCACATTCTTTTCCTTCTCTCCGTCTTTCTCGAGCTTTTCACTCTCTCCACCTCCATCTACTCTCTCTATCACTTTATCCCTCTCAAACTCCCACCCTTCCTCCCTCTCTCTCACCCCTCCATCCCTCCTTTCTTACCTCTTTCTTCTTTATTATGTCTTATTTGCTTACTCTTACCTTCTCCTCACTCTCTCTCTTGTCTCTCTTTTTCTCTCTCTTTCATCTAGCTTGGTCTCACTTGCTTTCTCTCATAACTCCCTTCATCTCTCTCCTCTCTCTCTCTTTTTCCCTCCCTCTTTCTTATCTTTCTCCTCTTTTATTATTTCTTTCTCTTTTCTATCCCTACTCTTACCTCCTTACTATCTCTCACCCTCTCTCCTCCCCCTCACACCTTCTCTTAGTCTCTGTCTTTTTTCACTTATCTCACTCTCTATATCTTTTTCTTCTTCCTCTCTTATCTCTCTCTTCTGTGTCATTCTTTCTATTCTCTCTTTCTCCCTCACTCTTCATATTCTCTATCCCTATCATTCTCTCTCCCAATCTCTCCCTCTCCCTCTCTCTTTCACTATCTCTCTCATGCACTCTCTCCTTCATTTTCTCCCTCCTCTCTCTCTCTCTCTCTCTTTATTTCACTCTCTCTTTCTCAATCTCACTTCTTTAATTTTCTCTTCTCCCTTTTCTCTCTTGCGCCTCTCTCTTTCCTTTACTCTTTTGCTCTCTCTCCTCTCTTTTGCCTCTTAACCTCCTCTCCGTATCTTCTATCCCTCCACTTCCCAAACTATATTCTCTCGTTACCCTCCCTCTCTGGCTCCCTATTATCTCCCTCTCAGCTTTCTCACTCTTGCTAAATCTCACTCACACTTCTTTCTTTATCTCACTATCTTAATCGTCTTTCTATCTCTTTTGCTCTATATCTCTCGCTCTCTTAAACACACACATTCAATCTCTCTCTCTCTCTCTCTCTCTCCTGTTGTCTCTCCATCCCTCCATCTCTCGCCCTCTCCCAATCCCCCTCCCTCGATCTCTCCCTGCCTGTCTCTCTTGCATTCTCTCTCCCTTTATCCCTCTTGCTTTCCCACATTTTTTTTCTCTCATTTTCTCTCTCCCTCTTCTCCCTCCATCTCACTTACCCCTCACCACCTTTTCTCCCTCTCTCGCCCTTACAATTTCTATCTTATTTTCTCTCTCTGTATATCTCTCACTCTTCCTCTCTCCCTCTCTCAATCTCTTACCATCTCTTCTCTCTCTTTTTCTCTCTCCCTCTGGCTCTATTTTTCTATGTGTTTCTCACTTGCTCTACTCACTCTCTAGCTTTCTTTCACTTGAAATCATGCTCACAATAACTCTCTTACCCTCTCCCCTATTATTATCTCTCTCTAGCTCTTCTTTATATTTCTTTCTCTAGCTTGCTCACTTTGCATCTCTATCTCCCTCGTCTCTCTCTCTCTCTCTCCCTCTCTATTTATATCTTCTCTCGTACTCCTTTTTTGCTCTCTCCATCTCTCTTCCTCTCTCTTGCTCAATTATCATGTTTAACTCTCTCTCACTCTCTTTATCACGAATCTCTCACGCTCACATTATCTCTGTACTTCTTTTAAATCTTTTATCTCTTATCTCATTCTCTCTTAACTCGCTCTATATCACTCCATCTCTCCCTCTCATTCTCCTTCTATCTATCTCTCTCTCTCTCTCTCTTCTGGTCCCTCTTTTAATCTCTTTCTCTCTCACTCCCTCGTTTACTCTAACTCCCTCATTTTTTGTCCCTCCCTCTCACATCTTTTTTTCTCTTCATCTCTTCCCCCTCTTCCTCTGCCACCCCCTCTCTCTCGCTCTCATCATCTCTCTACTTTGCTCCCACCATCCATTCCTTTCTATCTCCTCTTCTTTCTCTCTTTCTCTCCAACTTTATCTTCTCTTCTCTATGTCACTCTCTCTATGTTTCATTATTATTGTTGCCTCTTCCACTCCCTAGCACGCTCTTCAAATTCTCTCGCTTCTCTCTTCCACTCTCTAGCTCTCTTCTATTGCTCTCTCTTGTATCTATGTCTATCCTTCCCTATCTTACACTCTCTCTTCTCTCTCTCCTCACTAGGTCTACTATCTCTCTCACACACTATCTCTTTCTCTCTCTTCTCTTGCTCTCCCTTCTCATTTTCTCACTCATCGCCTCCCTTTGTCTCTCTATGTCTCTCTTCTTTCTCTTACTCTGTCTTCTTGATCCTCTCATTCACTCTATATCCCTCACACTTTTTTTTTCTCTTTTTCTCCCTCCCTGCCTCACTCTCTCTTTATCACTCCATCATTTTCTCTCCCTCTCTCTAGCACTTCTTTCTTTAACTACCTTACTCAATCTTGCTCTCTCTCTCTTCTCTGCTCTCGCACACTCGCTCTCTCTCTTTCTCCTCTTTCGCACACTTGCTCTCTCTCTCTCTCTCTCTCCCTCCATCGCTCATTCAATCTCTCTCCCTCAATCTCTCTCGCCCTCTCACATATCCCACCACTCTATCTATATATCTCTTACTCTTTGACTCCTTCCCTTTCTTTCCCTCTCTCCCCCTTCATCCCTCCATTCCTCTCTTCATATCTTTCTCTTTCCCTTTCTTCCTCTCTCTTACTCTATATCCCTATCATTCTCTCCTTACAACTTTCTCTTCAGTATATATATTTCACCCTTTCTATCATTCTCCCACTATCTTTTCATTCAATCTTTAGTATATATATTTCACTCTTTAGTATGTATTATCTCTCTTCTCTAGCTTTCTCTTCTCTCTTGTTGTGTCTGTTCATCTCTTTCTCTTCTGTCTCACTCTCTCATGCTCTCATCCCCCTCGAGCACTTTTGATCACACTCTTTCTCTCCTCTCTCCTCTCTCCTCTCTCTCTCTTCTTTATCTTACTCTTTTCTAACTCTCTATTTCTATACCTCACTCTTCCCCCTCACTCCCTCCAACTCCTTTCTTAATCTCTCTTGTGTCAGTGTGTTCCTCCCTTCATTTTGCCCTCCCTGTACCCTTATCTCTCTTTCGTTTTCTCTCTTCTTCACAATCCTCAATTTATGTTTTTCTTATACCTTCTCTCCCTTTATCTTTATCTCTCTTCATCTTCTATCTCACTCTCCCCCTCCATCTCTCCATCTCTCCATCTCTGCTTCTCTCTCTCTCATGCTCTCAATCTCTCACATTATTTATCTATCGCTCCCCAACTTGCTTAATCTTCCCCCCACTCCATCTCTATAACCCCCTCTCTCCTTTCATGTCTCTCGTCTCTCTTTATGTTTCTCTCCCTCGCTTCCTCTCTCTCCCCCTCTCCCCCTTCCTCTCGTTTCTCTCTTTCTCTCTTTCCCTCCCTCTCTCTCTTGCTCAACTACTCACGTTTTCTCTCCTCTTCTCTCTCACCCTGTATCTCCCACTCTCTTGTTCTCTCATTCCCTCCCTCTCTTGGTTTCTTACTTTCACTCCCCTTTATTTCTCTCTATCCTCTTACTTTCTGTCTGTCTCACACGCAATCACACTCTTTATTTCTCCCTTCCTACATCTTCCTTCCTCCATCTCTCTTTCTCCCTCCCACTCCCTCGTTTTATGCTCACACACACTCTTACTTGTCTCTCCCTCTCTCTCATTCTACTTTTCTCCATGGCTCACTCTTCCTAGAATTCTCTTGCTCTTTTGATTTTTCTCCCTCTCTCCCACTCTCTTGCTCTCAATCTCTCTCACTATTTTCTCTCGCCCCTCATTGGCTCTCTACCTCACTATTCTACTCTATCTTTCTCCCTCTCCATCTCGATCGCCCTCTCTCTAAACATTTTCCTATATTTCTCTTTCCATTTTTTCTCTTCTCTTGTTCTCTTCTCCCTCTTACATCCATTCCATCTCTCTCAATCTCTCTTTACTTGCTCTTTCGTCTCTCCCTTCACCTCTACATATCTCTCATTCTTGTCATTTCTTCTCTAGCTCTCTAGCCCTTTATCTCACTCCTCCCTCACTCACTTTCTAGTCTCCTACTTTTTGTTCTCTCTATTGATATTTACCCACATTCTCTCTCTCTTTTTCTTTTCCCTCTCTCACTACTATTATCTCTCTCTCTCTCTCTCTCTCTCTCTCTCTCTCTCTCTCTCTCTCTCTCTCTCTTTCTCTCTTTCTCTCTTGTTGTTCCCTCTCTCTCACTCTCTCTCACTCTCTCTTTCTCCCCATTTTTATCTTGTCTCACAGCCTCTCAATCTGTCCCCCTTGTGTTCCCTGTTACTCACTCTCTCTTCCTTATCTCTCCTCTCCCTCTCTGCTTCCCCTAGCTCTCTTTATTTCCCCCATCACTTTATCCTTATTCATCCATTCCTCTCCCTCTCTATTTCTATCACTCTCTCTTACTATATCTCCTTCGTCTTTCCCTCTCTCTCCCTCTCTCACTCTCTCTTCCTCTCCTTCATGCACACACACACTTTCTGTCCCATCTCTCTGACATACTCTATCCCTCACACTCAGTTCTCTCATTTCCTTATTCACTGCCTTACTTTTATATTTCTAGTTCCCACTTTCTCTCCACCAAACAAATCTTTCTCCCTCTTTCTTTTTCTCACTTCCTTGTCCTCTCTCTAACTTTATCGCTACCTCCTTTATCCTTCTCCCTTTGGCTCATTCTCTCTCCTGCACTTCTCCCTCCTTTATTATCTCATTATCCTTCTAACGCATCTCTCTCTCTCTCTCTCTCTTTCCTCTCTCCTGCTCCCTTTCTCCCTCTTTGTCTCACTATCTCCCCTCTCTTCTCTCCCACTATCTCTTCTCCATGTCTATGTCTCATTTTCCTATCTTCTTCTACTCCTCTAGCTCTCACCCTCTCTACCTTTCTCCCATTTCGTCATCCCCTCCTCTCCCTTCCTCTCCATCCCATTCTCCCTCTCTCTTACAAACTCTCTCTGTATCACTCACACTTCTCTTACCTTCTATATTTTATATCTCCCTCTCTTCTCTATCTCACTCTCCCACACTTATTTCTCTCTTTCTCTAACTATTTCTTTCTCTTTGACTCTTTCTCTCACTCTCTAGCTCTCTTTTCCCACCCTCTATCTCCCTTTCTTCTATCCCCCTATCTTAATCTCTCCTATATCTCTCTCCCCCTCATTTCCCCTCTCTCCCTCTCTTGCTCATTCCCTCCCTCTCCAACCCTCTCTTTCTCACTCTCTTTTCTTGCTTGTCACTTTCCCTCTTTCTCTCTCCAACAACCTCAATTAATCTCTTCTACTCTTAATCTTTCAATCCATCTTTTTTTATCTTTCATCTCTCTCTATCTCATCTCAATTTATCTCCAGCTCTTTATTATGCTTGAGTCGGGAGAGAAAGTGAGAGAGCAAGAGAGAGACAAAGAAAGTGTAGGAGATTGAGAGAGAGGATAGAGAGAACCAAAGAGTACTTGAGCAACAGAGAGAAAGAGGGAGAGAGATGCAAGATACCAGGAAAGATGCAAGAGAGAGAGGGAGAAAGAAAGAATTAGAGATATTATAGAGCATGAGAAAATTTAGCAAGAAGGGAAAAAGGAGGAAGAGTGAGAGTGATAGTAGGAAATTATGAGAGAGCGAGTGCAGAAAAGTGAGTGAGAGAGATACACCTACTAAAATGAGAGAAGAGAGTAGAAGTGACCTACTGAGCTTGAAAGATAGAGAGACAAATAGCATGAAACATAAAGCAAAAGAGGAAGGAGGTCGAAAAAGAAGGCGACAAAATGAAGAGAGAGTGAGGGAGACAAGAGAACAATAGAGGGAAGGATGGAGGGAGGGGCACAAAAAATAATAAAAAGGTGAGATGGAAAGAGGGAGGATGAAAGAAGCTCTTAATGAATTAGTCTAGGAGGCTTGAACTCAAGCCATACATGGGGTTTTGAGAAGAAATAGCCATGAACATTTGTCAACTTAATCAAAGCCCAAGGATAAATGAGTCATATTATTATGGCTGGATATTTCATCTTTTTATTACTGCTTAATAATACCTTTCATGCCAACTTGATGTAGTTTCTTATTTTTTCTAGAAGATATTTTATCTTCTCTTTCTTGCTTGTAAGCTTTAGCTTAAATATAGGCCTTACTTCAAATGAGAAAAAAGACTTTGGATTTTGGCAGAAACTTGGTTTTGGGTTGTTTCCCATGGTTTCCTAAGGATACAGCTGAACTCTTGGCCATTGCTCAAGGAGTTCTTTCCCGACTTATCAAGCTGATTTTCACCCCATTTGTGGTGTCTACCATTGTACCAAGGTTCTTTCCTCGTGTCAAGCTTAGGGTGAAGGTCTTATACCCAAGTTCTTTTTTGCGTTGAGCATTGGGTCAAGGTTTATCTTCATCCATTCATTTTACCGCCTGGTTCTAACATTAGTTCTGTTTGATCTAGCTTTGGGATGATTTTCTTGTGTTTTTTCATGCATCTCATATGAATTTCCATCAATTCCTTTCAATTTTGGTTTAGAACGTCATGTTTTTCTAATTAGAACAACAATCCCCACAGTCCTATCTTCATTTTATGCATATTAAAGAGTGTAAGAGATCAACAGAGAGGGAGAGAGAGGTGCGAGGGAGGAGAGAGAAGCAGAGAGTACGTGAGCTATAAAGAGAAAGAGGGAGTGAGAGATTCAAGTTAGCGAGAAAGATGCAAGAGAGAGAGGGAGAAGGATAGAGTAGAGAAATAATAGAGCTTGAGAAGATATGGCAAGCAAGGAAAAGGGAGGAAGAGTGAGAGTGACAGTGACAGTGGGAAATGATGAGATAATATATTGCTCTATTCCCTCCCTCTCTTCCTTCCTTGTCTCTCTCACCCTCTTTCTGTCTGTCTCACGTTCTTTATCTCTCTTCCGCTTTTACTATTTGTCCCTCTATTTCTCAAGGTCAATTAGTCTCTCTTCTATTACTATCTTCTCTCTTTTCAGTAGCTGTCTCTCTCACTCACTTTCCTATCATTCGCTCTCTCATCATTTTCTACTCTCAGTCTCACTCTTCCTCCCTTTTCTTTTCTTGGTATATCATCTATAATATTTCTCCCTTTATCTTTCTCCCTTTCTCTCCCTCTTTCTCTCCGTCGCTCATGTACTATCTGCTTTTCTCTCTCATCTCTCTCACCTCTCTCTCCCTCTCACTTGACCTCTTACACTATCTCTCCCTCCATCCATCCATCTCTTGTCTCTATCACCCTCTTACTCATCTCTCTGTCTCTCCCTCAATCCTTTCCACCCTGTCTCTCTCTTTCTCTATCTTTCTTCCACTTTTGCTTTATGTTTCATGTTATTTTCCTCTCTATCTCTCAAGCTCAATAGGTCTCTCTTCTATCACTCTCCTCTCTCTTTTTCAGTAGTTGTTTTTAACTCACTTTTCTATCATTCGCTCTTTCATCATTTCCTACTCTCACTCTTACTCTTCCTCCATTTTCATTTCTTGTTATTTCTTCTCGTGTTCTATAATATCTCTCCTTTATCTTTCTCTCACTCATTCTTCCATCTTTCTTGTTATCTTGCATCTCTCTCCATCTTTCTCTCTATCTCACACATACTCTCTCGTCTCTTTCTCCTCTCTCTTACTCTCTCCGTCTCTCTGTCTTGCTATGTCACTCTCTCTTCTATATGTACCTATTCTCTTATTCTTTCTTTCTATTCTCTTGTTAACTACCTCTCACAGGCACACCTTCCTTATCTCTTTCTTCATTTCCACTCTATTTTCCCTCCCTCCATCTCCCTCTTCCTCTATCTCCTCCTTTTATATCCAGCTCTCTATCTCACACACCCTCTCACTTGCTCCTTCTCCTTCTCACTCCCTCTCCCTTGCGCCCTCTCTGTCAAGCTCAATATCTCTCAATCTCTCTTTTCTTAACTTCTCTCAGACTCTCTCTATTTTCATCACTTATTTATACCTCTATTTTGCTCCTTCTCCTTCTCACTCCCTCTCCCTAGCGCCCCCTCTGTCAAGCTCAATATCTCTCACTCTCTCTTTTCTTAACTTCTCTTAGTCTCTCTCTATTTTCATCACTTATTTATACCTCTATTTCTCTCGCTCTTTTCTATCTTTCTCACCCCTTTCTATCTCTTTCTTACTCTTACTCTCATTCTCTATCACACTCTATTAATCTATCATTCTATCTCTCTATCTCTCCCTTTTCCTCTCTATCTCTCTCCCTCTATTTCCATCTCTCTCACCCTCTCCCTCTCTCCCTCTCTCTCATTTTCTCATTATCTCTCTGTCTATTGGAGGTCAATAAGAGATAAAGAGAAGAGAGAGGGAAACAGAGGAAGAAGGTGATTGGATAAGTAAATACTGTGAGAGAGAGCGATAGGAGGAGAGAAAAAAGAGAGAAATAGAGAGAGGGAATGAGAGAAGGGAGAGGTAATGAGAAAATGAGAGAGAGGAAGAGGGTGGGAGGGATGGAAAGAAAGGGAGAGAGATTGAGAAAAAGAGAGAGATTGAGAGAGATAGATGGATTGATATAGAGTGATAGTGAGGGCAAGAGAGAGAAAAGTAAGAGGGAGAGAGAGCTGCATAATAGGAGCATAAGTATGGAGAGATAAACCAAAAAGAAAAGGGGAGAAGAGGTAGAGAAAATAGACATAATGCGAGAGAAAGAGAGAAGGGGAGAAAGAAATGAAGAGTAAGGAGTTCAACAAAGAGATTGGGAGAGACAGAGAGAATGAGAGTAAGGGAGAGATACGTAGAAAGAGGGAGAAAGATAGAGAAGAGTGAGAGAGAGAGAGATAGAAAAAAATAGAGATGAAAATAGATAGAGACTGAGAGGGGGTAAAAGAAGAGAGAGTAGGAGATATTGAGCTAGGCAGAGAGAGTGCTAGGGGGAGGGAGTGTGGTGAAGATAGACCAAGTGAGAGGGTGTGTGAGATAGGGGAGAGCAAAGGAGTGAAAGAGATGCAGGGAGGGAAATATTAGGAGGGGAAATGAAGATAGAGATGGAATGTGAGCGTGTGAGAGAGAGTGAGAGAGCTAGAGCGAGATGGAGAGAGTGTTTAATTGATCAAGAGACAGAGAGAGAGACAGATGAGAGATAGGCGAGAGAGAGAAGCAGAGAGTACGTGAACGATAGAGAGAAAGAGGGAGAAAGTGATAGAGATAAATTTTTTAGAGAGAGCATGAGAAGAGTGGGGATAGAGCAAGAAAGAGAGCACACGAAAAATGGATAGAGAACAAGAGAGTGTGTGAAAAATAGAGACAGTAAGAGAGAAAGAGGGAGAGAGGAAGAGAGAAAGAGGGGGGATTAGAATTGGAGATATAGATAAGAAAGGTGTGAGTAAGAGAATGTGTGTGAGAAAGAGAAAGAGAGAAGAGTGAGAACTGTGAGAAGATTAAAAGTTATAGAGAGACATAAATAAGAGAGAGTGATAGTGGAGGAGAGAGGATAAGAATAAAAGAGTGGACAAGATAGTAATAGAGAAAAGAGAGGGCTAGAGGGAGAGAGAAGATGGGAGAGCGAGAGAAAGAAGGAGATAGAGATAAGTATAAGAAGTGAGGAAGAGTGAGGAGAGAGGGAGAGAAATGGAAAGGAGAGAGAGAAGGATAGATAGAAAGGGGGAAAAGGAGAAATAAATAAAAATAAAAATGAGAGAGACTGAGAGAGGGGGAGGGTTGGAGGGAGAGAGAGATAGAAGTATTGAGAAAGAGAAAGAAAGAGCAAAAGAAATAGATAGAGAGAGGTATGGTGAGGGAGCGAGCAAGAGAGTACGTGAGAGAGAGCTAGGTAGAGGAGAGAGAAATTGAGAAAAGGAAGAAAAGAGAGCTTAGTGTTAGAGAAGAGAGAGATGGTAGGAGAGTCCAAGGTAGCGAGAGAGCGAGTGAGCGAGATAGAGGAGAGAGATAGAGTGATGCAATGAGAGGGAAGGAGAGGGAAGGGATGGACAGAGTGAGGGAGAGAGGGGATGAGAGGGAAGAGAAGAGTGAAGAGGAAGAGGAGAGGGAGAGAAAGAAAGGGAAGGAGGCTGAGGATTTATCCATGTTTTTCTTCAACCTCAACATTTTCTCGCTCTCTCTATGGCTCTTTCTCCCTCTACCCCAATCTCACTCTTCTTCTCTCTCTTTAAATTTATGTACCTCATTCTCTCATTCCCCTCCACGGTCTCTATTTCTCCTTATCTCTCCATATCTACCTTTCTCTCTCTCTCTCTCTCTCTCTCTCTGTAACTCTTCTTTTTCTCTTCCACTCTCTTTAAATATATCCACCTCTTCCTCTAGTCTCTTAATCTTTGCCCCCCTCTCCCTCTATCTCCCTCTCCCTCTATCATGCTCACTCACTAACAATCGTTTTCTCATTCTCTCTCAATCTTTCTCTCTCCCTTACTATCCCTAACACTTTTGCTCTTTATCTTGTTACTATCTTTACTCTCTCTCTCTCTCTCATTTATCTAATTTTCTCTCTCTCTTCTTTACCTCCCCTCATTTTCTAGTCTCTCTCATAGCCTCCCTCCCTAACTTTCCCTCTCTTGTTACCTCTCCCTCTCTTTTGTTTCCTCCATTCCTCCATCTTGATCCATTTCCCCCAACCCCTGCTACACTCCCTCTCCCTCTTTATGTCTCCCTGACTCTCTCTATCTTCCTTGCAATATCTGTCTTGTTTTATTTTTCTCTCTCACTTTCTATCTCACTCCACATTCTCTCCTTCTCCCCCTCCATTCTTTCCTTGTTCCTGTGACCTCATGTTCTCCCTCTCTCTCCATCATAATCTTTATCTCATTCTCTAACTCTATCCCTCACTCTTTCTATTTTCGCCGCTCACTCACTCTCCCTTCTTTCTCTATTTTTCTCTCATTCACTCTATTTATCTCCCTCACTCCCACTCTTTGCCTCCCGCTCCATCTTCTCTTCTCTCGTTTCTCTCTCCCTCTCTCACCCTCACTATCTCTCACTCTATCTCTCACTCTCCATCTCTCACTCTCTCCCTTTCTCCACCTCATTCACTCTATCTCTAACCTGCTCTCTCTCACTCATTTTATCTTCTTCTTCCTCAATCTCTCCATTCTATTCTCTCTCTCACACTTTTCTCTCTTGGCCTCTTTCCATCCCAACATCTCTCTTACCTCCCTTAGTCCTTCCCTTTCTCTCTCTGAAACCCTCCCTCCGTGTCTTTCTCATACTTTCTCCCTCACTCTCCCTTTCCCTAACTCTCAGACATGCTTTCATCCCTCTCTCTCTCTCTCAGTCGTATCATCTTTCACTCTCTCCCTCCATCTCACTCTCTTTCTTTAGCTCTCTCATGGATCTCTTCTCTCTATTTCTCAATCTTTTCCTTCTCTCTGTCTTTCTCATGCTTTTCACTCTCTCACGCTCTCCACCTCCATCTGCTATCTCTATAGCTCAATCCCTCTCAAACTCCCACCCTTCCTCCGTCTCCCTCACCCCACCATCCCTCCCTTGTTACCTCTTTCTTTTTTATTATGTCTTATTTACTTAGTCTTACTTTCTCCTTACTCTCTCTCTTATCTCTCATTTTCTTCCCTCTTTCATCTAACTTGATCTCACTTGCTTTCTCTCATAACTCCCTTCGTCTCTCTCTTCTCTCTCTTTCTTTATCCCTCCCTCTTTCTTATCTTTCTCCTCTTTTTATTATTTCTTTCTCTTCTCTTTACTCTTACCTCCTTACTATCTCTCACCCTCTCTCTTCCCCTCACACTCTCTCTTAGTCTCTTTCTTTTTCTCACTTATCTCACTCTCTATATCTTTTTCTTCTTCCTCTCTTATCTCTCTCTTCTGTCTCACTCTTTCTATTCTCTCTTTCTCCCTCACTCTTCCTATTCTCTATCCCTATCATTCTCTCTCCCAATCTCACTCTCTCCCTTCAACTCTCTCCTCTCTCTCTCTCTCTCGCTTTTTCCCTCCCTCTTTCTTATCTTTCTCCTCTTTTTATTATTTCTTTCTCTTTTCTATCCCTACTCTTACCTCCTTACTATCTCTCACCCTCTCTCTTCCCTTCACACCTTTTCTTATTCTCTGTCTTTTTTCACTTATCTCACTCTCTATATCTTTTTCTTCTTCCTCTCTTATCTCTCTCTTCTGTGTCACTTTCTATTCTCTCTTTCTCCCTCACTCTTCATATTCTCCATCCCTATCATTCTCTTTCCCAATCTCTCCCTCTCCCTCTCTCTTTCACTATCTCTCTCATGCTCTCTCCTTCATTTTCTCCCTCCTCTCTCTCTCTCTATTTCACTCTCTCTCTTTCTCAATCTCTCTTCTTTAATTTTCTCTTCTCCCTTTTCTCTCTTGCCTCTCTCTCTTCCCCTACTCTTCTGCTCTTTCTCCTCTCTTTCGCCTCTTTACCTCCTCTCCATTTTTTCTATCCCTCCACTTCCCACTCTATTTTCTCTCGTTACCCCTCCCTCTCTCTTGCTCTCTATTGTCTCCCTCTCAGCTTTCTCACTCTTGCTAAATCTCACTCACACTTCTCTCTCTTTATCTCACAATCTTAATGGTCATTCTATCTTTTTCTCTATATTTCTCTCACTCTCTTAAACACACAGATTCAATCTCTCTCCCTCTCTCTTGTTGTCTCTCCACCTGTCTTGCTTTCTCCATCCCTCCATCTCTTGCCCTCTCCTAATCCCCCTCCCTCGCTCTCTCCCTGCCTCTCTCTCTTGCAATCTCTCTCCTTTTATCCCTCTTTCTTTCCCACATTCTTTTTTTCTCTCTTTTTCTCTCTCCCTCTTCTCCCTCCATCTCACTTACCCCTTCACCACTTTTCTCCCTCTCTCTCCCTCACAATTTCTATTTTATTTTCTCTCTCTATATTTCTCTCACTGTTCCTCTCTCCCTCTCTCAATCTCTCACCATCTCTTCTCTCTCTTTTTCTCTCTCCCTCTGTCTCTATTTTTCTATATTTTTCTCTCTTACTCCACTCACTCTCCAGCTCTCTTTCACTTTAAACCATCCTCACAATAAATTTCTTACTCTCTCCCCTATTATTATCTCTCTCCAGCCATTCTTCATATTTCTTTCTCTAGCTTGCTCACTTTGCATCTCTATCTCCCTCTGTCACTGTCTCTCTCTCTCTCCCTCTCTCTTTATATCTTCTCTCATTCTCTTTTTTTGCTCTCTCCCTCTCTCTTCCACTTCCTTACTTGCACTTTCACCATGTATAACTCTTTCTCACTCTCTTTATCACGAATCTCTCATCATCTCTGTATTTTGCTCCCACCATCCATTCCTTTCTATCTCCTCTTCTTTCTCTCTTTCTCTCCAACTTTATCTTCTCTTCTCTACGTCACTTAATGTTTCTATCTCCTTCTATCTTAATGTTTCATTATTATTGCTGAGAGTGGGAAATGATGAGATAATATATTGCTCTATTCCCTCCCTCTTTTCCTTCCTTGTCTCTCTCACCTTTTTTCTGTCGGTCTCACTTTCTCTATCTCTCTTCCATTTTTGCTATTTATCCCTCTATCTCTTAAGGTCAT
>CM040439.1:67287300-67460270 GCA_022702705.1 Papilionanthe hookeriana x Papilionanthe teres | reverse complement strand
GCGATACTCAAAAATCTACTATCCAAGAGCAAATGGCTTGGCCGAGGCTTTTAATAAAACTCTCGTTCAAATTTTAAAGAAAACTTTAGACGACAACAAGAGAAATTGGCACGAGAAGTTGTTAGAAGCCTTATGGGCCTACAAAACGACTTTAAGGACTCCTACTCAGTCTACGCCTTACGCTTTAGTGTAAGGGTCCGAGGCAGTTTTACCTTTGGAAGTCCAGCTTCCATCACTCAGAATCGCAGTTGCAAACAAGATTACTATAGAAGAAAATGCCAGACTACGACTGGAAGAACTGGAAAGCTTGGAAGGGAAATGACTTGCAGCAGCGAAGAAAATTTGGAACTGTACCAAGCTAAGATGATCCAGACCCATGATAAACTGGTCCGCCCAAGAACTTTCAAAGTTGGTGACTTAGTTCTTGTCCTCAAGAGACCTATTCTTGCACACCTCAAGATAGGAGGTAAATTTGAACCAACATGGGAAGGGCCGTTCGTGGTCGAGACAGTCTACTCAGGAGGTTCCTACCAACTGGTGAATTTCCGTGGAGAACGACCCATGCTTCCAATCAACGGACGATATTTGAAGAAGTATTATGCAACCTGATGTTTCGAAGGAATGAATTCTCATCCCTAGAAACACGGGTGAAGTAACCACTCGTGGATCGGGTCCGAACCCAAAAACATAAAAATGGATGACAAAAAGAAAAATCATTAACAAAAAAATATGTGCTAAAAATAAAATATGTGAAATCCTAATAATAAAGTTTTAACCCTTCCTTTCAAATCAAATCTTGTTCCTGATCTTTCCTCATCTTTTCCTACTTTCCTTAAAATTGAAATAAGTGAATAAGAACCTTCAGTGATAAATATTTTCTTAATGTTCTTGTTCTTAGTACAGCCCCTGATCCTTTCCTTGTCTTCTTCGCAGGGAAATGTCGAACGGGCGGTTGGTCCCAAACTTTAGAAATGGTGTGAGTCTCGCACTCTATGAAAAGAGGGCGAAGGATGGAGCAGTGATAGAAATTGATTCGATTTCACACCGACCGACCTACAAGTACGAAGAAAATGATTGGGTCCCAGTTGACTGAGAAGAGCTCCACAGCCAGACAGTGATGAAGATGGGTGGCCCAAGCCACCAATCCAACAACAAAAAAGAGAAAGACAAATATCGAGGAAAGCAAGAAAATCAAGTCTGTAGTTACCACGGCAGAGGACAGGCTCGTCAGAGCCGCACACACAGAAATTCAAGGGGTAAGAAGAGCTACTCTCACTGCTACCTAAAGAAGGAATAAGAATCGCCGTATTCGCAAGATGTTGACTAAACTAGCAGCTGATCAACACGAGGAAACAACCGCTTTTGCCGGCACACACATTTCGAAGATACCGGTTCGTCAGGAACCAGAAAGAAGAAAGTCAACGCCAAGAAAATCAGAACAAATCGAAGAAGTGCCAAGAAGAGCAGAAATAGAGCCAGTGCCTCGACGCCGGACAGAGAGACCAGATCTGAAGAACCTTGTTGCGGAAGCAACCCCAGAGGATGTCCCGACAGAGACAATCCCCGAGGAGCCAAGGTATGCTGGAGAACGTGACGGGATTGAGCCGTACATCCCGCAGTACGTTACTATGCCTCGTCATTTGCAGATCATCCCAGAATATGAATTAGAAGGAATGCAAAATGTTGAGAAGAAGACTTTCGAATACTTCGAAAGAATTAAAGGCAAGAGAATCAACATTTTTGAAGGCCTCGAGTTACACACGGATGTATTCTCGTAGTACGAGCAACAGCGAGATTGTGGATCGCATCTTAGAACTTCAAAAGATGGGTCGAGCAGGCCGTCTGAGGGAAAAGACTTATTCAGAACCCCGGAGATGGATGCCAGGGAAAGGAAGAGTCACAATACAATGCGGACGTTGCTATAACTTCGCAGAGGACAGAAAAGGAAATCCACCAGGGATACTACGTCACAGTGAGGTGGATCCAATGTCGAGGATAATTAAAAGAATGGAGAAAAGAATGGAAACGTGGAGGGTACTGCCAGCAGACTGCATACCCAACAGTTGCATCATTAACATTTACTAGAAAGGCGACTGCATACCTCTACACATAGATCACCACGACTTTATCAGACCTTTCTGCACAGTTTCATTCGTCAACCAATGCAATATCATGTTTGGATCTGACCTCCGGATAGCAGGCCCGGGTAAGTTCCGAGGGCCGGTGGAGATACCGCTTCTGGTAGGTTCCGTCATGATATTAAAAGGAAATGGAGCAGACATGGAAAAACATTGTATATCGGGAGTGCCAATGGAACGGATCTTTGTTACTTTTAGAAGGATGGACGACAGAAAGGCGCCTTACCACTTCTAGCCAGATACAGAATTGGAGAGTCTCCGGCCCTACGAGCTGTAAGTTACATGGGAAATAGCACACCTCCAATGCACATCCATGCGGCATTCTTACCAAGGGTGGCTTGGAAGGTGATGTTATTACTCTTGTTTCTTACTATTCAGACATGGATTTTTGATAAACGCTTTTGGATGTATCAACAAGAAGTTTATACAGTCCGTTTTGGTTTTACATGGATTGTACGAGACATTAAATTTCTGAGGAAAGTGTCATCATGACTAGATCAAGTTGTATGATGTACTTTCAGCAAGTTGGAATGAAAACGACTACGTCATATTTTGCCTTCACCTCTTTTTGTGCAAATCGACTAGGAAACACCATTAGAGTTAAATGAACTTTGAACGAAGAACAGAAGAGAAAAGAAAATAAATGAGAACTTTTCCTAAAAATCTAAATAGTAAAATGAACTCCAAATTCACATGAACACTAAATGAACAACAAAAAATAAAATCAGATCGCTAAAGGACAAATGAAATGAACCTAAATCTCAAATTGAATTTCAGTCTAAATCCATCTTTTCAAACCCTCCAATTCTTCTTCAAATCAAGATCTACTTCAGACCTCCTTTGAAGCCCTCTCTCGGGATGACTTCAAAACTACGAAAAATTTTTGATTTAGTTCTGATGGCATAGATTCATACCCTTCGTCAAATAATCAAACTTTGATTGATTCTTGTGGGATGTGGAACACTTTCACATCCCATTTCAATCTCCCACTAAATCCAAATCTCCACAGTACATTTGAATTCAAAATTTCCGAGACTGGTACCTACATTCCAGTTCTCATTTCGATTCTCATCTGAATTGATACCTACATTTCAATTCAAAAATTCCGAGACTGGCACCTACATTCCAATTCTCATTTCGAGATCGATACCTACATTTTGATTCTCATCTGAATTGATACCTACATTTCAATTCAAAATTTCCGAGACTGGTACCTACATTCTAGTTCTCATTTCGAGGTCGATACCTACATTTCGATTCTCATTTGAATTGATACCTATATTTCAATTCAAAATTTCCTACATTTCGATTCTCATCTAAATTGATACCTACATTTCAATTCAAAATTTCTGAGACTGGTACTTACATTCCAGTTCTCATTTCGAGATCGATACCTACATTTCAATTCAAAATTTCCGAGACTGGTACCTACATTCCAGTTCTCATTTCGAGATCGATACCTACATTTCGATTCTCATTCGAATTGATACCTACATTTCAATTCAAAATTTCCGAGCCTCGGTACCTACATTCCAGCTTTTCATTTCGAGATCGATACCTACATTTTGATTCTCATCCGAATCGATACCTACATTTCAATTCAAAATTTCGAAACCGGTACCTACATTCCAAGCTTCTCATTTCGAGATCGATACCTACATTTCGATTCTCATCCGAACCGATACCTACATTTTAATTCAAAATTTCCGAGACCGGTACCTACATTCCAGCTTCTCTTCGAGATCAGTACCTAAATTCTGACTCTCATCCTTTTCAATCGACACTTAAACTCAGATGCTTACTCCGAGGCTGCTACCTAAAATTCAATTTTCTTCTCAATCCCGAGGTTGAAACTCGGGTTTCAATTCTCATTTCAAATCCAAATTTCCTCAAACTGATTTTAAATCGAACTTCAATCTAAATTGGAACTCCAAATCAAAAATCTAAACTCACACCTCAAAACTTGAACATGAAATGAAACGAAATCTAAATCAAAATTCTCCAAATCTTGTGATTTGGAATTCACCTCCTTTTCCTTTCCCCAGAGAGAGTTCAAGAACCTCCAGTCTTGGAAATATACCAGATACTCCCCATGCGGAAATTTTTCTACTCTGTCCTAAGTTTGTCACTTGGACATCTGCGTTGGTTTTGTTGATCCCTTCGGTCAACGCCAATACGCTCGGTGTGCTTGGTTAGCACACCACACCTATTGGGGGTCCATTTGTTGACCTCATTTTTTATGAGGTCTTCCCTTTTCTCTTTAGTGCTTAGGATCTACCCTTAGGCTTTTCCTTTGACTATCCTAGAGGACTAGAATTGGGACCCATCCTTTAGAAATTCAAGCCACTTCTTAACTCCCCGCAAACCCATAGGCTTGATTGTAAACCCCCCAAGTCACCGCCCCGAGTCACTTGGAGGGTCGAGATCAAATGTGGAGGTTTAAAGGATGAGTTCCCAATAAGACTCTTCGGCCTTAGGATTACCCTGGGTGGCCTGGTCTGGTGAGGGCCGACTTACACATATACTACACTCTCACACACACACTCCAAATCCTAAAACCCACACTCTCACCCAACTTGACCTTTTGACTCATGTGAGTAATTCATATGGATGGTCCTTAACCCCTAAACCCTCGCTAAGAGGGTTAGGAACAACATGTCGAATGCCTCAAATGAGTTCTTTCACGGCTCATGTGGACTTAATATGGCTTCATGGCTCAACCAAAATGATTCCATTTAACTCACACTTGCTTAATTTTCATTTTTTCAAAATTTCGATTTTTGACCCCCGGGACCCCGGACCCGCCTAACCTACTAAAAGCCCTTCAAACTACCCAAATTCTTCAAAATTTTCATATCACCCAAAATTTCTTAAAATTAATCTCAAACATTTCCACACTACTCAAATTGACCATCTCCAACCAAATATAACAAAAATTCCAAAAATACCCCCAATACCCTCCAAATTACCAAAATGCCCCTCTTGACCCAAAAATCCAAAAAATTCAGAAAATTCCCAGAAAATTTCAAAAAATCTCAAATATTCTAAATTTCACTTTGTTCAACTACATCATGGGCCAATTTTGTCAATTTACCCCACTTTGGTCAAAACCCCCAATTTGACCCATTTTAACCCAAATGAAACCAATGTCAAACCAAATCACCCCAATTGACCCCAATTTTGGTCAAATTCAATTTTAAACTTCAATTAAATATCCCCAATATCAATCTAGACCAAATCCAAGTCCAATTTGATTAACATTTGAACCTAATTTCACTTTTAAGCTTAAGGCCCAATTTTGGCCCATGACCCAAACTTAGCCCAAACCAACCTAATTCAACTCCAATTAACCCCAAAACTTTTCTAAACCTTCCCTAACATCCCCACAAACAAAAAACTAACATAATTTACCCAAAATTTGGACCCAAAACCTACTCAAATTCAACCCAAACCCAAAATCCCTTAAATGGGCCTACACCCAAACCTAACCCAAATAGGCTCAAATCCAAAATCAAAACCCAACCAAAGTTAATTTTACATCAATTTCAACATTAGCCCAACCGTAGCCCAAGATAGTCCTTTTTGACCCATTTTGACCCTACCACCATGGGGACACAAATTAGACTCAATTCAATTCCAAACCACCTTAAATTTGTCTCAAATCAATCATGACACATCCTTAAACTAAACCCAACATTTATTTTGCTTGGCCCTTTGCAAAATTTTCATCTAAAAGCCCACTTCCAAAAGACATTCAAAAGCCCATTCCTAACCAAACTCAAAAGCCCAAGCCCATCCTAAAGCCCACATTACAATCTCATCTCATCCTCACTTAATTAAAATCATTCCTAAGTCCTAAATCAGCAATCAAACCTTTCTAAACAAAGCCACATGACAAACCATCAAAATTTTACACCAAAATTCCTTAAACCCATTTCCATGAAACCAAGCCAACATTTTCCAAGCCAAATATGAGCCATGGAGCCATTCTTAAGACACATGCAAGCCATGTGAGTTGTTTACATGTGACCTTACCACATTGGGCAAAAGGAGGAGGTCCTTTAAGCACTTCCTAAAAGTCATTAACCTTACTCATGATTCCCCTTAACCCAAATTTAATCTAAATATTCTTGGATGGAGACCTCTCCACTTAAGACCAGCTGACCCAACTGATTCACCCAGCCCAAAACTAGGTCATGGGGAGGTGAACTAAGCCCAAAATCACGGGTTGACCAATTTGAGCCCAAATTGAGCCCTTACCCTTTCCATTTCAAGTCATCCTATTTACACATGGCAACCATCAATTGAACTCACGGGAACCAAGCTCTGACCTCTCTGACCCTGAGGGTGACCCATGCCTGACCGACCAGCCACCACAGCCGCCGGAAAACACCATGGCCGAGACCTTGGAAGGAGCCAAACTTTGAAATTCTCTCTTGCTGAGCTGCCTCATGCCCAGTGGCCATTGGAGCTGTTCTTCCCTTGCCCAGAGCAGCTGATCCCAGCCATTAACCCCCCTGGGAGGCCCTCCAGCCAGCTCTATTTAAACCCCCTCACCTCTCGGCCACGAGAGGAGTCGCACAAAACTATACAGAAACTCCGCCAAAATTGTTCCACATCATCCTCCACTCTTAGAGCAATTGATCCCCAGTGATAATTTGCCCTAATCCCCACCAACAGAGCCCAATTTCTCTGCCAAAATTCCACCCAAAACCAGGACATCTCCCAATTCTCCACCAAAATAAAATTAAACTCACCCACACCTGCACAAGACCAAGAGAAGGAGTTCCCCAGTGAAAGTCCCCTCTCCAGGCCACTCATCTGCTCTAGCCTCCAAAGTTTCTGATCGGGTCTGGTGGAAATCAAGTCTAGGCAATTCCCGGGCCAGAGACTTCATCTGGAGCTGACTTAGTTTCGATCGAAGGTGACAAAACTCTCAGATCGAAGCCACACTTCTCTGAGCAATGGTATGAGCTCTCTCTTCTTCCCGAGCTTCCATGAATTCTCCATTTCTCGGGCTAGGAGGCTTGGGGATGATGAACGGATGCAGTCCATTTGATACACGTGCGGGTGGACGGTCCAGATTGAGTCGTATGAGGAGACAGGACGATATAGCGGGCCGCGTGGCATCCCAGTCAGATGGCGGCGCCAAACCAGAAGAAGCCGCGTGGCCGTTTAGGGAGGCTAAGGTTGACGCGGCGCCGCGTGGATAAGTAGATAAATAGGGAATTTTCTTATTTATTAAATACCCAAAACTTAAAAAATGCATTACTTTGTGTAGAAAAAATCTAAAAATAAAATAAAAATACCTTCTTGCTCAGTGAACAGAGGAGAATATTGTGGAAAAGAAATCAAGTCATTTCATCAAGTATTTTATTTTTAATGATTTATTTACTCTCTGTGGTATTTTAATTCTCCATTTGCATAGATAATTCACCATGGCATGAGACCATAGAGCTTTTAAGCCTCCGATCTAGGAAACATTCCCCGAATTTTCCAAGGTCGAGGCCATCCCTATAAGAAGTTATTGATTTTCCAAGTTCATGTTACTCGTTTTGAATATTTTAATTCCAATAATTAGCATGTTGAGAAATAAATTCTAGAAAAATTTGGTGATGTTTCTTATGACCAGAGGAACCTAGGAAAAATAGGTTTTGAGTTAATTCACTTGGAACAACCCTAATTGGCCTAAATACCCAAAATTAAACTTTAATTAATTAGGGTTAACCACACATTAAATTGACTTGAAAATAATTCTCCACTGATATTTAGGATTAGAGAAACATCACATAAAAATTTGAAATCAAATGGAAATGTTTAACCCCACTACATGGATTAATTAAGCCACATAACCAAAATTAAACTTTAAAAATTTATAACTCACAAAATACTTTTAAAAAATTCACAAAAATGGTTTTAGGGCTTCTCTTACCTCAGGGGAATTTAATAAAATTAAAATTGTATTTTTCTAAAAAAGTTGATTTTTGGCTATTATTTTAATATTTTTAATAATTAAAAAATAATAAAAATCATAAAAATATTAAAAAACACCAAAATGTCACATTTTAACTCCTAATCACTTAGAAATAAACCAAATATTTTTCCTAAGTCTCTGGGATAAGATATTGAATTTTAAAAGCCTAAAACATTTTTTGAATTAAAAAATGATTTTCTTTAATATTTTCACTAAAATAATTCTAATAAATCAAAGAAAAATTAGAAAATTTGTTTCTCTGAACTCCTTGAGGTCAGAGAGATTTAATAAAAATAAAAAATCTATTTTTCAACTTTAACTTTATTTTAAAATTAATTAATACTCAAAAACTCAAAATAATTCAAATAAATAAAATATAATTCAAAAAATCACCAAACTTGGTCCAAATGGTCCTCTGGTCATTAGGAACATCCCATAATTTTCTTAAGGACAGAAACATTTTCTTGGTCATGTTATTGAATTTTCCTTGAAAACCCCTATTTTCCATTAAAAATAATTACATAAATAAATTAAATACAGAAAAATCACATTTTCAACTCTAATGTCTTAATTGACATGTGAGTGAGGTTACATAAAATTTTCAAATTCCTTTGAGCTTAATTTAGTGAGTTATAGAATTATTAAGCTTGAAGGGCAAAAGGGTAATTAAGATTTCAACCCTTAATTAAAATTTTTGGATTAATCAAAAAGGGGAGGGAAAAATATTTGATTTTAAACTGATTTTGGATGATTGAAGCTTAAATGATTGAGAGTAGAAACCTACTAACCATTTCAAATATAATTAAAAGAAAACTTTAATTAATTAATTAATTGAAATTTTTGAAGAATAATAGAAATTAGATTTATTAAAGTAGGTATATTAATAAGAGGATATTTATTCTTTAATTTAAAAATTCCTAAATAAATCACTTCAAAAATACTTAATTCTTACTTAAAAAAATTTAAAATAATAATCCAAATTAAAATTAAACTAAAATTAATATAAATTAAATTAAAATAAAATTAAATTAAGTTAAATTAAATTAAATTAAAATTAAATTAAATTAAATTAAATTAAAATCAAAATTAAATCAAAATTAAATTAAAATTAAATTAAATTGAATTAAAATTAAATTGAATTAAAATTAAATTGAATTAAATTAAATTAAAATCATTTAACAACAAACCTAAATGAAATCATTAAGAATTAAATCTAAAATAACTTGAACACTATTCCAAACTTAAACTAATTCTTTATAATTAAGTTAAAATTAAAATTAAATCATTAAGTTTAAATCATTAAAATACTTAATAAGTTGATTTGCCTTTTAAAGCTCTTATTATTATAACTCTTAAATGAGGTATCAAGTGAAGTGTTACTTCACTTATAGGATATTCAAATTTCCTAGTTCACTGAGCAAGAGAACAAAACTTAAACTCTTGGATGATTAATTCACTTGTATAATTAAATTCTCTTGGACTTAAAACAATCCTAGAGGTATTGAAAAGATGTTTAAGACTCGTCTTAAGCACTTCCTCAATATGATGGGATGTTTATAAGAACAATTAAACTTAATTGTTCTTTGGTGAAGAAAATCATCCTTAAACCAAAATACAAGAACCTAGACGTCATAGGAGATGACTAGTTATAGGATTAGGAATTTGGTAGACAACCAAAACCCTTTCCCTTAGCTTTACCTAGGAATTTCTTGCAAAATATTTAAATGCATTAACATGTGTTTTAAATGCAGCTTGGGATGACGGGAAGACCCTCCAGGTATGCTTTTATTTAATTGTAATTTACTTTATTGCAATTTACTTACATACACCGTAATTTACTTTTTCTTGCATGATAAACACGACTGTTGCATGAAAAACAAAACCTTTAGGATAGTCCCTAAACTGAAACCAAAACTAAATTAAAATCATTGTAAGATAAAATTCACCACCACAACATTCCAAAATATAAAACAACTCAAAATTTAATCACAAACGGAACAATAAAACCACAACTAGAACTAAATTAAAACGTCTCATTGAATGATCGGGAATACCTCAGATGATGTAACCCACGTGTTGCTAACGTAATTTCCCACGGTCTAAATGAAAGTGTGGAACTCATTCAGTTGAGTTTAGCAAATTTATCTGGACTAAGTGAATTCGATGAAAATAACAGTGCCGGGATGAAGGAACTGTGGGATCTTAATCGGTTCTATTTAAACAACTTTAAGATTTGTTTTAATTAAAATATTAAAAACACTTGGATTTTAAAATTTTCTCTAAACCAAAACACTTCTCTTATCTCCTGATTTATGCTTTCTAAAACTAAACCTCTGCAACAACAAAGAGCTTGGAGCATAATGGGCAGCATGGCCATCGTCATCAGCAAAACTTGAGTCTACTTCAACAAAACTTTCCTTAGAATTAAATAACCAAGACATAGGATTTCGAGGTAGTTTGCTTAGTGCAACATAAATCCTTAACTTTCTATTAGGCATTTGCATAATCATGTTATGTAAATTAAGCCCTAACCGGTCTTAGGACTCCGAGGTAGTACAACATAAACCCTTATATCTTCGAGGCTGTTTGTATGATTTTATCATACAAATATAAGTCCAAATTAATCAAAACTAGTAGGATTGCAACATTAAATAAACTCCTAAATTGAAGCCAAACAATAGGATAGTTT
The DNA here is from genome assembly GCA_022702705.1 of Papilionanthe hookeriana x Papilionanthe teres. Classification (NCBI taxonomy): domain Eukaryota; kingdom Viridiplantae; phylum Streptophyta; class Magnoliopsida; order Asparagales; family Orchidaceae; genus Papilionanthe; species Papilionanthe hookeriana x Papilionanthe teres. Next base: position 67,449,469 of record CM040439.1, on the reverse strand, counting down.
GAGAAGTTGCCAAGATTCTTCTTGGATCCTCAGCTTCTCCTACTTCTCTTCTTTTGGATTCCTAAAATAAACTGTTCCAAATTTGAGCTAATCCCTTTTGAATTTTCAAAACTCAATCTTTTGAAAACCTTAAACTTTGAAATTCTTGAGAGCAAAACCACTGATCATTATCGAGAGTTTTCTTAAATGATTCCCGTCATTTAAGATGTAATTAACTATAGGGGCTTGCCCTTATAGGGAACTTTAAGAACCCATGCAATATAAACCCTGTTTAATTCCGTTATATTAAATAGGGGAACTTGTCGGCTTATAAAATTGGTTCGCAGACCAAACGGATGTCACAAATCTTCTAGTTTATTTAATCGAGCCCCATCGTCAAGCAGTGTGCCTATTCTTCGGGATAGATACAAAGTTTGTGATGCGGTGCTCGTTTATATAAACTATCTGGGATGTGAGATCGGTTTAATTTCATATCTTAAAATTTTCAAACTTAAAATTTTTTTCAAAATCAAATACTAATTTCTAAATTATATATATTTGAATTAAATTTAATATCTAAAATTCACCGACAATTTCTCTAGGTGACCCGTTTTTTAAAATACAACACACAACCTAAAAATATGTTGACAAGGCTCGGCACATTCGTTGGAGTCCAAGGAAGCTAGGGATGAAGCCTGGAGCTGTGGTGAATTGCCTGGGCTTGACTTCCACCAGACCCGATCACAAAGCTTGGAGGCTGGAACAACTGGGTGGCCTGGAGGGGGGGCTTTCACTAGGGAACTTCTCCTTTACCTCTGGTGAAGGTGTAGGAAGAGTTAATTTGGATTTGGTGAAGTTTCAGGGAGTGTCTTGTTTCTGGCCTGATTTTCAGCTGAGAAATTAGACTCAGCTGGGGGGATTCAGGGCAGGAGAACAGTGGGGATGAGCTTCTCTTGGCTAGGAGGAGCTTTGAGAATAATTCGGAGGGCTTCTTTTGAGAAAAAATTCAACACATCTCTCATGGCCAAGAGGTGGTGTTTAAATGGCCAGGGCCATTCAGCAGGGTTTAGGTTCAATTGAAGGGTGGATTCAGTTGCTTAGGTGGAGGGCAGAGAGGCTCCAATGTTTAATTTGGCTGAGGTGGCCATTTGGTGGAGTTTGGGTGAGTTTAGGTGGGTGGTGGCTCTCAGTTTTAACCCCCTCCGGCAGCTAGGCAGGCCGGCAAGGACAGGGGAGCTGGCCCCTGAGGTCAGGTGAGTCATGGAGAGGTTTAATGGTGATTAACAGTTGTGAGGATGTTTTGGGGTAAAGCAAAAGAGGATTTATCCACTTCAGGGAAGAGATCCCTTAAAATGGGAAACCCTTGGTCAATGGCTCACTTAGCTTGGGCTAGGTGGATCTAGGGTGGTTCCTAGGGTTTACTTGGTGGTTGTGGAAAGGTTGGTTTAGCCACACTTGGTTCAATTTTGTTTGATTAGGCCATAGGTTCAAATTGGCTCACTTGGGTTTGGGTTAGGCTAACTTGGGTTTGGGTTTGATTTAAGTCCAAGTGTCTTGAGAAACATTATAGAAATGATTGCCATGAAAAACTTTCATGAAGAGATGGAATGGTTTTGAGTTCAATTGGAAGGTCAATTTGGTGGATTTTGGTATTTTGGTTAATTTAGGCAAGGTTGAATCAACTTGGGTCCAAGTTGGGTTATGGTGGGGATTAGACCAAATTTAAAATTTCAAATGGTCTAGGAGAATGTATTGAAGAGTTCCCAACATCAACTTGGGAAGAAATTTTAGGGTTTGGCTAATCAATTTGGTAGGTTTAGGGCATGAATTCACTTTAGGCTAAAATGGGGGTATTTTGGTTTTCAAATGGAATTGAACTCAAATATGAATCAAATTGGGCTTGTATTTGGTTTATATTGATAGTAATGATGTTGAATTAAAGTGTAGAATTGAAATTGGGCAAAATTGAGGTCAAATGGGTTGGTTTGGTGTGACATTGGGTCCATTTAGGTTAAAAATTGGTCAATTTGAGGATTTTGATAAAAGTGGGTTATTTTTGGAAAAATTGGGCTATGGTGTAGTTGAACAAAATGAAATTGAGAATATTTGGGATTTTTTGGAATTTTCAAGGAATTTTTGGAATTTTTGAAATTTTGAGTCAAAAGGGTATTTTAGGGTATCAAGAGGTTATTTGGAGGGTATTGGGGTATTTTGATGAATTTAAAGGTCGGGGTTGTTTCAAAATGATATTTAGGATTTTTGGGATTTTTGGGTAATTTTTGGAAGTTTTGGAAAATTTGGGGCAATTAGGTAATTTTAGGTAGGTTTGAAGGACCCAATGTCAAAACGAGGCATTTTGGCAAAAGTTGAATTTTGATCATGATGAAGCTTAAAGTGAGCCATGGACCAAGAAATGTCCACCCTAAACATCTCATGGGTTGTTCCCAACCCTCTTAGCCAAAGAGCTAGGGGTTTGGACTTAGCCACATGAGTGCTCCAATGAACCAATGGGGAGAATTGGGTAAGGATGGTGTGTGAGAGAGTGCAGTGTGTGTAAGCCGTACCTCACCGGGACCGTGCCACCTGTGGTAGTCCTAAGGCTTCGAACAACCTTATAGGAGCTCACTATTGGTTCTTCATATGGTGGTCTTAACCTTCTAAGGTGATTTAGAGGTTTGCAACCATCCAAGTGGGATCCCAAGACGAGTCAAGAAGTAGCTGAATTGCTAAAGGGTGGGTCCCAATTCTAGTCCTCTAGGATAGTCAAGGAGAAAACCTTATGGCTAGATCCTAAGAACTAAGAAGAGAAAAAAAGACCTCACCAAAAATGAGGTCAAGAAATGGACCCCCAATAGGTGTGGTGTGCTGACGGAGCACACCGCGCGTATTGGCGTTGACCGAAGAGATCAACAAAACCAACACAGACGTCTAAGTGACACACTTAGAACAGAGTAGAAAATTTCTGCTCGGGAGTGTTGGGTAAATCTCTAAGACTGAAGATCCCTAAACTCTCACTGAGGAAGAAGGAGGTGAATTCCAAATCACAAGACTTGGAGAGATTAGATTGGATTTACATTCGTTTTATTTTATTTCAAGTTTCAATTTTGAGTTTCAAATTGATTTGAGTTTCAATTTTATTTAAAGTTTGATTTAAGATTGATTTCAAGGTGAACCTCATTGAGATTCAGAATTTGGAACAAGAATCGGAACCTAGGTTCTAACCTCAGAATTTGAAAGAGAACTAGAATTTAGGCTCTAGTCTCGACGAAGAGAGTTGGAATTTAGGCTCCAACCTCGAAAAAAAGATCAAAATTTAGGTACTGATCGAAAGGGATGAGGACCGGAATTTAAGTACCAGCCTCGGAGAGAGAATCAAAATTTAGGTACCGACCTCACAAAGGATGAGAATCAGAATTTAGGTACTGATCTCGAAAGAGTGAGAATTGAAATTTAAGTATCAATCTCAAAAAGAGAGTCGAAATTTAGGTACCGACCTCACAAAGGATGAGAATAAAAATTTAGGTACTGATCTTGAAAGGAGAGAACTGGAATTTAGGTACCTATCTCGAAAGAGAATCAAAATTTAGGCATTTATCTCGAAAAGAGAGTCGGAATTTAGGTATCGACCTAACAAAGGATGAGAATCAAAATTTAAGTACTGATCTCGAAAGGAGAGAACTGGAATTTAGGTACCAGTCTCACAAGAGAATCAAAATTTAGGTATCTATCTCGAAAAGAGAGTCAGAATTTAGGTACCGACCTCGAAAGGAGAGAACTGGAATTTAGGTACCCGTCTCGCAAAAGAATCGAAATTTAGGTATCGATCTCGAAAAGAGAGTCGAAATTTAGGTACCGACCTCACAAAGGATGAGAACTGTAATTTAAGTACTGATCTCAAAAGGAGAGAACTGGAATTTAGGTACCAGTCTCGCAAGAGAATCGAAATTTAGGTATTGATCTCGAAAAGAGAGTTAGAATTTAGGTACCGACCTCGAAAGGAGAGAACTGGAATTTAGGTACCAGTCTCGAAAGAGAATCAAAATTTAGGTATCGATCTCGAAGAGAGAGTCAGAATTTAGGTACTGACCTCTGTTGGCCTCATTTTTGGTGAGTTTTCTTCTTCTCTCCTTCGTGCTTAGGATCTAGCCATAGGTTTTCTCCTTGACTATCCTAGAGGACTAGAATTGGGACCCAACCTTTAGCAATTCAGCTACTTCTTGACTTCTCTTGGGATCCCACTTGGATGGTTGCAAACCTCTAAATCACCTTAGAAGGTTAAGGCCACCATATGGAGAACCAATAGTGAGCTCCTATAAGGTTTTTCAAGCCTTAGGACTACTCTGGTTGGCCTAGTCTTGGTGAGGTCTGGCTTACACACACTGCACTCTCACACACACCATCCTTACCCAATTCCCCCCTGGTTCATTGGAGCACTCATGTGGCTAAGTCCAAACCCCTAGCTCTTTAGCTAAGAAGGTTGGGAAAAACCCATGAGATGTTCAGGGTAGACATTTCTTGGTCCATGGCTCACTTTAAGCTTCATCATGATCAAAATTCAGCTTTCGCCAAAATGTCTGGTTTTGTCATTGGGTCCTTCAAACCTACCCAAAATTACCTAATAGCACCAAATTTTCCAAAACTTCCAAAAATTACCCAAAATTCCCAAAAATCCTAAATATCATTTTGAAACAACCCCCACCTTTTAAATTCACCAAAATACCCCAATACCCTCCAAATAACCTCTTGATACCCTAAAATACCCTTTTGGCACAAAAATCCAAAAATTCCCTGAAAATTCCAGAAAATCCTAAATATTCTCAATTTCATTTTGTTCAACTACATCATAGCCCAAATTTGCAAAAATAACCCACTTTTATCAAAATCTCCAAATTGACCCGTTTTTAACCTAAATGGACTCAATGTCACACCAAACCAACCTATTTGGCCTCAATTTTGCCCAATTTCAATTCTAAACTTTAATTCAACATCATTACTATCAATATAAACCAAATCCAAGCCCAATTTGATTCATATTTGAGTTCAATTCCATTTGAAATCCAAAATACCCCCATTTTAGCCTAAAGTGAATCCATGCCCTAAACCTACCAAATTGATTAGCCAAACCTTAAAATTTCTTCCCAATTAATGTTGGAAACTCTTCAATACATTCCCCTAGACCATTTGAAACTTTCAATTGGGTCTAAACCCCACCTTAACCCAACTTGGACCCAAGTTGATTCAACCTAGCCTAAATTAACCAAAATACCAAAATCCACTAAATTGACTTTCCAATTGAACTCAAAACCATTCCATGTCTTCATGAAAGTTTTTCATGGAAATCATTTCTATAATGTTTCTCAAGACACTTGGACTTAAATCAAACCCAAACCCAAGTGAGCCAATTTGAACCTATGGCCTAATCAAACCAAATTGAACCAAGTGTGGCTAAACCAACCTTTTTCCACAGCCACCATGTGAACCCTAGGAACCACCCTAGATCCACCTAGCCCAAGCTAAGTGAGCCATGGACCAAGGGTTCCCCATTTTAAGGGATCTCTTCCCTTAAGTGGATAAATCCTATTTTGCCTTACCCCAAAACATCCCCACAACTACTAATCACCATTAAACCTCTCCATGACTCACCGGACCTCAGGGGCCAGCTCCCTTGTCATTGCCGGCCAGCCTAGCCGCCGGAGGGCGTCAAATCTGAGAGCCACCATCTTCCCAAACTCACCCAAACTTACCCAATTGGCCACCTCAGCCAAATTAAACTTTGGAGCTCCACTGCCCTCCACCTAAGCAGCGGAATTCACCCATCAATTGAGCCCTAGCTCAGTTGAATGGCTCTGGCCATTAAAACACCTCTTCTTAGCCATGAGAAAGGTGCTGAAAGGTGTTGAATTTTTTCACAACAGAAGCCCTCCAAATTATTCTCAAAGCTCCTCCTAGCCAAGAGAAGCTCATCCCCATCGTTCTCCCGCCTCGAATCCCCCACTCGAGTCTAATTTCTCACCGAAAATCGAGCCGAAAACAGGACACTCCCCGAAACTTTACCAAATCCAAATTAACTCTTCCTACACCTTCACCAGAGGTAGAGAAGGAGTTCCCCAGTGAAAGCCTCCTCTCCAGGCCACCCAGTTGTTCCAGCCTCCAAGCTTTGTGATCGGTCTTGGTTGAAGTTAAGCCCAGGAAATTCACCACAGCTACAAGCTTCATCCCTAGCTTCCTTAGACTCCAACGAACGTGCCGAGCCTCTCTAATAGAAGCTTCACTTCTCAGAGTCAAGGTATTTCCCTCTTATTCCTCCCGAGCTTCCAGTGATTCTTCATTTCATTCAATTCAATTTCGATGCATGTTAACTGTATGGATATGTTCATCTCTTCAAGACGAGTTCATAGAGCATAAGAACGTTTGATTTGGTTAAGAATCGAGGGGGATATTAGGGTTAAAAGGTCGACGGTCACGGGTGCACACCAGTCGGAGACGATGATCGGCCACCGTCGGAGTGTGCGTGTATCGAACGAACGGCTCAGATGGCATCGGTCGAGGAGATGGAGCGGGACCGCGGGACGGGTGGCTGCTGACTCAGGTGGCGGCGTTTAATGAGAGCGCGACACGTAGGGCTTCGGAGCTGCCAGTGTTGACGCGGCGCTGACTGGTTTAAGTAGGAAAATATGATTTTTCTTATTTATTTAAATACCAAAAACTTCAAAAATTGATATCTTTGCATAGAAAAATCATAAAAATAAAATAAAAATACACTCTTGCTTAGTGAACAGAGGAGAATAATGTGGAAAAGGAATTGATCTATTTTGTTCAGTATTTTATTTTTAATTAATGTAATACTGTTTTGAGTATTTAAATTCTCCATGCATGTATACATTTCACCATGGCATGAGACCATAGGGCTTTTGTAGCCTCTGATCTTGGGAACATTCCTTGAATTTTCCAAAGCCAGAGGCTATCCCTGTGGCAAGGTATTTATTTTTCAAGTTTATGTCACTATTTTTGACATTTTAATTCCAGAAATTAGCATGTTACTTAGAAAATTCCAGGAAAATTTGGTGAAGTTCCTTAGGACCAGAGGACCCTAGGATAATTATGGGTTGAATTAATTCATTAAGAATAACCCTAATTGGCCTAAATACTCAAAATTAAACTTTAATCAATTAGAGTTAATCACACATTAAAATGACTTGAAAATAATTCTCCACTGATCTTTAGGATCAGGGGGACTTCACATAAAAATTTGAAGTCTATTGGAAATGTTTAACCCCACTAAATAGATTAATTAAACCACATAATCAAAATTAAACTTTAAAAATTCATAACTACAAAAATACATTTCAAAAATTCACCAAATTGATTTTGGGACTTCTCCGATATCGAGGAGTCTAAAAAAATAAAATTGGAATTTTCTAAAAATTTTCATTTTTAAGCATATTTTAATATTTTTAATAATTAAAAATAATAAAAATCACAAAAATAATAAAAATCATAAAAATGTCATATTTGGTTCCCTAATCACTTAGGAACCAATCAAATATTTTCCTAAGTCTCTAGGTTAAGATATTTAATTTTAAAGCCTTAAAACAATTTTTTTGAATTAAAAAATGTATTTTCTAGCCTTCCCACTAAATTAATTCTAATAAATCAAAGAAAAATCATAAAAATGTAAAATTTATTTCTCTGAATTTCTTGAGGTCAGAGAGATTTTTGAAAAATATAAAATCCATTTTTTAACTTTTATTTTATTTTATAATTAATTAACACTCGAAAATTTAAAATAATTATAATAAATAAAATATAATTCAAAAAATCACCAAAATTGGTCCAAGTGGTCCTCTGGTCATTAGGAACATCCCATAATTTTTTTTAAGGACAGAAACTATACTTTGGTCATGTTGGTGAATTTTCTTTGAAAACCCCTATTTTCCATTAAAAAATTATTATATAAATAAATTAAATTCAGAAAAATCATATTTTTCCCTCTAATGTCTTAATTGACATGTTATTGAAGTGGCATAAAAATTTTAAGTTTATTTAAGCTTAATTTAATGAGTTATAAAATAAATAAGCTTAACGAGGCATAAAGGTAATTAAAAGATTTTAACCCCTAACTAAAACTTTAGGTTTAATCAAAATGAGGGTAAAATATCCGATTTTAATTTTCTCTTAGATGATTGAAACTTTGGGAAATCAAAGGGTAGGAACCCATTAATCACTTTAATAAACCAAAAATGAAACTTTAATTAATTAAATAATTTAAATTTTTGGAAGATTAATTGAAATTGGATTCTTAAAATGGCGATATAACTTAAGAGGATATTGATTCTTTAATTTAAAAATCCCTAAATAAATCAATTAATAATATTTAACTCTTAAACTTAAGAGGATAAGTGGAATTAATAATTAATTTATTAAAAGTAAATAATTCTTAATTTAATTAAAACCTACATCATTAAATAATTTAATAATTGATTAAAACCTAAAATGTTAAATAATTAAAAAGTAAATTAAAATATTTGAAACTAATTAAAATCATTTCAAAACAAACTTAAATCAAATTTGCAAATTTTAAATAATTTTAAGACAACTTACCTTTAAAACATAATATAAATATTGAATTAATTAATATAATTAATCCAAATTAAATCATAAAAATTTAATAAATAATTTAAACATCATTCCTAACTTAAAATCATTGATTAAAATTTCATAATTAAATCACATTAAAGTAAATCATCAACTTTAACTTTGAATCATTAAAATCTTTAACAAATTAACTTGCCCCCTGAAAGCTTTCAATTATTATAACTATTAAATGAAGCGTTAAGTGAAATGTCACTTTACTCATAGGATAATCAAACATCCTAGTTCACTGAGCAAGGGAACAAAACTTAACTAAACCCTTGGATGATTAATTCACCTGTGTAATTAAATTCACTTGTACTCAAAACTGTCCCAAAGATATTGAAAAGATGTTTGGAATTTGTTCTAAGAACTTCCTCAATATGATGGGTGGTTTTAAATAACACTTGAACTTAATTGTTCTTTGATGAAAAAAATCATCCTTAACCAAAATCAAGTACCTAGACGTCATATGAGATGACTAGCTATAGGATCAGGATCCTAGTGGACAACAAAAACCCTGCCTTTAGTCTTTACCTAGATACTTATTGAAACATCTAAATGCTTTAATATGTGCTTTAAAGTGTAGCTTAGAATGATGGGAAGATCCTCCAAGTACGCTTTTATGTTATTGTGTTTTCTTTACCTACACTGCGTTTTACTTTTCTTGCATGTTAAACAAGACTGTTGCATGAAAACCAAAACCTTTAGGATAGTCCCTGAACTGAAACCAAAACTAAATTAAAAGTCACAACAAGATAAAATCTACCGCAACAACATTCAAAATATAAAATAACTCAAAATTTAATCACAAACAGAACAACAAAACTACAACTTTAACTAAATTAAAATGTCTTGTTGGATGATCGGGAATACCTCGGATGACGTAACCTACGTGTTGCTAACGGGATTTCCCACGGTCTAAATGAAAGTGTGAAATTCATTCAGTTAAGTTTAGCAAATTCATCTGGACTAAGTGAATCTTGTTGACCTCATTTTTGATGAGGTCTTCTCTTCTTTTCTTTAGTACTTAGGATCTAGCCTTAGGCTTTTCCTTTGACTATCCTAGAGGATTAGAATTGGGACCCACCACTTAGAAATTCAAATCACTTCTTAACTCCCTGCAAACTCCACAAACTTGATCGTAGACCCCTAATCACCTAGAGGGTTGAAATCAAATGTGGAAGTTTAAAGGATGAGTTCCTATGGGACTCTTTGGCCTTAGGACTGCCCTGGGTGGCCTGGTCTGGTGAAGGGCTGACTTACACACACACTACACCTATACACTACACTTTCACACACATCCTAAAAACACACCCATACCTAACTTGACCTCCTGACTCATGAAGGTGATTCACATGGATGGTCCTTAACCCCTAAGCCCTCGCGCTAAGACGGTTAGGAACAACATAGTGGATGCCTCAAATGAGTCCCTTCATGGCTCATGTGGGCTTGATATGGCTTCATGGCTCAACCAAAATGATTTCATTCCACTTACAATTATCCAACCTTCAATTTTCCAAATTTTCAATTTTTGACCGCCAGGACCCTACACCCGCCTAGCCTACCCAAAACCCTTGAATTACCCAAATCCTCCAAAATTTCCAAATCACCCAAAATTCCTCAAGACCAATCCCAAACATTCCCACATTACTCAAATTGATCATTCATAGCCAAAAATACCAAAAATTCCAAAAATACCTCACAATACCCTCCAAATACCCAAAATACCCCTCTTGACCAAAAAATCCAAAAAATTAGAAAATTCCCAGAAAATTCTAGAAAATTCCAAATATTCTTAATTTCATTTTGTCCAAATACACCATGGGCCAATTGTGTCAATTTACCCCACTTTTATCAAAATCCCCAATTTGACCCATTTTAACCCAAAATGAACCCAATGTCAAACCAAACCTACCCAATTGACCTCAATTTTGGTCCAATTCAATTCTAAACTTCAATTAAACATTCCCAACACCAATCTAGATCAAATCCAAGTCCAATTTGATTGACATTTGATTCCAATTTCACTTTTGGCCTTAAAGCCCAATTTGGACCCATGACCCAAACCTAGCCCAAACCAAACCAATTTAACTCCAATTAACCCCAAATCCTTTCTAAACCTCCTCTAATATCCCCACAAACAAAACACTAACATGATTTGCCCAAAATTTGGATCCAAACCCCCCTCAAATTCAACCTAAAACCAAAAGGCCCAATTTTGACCTAAATCTACCCCTAACCCAAATAAGCCCAAACCCCAAAATCAAAACCCAACCAAGGCCAAAACCTCTTTGAAACACTCCCATAAACATTTCCCAACATTTATTTTACATCAATTTCAACCCTAGCCCAACATTGGCCCAAGTTAGCCCAATTTGACCTACATTGGCCCATTTACCAAAGTGGTCCAAATCCAACCCAATTCAAGCCCAAACCACTTCAAATTTATTCCAAATCATTCATGAAACCTTCCTAAATTAAATTCAACACTTATTAAATCCAATACTTTACAAAATTATTATCCTAAAATTTGTTTTGAAATCCAAAAGCCCACTTCCCTAAATCATTTTAAAAGCCCGTCTTCACTAAATTTTAAAGGTCCAAAATTCATACAAAGCCCATATGACACTCTTCTTCATCATGACTTCAATTAAAACCATCTCCTAAGTTCTAAACCCATGATAAAATAAATCCAAATCAAGCCATTTTCCAAATCCCATCAAATCACCCCTAAATTACCAAAATTTCTAAAATCCATTTTCATGAAATTGACCAAGCTTTTTGCCAAGCCAAATGCAAGCCATGAAGCCATTCTTAAGCCACATGCAAGCCATGTGAGTTGCTCACATGTGACCTTACCACATTGGGCAAAAGGAGGAGATCCTTTCCACATTCCCTTAAGGTGATTACCCACTCCTATGATTCCCCTTAACCATGCTTATGCCTAATTGTGCTTGGATGGTGACTTGACCCTACTGATTATGCTGAACCAAATCACTTTCCCTTCAGCCTAAACCAAGCATTGGGTGGTGCACCTAGCCCAAAGGGATGGGTTGACCCATTTGGAACCAAAATGGCCTCTCCCCCATACCATTTTAGTCCAAGCCTTTTACACATGGCATTTGCCAATTGCCTACACTAAACCCCAGCCCTGACCCACCTGAACAAGATGGTGACCAGTGCCTAGCCAGCCACCCACCAGGCCGCCGAAAAACACCATGGCCGAGACATGGGGAGAAGCTAAACTTTGGAATTCCACCTTGCTGAGCTGCCCCATGCCCAGTGGCCATCATGGTTGTTCTTCTCCTCACCAGAGCAACTGATCCCAAGCCCTAACTCCCCCTGGGAGAGCCTCCAGCCAGCTTTATTTAAACACCCCCTCTCTCGGCCATGGGAGAGGTGTCGAACCAACCTTAAGGAAACTCGCCAAAATCATTCCGGACCACTCCCTACACATAGAGCACTTGATTCCCACCGGATTCCGACCCCAATTCCCTCTAGCCGAGCTCAATTTTGAGTTCAAACTTCAAGACAAAACCAGGACACTTCTTCACGAGTGGACCAATCCCCAAATCGATTGATCCTACACCTTCACCGGACTAAGGGAAGAAGTCCACCAGCAAAAACCCCTCTCCGAGCCACCCATCCGTTCCGGACTCCTAGCTTTATAATCGGCCGTGGTCGAAATCCTACCTGAGACAATTCACTGCACTCAGGAGACTTCATCCGGAGCTTGCGCGGACGCAATCGAAGGTGACATAACCCTCGATCGAAGCCACACTTCTCCGAGCAAAGGTATGAGCTAACTCTTTATCCCGAGCTTCGGAGATTCTCCATGTCAAATGCCTTAATTTCAATGCATGATCACCGTATAGATGCATTCGTCTCTTCAAGACGAATCCATAGAGCACAAGAACACGAAAATCCGTTAAGTATCGAGTGAGATATTAAGGATTTAGTGTGGACGGTTCTCGGTTAGGAGGCTTGCGGACGATGAACGGATGCCATTCATTTAATACACGCGCGGACGGACGGCCAGAATCGCGCCGGATGAGGAGACGGAACGATACAGCGGGCCCCTGGAGCGCTGAGTCGGATGGCGGTGTCGAACCAGAAAGCGCCTCGTGGCTGTTCGGGAATGCTAAGGTTGACGCGGCGCCGATTCGGATAAATAGAAAAATAGGGATTTTCTTATTTATTTAATTCCCTAAACTTCAAAAATGCATAACTTTTTGTAGGAAAATTAGAAAAAATAAAATAAAAATACCCTCTTGCTCAGTGAATAGAGGAGAATAATGTGGAAAAGAAATCATTTAATTTCATCAAGTATTTTTTTTTTAATAATTTATTTACTCTCTGCACATTTTCAATTCTCCATGCATGTATACATCCACCATGGCATGAGACCATAGGGCTTTTAAGCCTCGTAACTCGGGAATATTCCCCGAATTTTCCAAGGTCAGAGGCCATCCCTATGAGAAGTTATTGATTTTTCAAATTCATGTTGCTGTTTTGAGTATTTTAATTCCAATAATTAGTATATTGTGAAATAAATTCTAGGAAAATTTGGTGATGTTTATTATGACCAAAGGAACCTAGGAAAAATAGGTTTTGAATTAATCCACTTGGAATAACCCTAATTGGCCTAATCACCCAAAATAGGTCCTTAATTAGTTAGAGCTATTCATACATCAAATTGACTTGAAATCAATTCTCCACTGACCTTTAGGATCAGAGGAACCCACCATAAAAATTTGATGTCAATTGGACTCGTTAGCCCTACTAAATGGGTTGATTAAGCCATTTAGCCAATTTAAACTTTAAAAAATTCATAACTTCCAAAATACTTTTCAAAAATTCACTAAATTGGTTTTGAAGCCTCTCTGATATCAGGGGAATTTAAGAAAAGTAAAATTGAAATTTTTCAAAAAAGTTAATTTTCTTACATTATTTAAATATTTTAATAATTAAAAAATAATAAAAATCACAAAAATAATAAAATTCACCAAAATGTCACATTTTGAATTTTAATCACTTGTGAATAAATCCCATATTTTTCTTAGGTCCCTATGATGAGATATTAAATTTTAAAGCCCTAGGGTAATTTTAAAATTAAAAAAAATGTATTTTCTAGCATTTCCATTAAAATAATTCTAATAAATCAAAGAAAAATCATAAAATTATAAAAATTGGTTCTCTGGTTTCCTTGGTATCAGAGAGTTTTATGAAAAATATAAAATTCATTTTTCAACCTTTATTTTATTTTTAAATTAATTAATACTCCAAAACTCAAAATAATTATAATAAAAAGAATATAATTCAAAAAATCACCAAAATTGGTCCAAGTGACCCTCTAGTCATTAGGAATGTCCCATGATTTTCTTAAGGACAGAAACTTTCCTTTGGTCATATTATTAAATTTTCCTTGGAAATCCTTATTTTCCACCAAAAATAATTACATAAATAAATTAAATACAGAAAAATCACATTTTCTCCTCTAATGCCTTTATTTACATATGAGTGAAGTCACATAAAAATTTCAAGTTCATTTAAGCTCAATTTAGTGAGTTATGAAATTATTAAGCTTCAAGGGCAAAATGGTAATTAAAATTTTAACCTTTAATTAAAACTTTAGGCTTAATAAAATTAAAGAGTAAAGTATTTGATCCTAATCTGATTTGGATGATTGAAATTTGAATAATAAGGGTAGAAACCTATTAAACAATTTAAAAATAATTGAAATAAACCTTAATTAAATAATCGATAAAATTTGGAAGAATAATAAAATTGGAATTATTAAAATAGGGATATTATTAGGAAGAGATTTGTTCTTTAATTTAAGAATCCCTAAATTAATCATCTCAATAATATTTAATTCCTAATTAAAATGATAATTCAAATTTAAGATTTAAAATGCTAAAAGACTTAATCATTAAATTAAATTAAAGTTAAATTATTTAAATTAACCCTTTTAAAATTTCAATTAAATTAATACTTTAATAATTAAAATTAAATCACCTTTAAAACATAAAAAAATAATAAAATATTAAATTAAAATTAAAAATAAAATTAAATTAAAATTTAAATTAAATTAAATTAAATTAAATTAAATTAAATTAAATTAAATCAAATTAAATTAAATTAAATCAAATCAAATTAAATTAAATTAAACCATATACAAATCAATTTAAATTAAATTAAATTAAATTAATTAATAGAATCAAGTCAAAATTAAAATCAAATTAAATTAAATTAAAATTAAAACTAAACCAAATTAAATTAAATTAAAGTTAAATTAAATTGAATTAAAAATAACATCACCTAAGACATAAAGAAATTCAAAAATAAATATAAAGCAACTTGAACACTATTCCAAATTTAAACTCGTTAACTGAAATTAAATTAAATCACAAACCATTTCAACATCAATTTGCCCTCAAAAGCTTTTGTTGTCATAACTCCTAAATAGAACGTTAAGTGAAATGTTATTTCCCTCATAGGATATTCAAATGTCCTAGTTCACTGAGTAAGGTAACAACAAAACTTGAATTCCCGGACGATCAATTTATTTATATGATTAAATTCATTTGGACTTAAAAATAATCCTGGAAATATTGAAAAGATGTTTAAGACTCGTCTTAAGCACTTCCTCGATATGATGGGATGTTTATAAGAACAATTGAACTTAATTGTTCTTTGATGAAGAAAATCGTCCTCAAACCAAAACACAAGAACCTAGACGTCATAGGAGACGACTAGCTACAGGATTAGAATCTTGGTAGAAAACCATAACCCTTCCCTTAGTTTTACCTAGAACTTGTTCTAAATGCTTAAATATTCTAATTGTGTTTTAAGTGCAAGCTTGGGATGACGGGAAGACCCTCCAGGTACGCTTTTATTTTATTGCAATTTACCTTATTGTAATTTATTTAATCGCATCGCACTTTCTTTTCTTGCATGATAAATAACTGTTGCATGAAAACCCACACTTTTAGGATAGTCCCTAAAACTGAAACCAAAACTAAATTAAAAGTCATTACAAGATAAAATTCACCGCCACAACATTTCAAAATATAAAACAACTCAAAATTTAATCACAAACGTAACACAAAACTACAATTACAACTAAATTAAAACGTCTTTGTTGGATGATCGGGAATACCTCGGATGATGTAACCTACGTGTTGCTAACGGGATTTCCCACTGTCTAAATGAAAGTGTGGAACTCATTTAGTTGAGTTTAGCAAATTCATCTGGACTAAGTGAATCCGATTAAAATAACGATGCCGGAAGGATGGAACCGTGGGATCTTAACCGGTGTTGTTATAATAAACTTTAAGATTTGTTTTAATTAAAACACAAAAAACACTTGGAAATTAAGAATTTCTCTAAACCAAAACACTTCTCTCATCCTTTGATTTATGACTTCTAAAACTAAACCTCTGCAACAAGGAGCTCGGAGCATGGTGGGCATCACGGCCATCGTCATCAATGAAAACTCGAGTCTACTTCGCAGAAACTTTCTTAGAATTAAATAACACAAGCCATAGGACTTTGAGGTAGTTTGCCTAGTGCAACATAAATCCTCAACCTTTTGTTAGGCATTTGCATTGCAAATTAAGCCCTAACCGGTCTTAGGATTTCCGAGGTAGTTGTCTGATACAACATAAACCCTCATATCTTCGAGGCTATTTGTATGATCATGTCATACGAATATAAGTCCTAATTAATTAAAATTGGCAAGATCAAAATATTAAATAAACATTAGGACTTTCCTAAATCTAAGCCAACCAATAGGATAGTCGGGAAATTACCGAAGTTCGCTTCAAATCTGTAATTTCTCCTATTTTTCTTCCTTTGAATTCCCAAAACAAAATGTTCCAAATTTGATCCATTCCCTATTGAAATTCCAAAATTCAATCCCGCGAAAACTTAAACTTTGAGATTCTTGAGAGCAGAATTATTGCTTATTATCGAGAGTTTTCTTAGGTGATTCCCGTCACTTAAGATGTAATTAACTATGAGCCTCGCCCTTATAGGAATTTTAAGAACCTGAGCAATATAAACCCCGTTTAATGATTTCATATTAAGCAGGGAATTTGTCGGCTTATAAAATTGGTTCGCGGACCAAACGGATGTCACAAATCTTCTAGTTTATTTAATCGAGCCCCATCACCAAACAAGTGTGTCTATTCTTCGAGATAGATACACGATTCATGATGCGGTGCTCGTTTATATAAACTATTCTGGATGTGAGATCAGTTTGATTTCATATCTTAAAATTTTCAAATTTAAAACTATTTTCAAAATTAAATACTACTTTTCAAATTATTTATTTAAATTAAATCTAAAATTCACCGACAATTTCTGTAGGCGACCTCCTTTTCAAAAATACAACACTTAACCTAAAAATATGCCGACAATTTCTGGCGACTCTGCTGGGGACAATTCCTCTCTCCATTTTAATCAGACAATTCTGCTTTCAAAAATCGGTAGTGTATCCATGTTCCTAGTGGATCAAACTACCCTTCTTTCCGTTTGAATACTATGTTCATTTCTACCTTGAACAAGTATAGTCAACATTCTCTCGGATTTAGGAGCCACTGTTTAGACACCCCTAAACAGAGAGGTTCCGAGATCCTTTTACCTCATTTCTGAGGTGGGGTGGACCCCCAATAGGTATTAGTTTAGGAGCGGTCTTGCGGGTCGAGAAGTTTCTACAAGACTTTCTCTTCCTTTTCCAGTTCCTAATCAATTCCTTTTACTCTTCCTACAACTCTCCTTCTTTTAATAATTCTCCTTCCTAACAAACAAATCTTTTCGAAAAAAAGCAATTTTCCTTTAATACCACAAATACACTAACATAAACAAAATGTGTTCAGACTCTTTCTTTTTCGTCATAAGTTTTACGACAAGAAGAAGCACGATTCAAGGACTAACACTTGGAATCTGCCCTACAGAAATGGAAGCCCCAAAACTGATCTTCTCCTTCGTCAACGGACCTGGACTCCGGTCGTGTTCGAGGACGAACCGCTCGATAATGGAATCATTCGATTCGGACAAGGATTCGGGGACACCGACATCAAAATCCCCGACGTCACTCTCTTTCCACTCGAAGCAAAGTACCGAAATCGAGAAGCCGTCGATCGAGTTTAACCTCAAGTCAACTCATGAATTACCTCCTCTCGCAAAAGATTCCAACCGAGAGGAGTACTGTTGTTTGCAGAAGGACTGTTGTTGCTACCTCCACTGGTCTAGTTGTCTCTGCACCTACCCCAGCTTATGCCAGACTAAAGGGAAAGGAAATTCAGAACTA
Organism: Papilionanthe hookeriana x Papilionanthe teres; assembly: GCA_022702705.1. Taxonomy (NCBI): domain Eukaryota; kingdom Viridiplantae; phylum Streptophyta; class Magnoliopsida; order Asparagales; family Orchidaceae; genus Papilionanthe; species Papilionanthe hookeriana x Papilionanthe teres. Next base: position 67,431,540 of record CM040439.1, on the reverse strand, counting down.
TGATGAACTTGTTACCGTGGAGGGTACAGATCTTCCTGTGAAACCTTCTATTTTTGAAATCGGGTCCAGCTTGAGAATTCCATCGCTGACACGGACTCAGAGAAGGAACAGAGGTAGAAGGATTGCTAGAGAAGCCATAGCTGCTGAAGTTGCTTTCCTAGAAGAAATCCCAGAACTGCTCGAGTATACACCGCTTCCTGAATACATACCACTTTTGGGAGGAAGCAGGTTCCATCCCCTCTCCGCCGCAGAGGATGAGGAAAATGTTCGCAATATTGCTGCCGCATTGCCTTAGCCCGTATATTACAACGATAGTCGTAAGAAAAGGGCTAGAATTACACCATTTGCTCGACTGCAAACCCTGATAGAAAAGTTAGCAAAGAAAGAAAAATGCCCTGTGTCAGAGATTTTAAGAAGGATAGGGCGGGTGTCAGCCAAGTCTCGTCTTGGGCAGCGAGTAGAGCCTACTATCGCTGCAGAAAAGCTGAATAAGAGAATGAAAGCTAGTCCACCTGTCGTTGTTTCAAGACTGCAAATTAGGGAGGATACCACCTTCCAGCATTTGATTAACAGACTATCCGGTCCCAGACCTTTTGCTGCTAGGAGGATGGTATGGCGTCCCACTACCGGACAATTAAGATTAAAACAACAACCTGAGAAAGAAAGTCTCGTCAGGAGACTTGAGTCCGAAGAAAGCGCTACCGCAGTGAAGGGGACTCATGAGAAGGAAACCCGACAGTCATCACATGACAACTGCAAGGATGTACAGGAAAGACCACTAGAAGATGCTATGGAAAAGCTAAGAACTGATATTCGGCGATTAGCAAAAGAAAGAGAAGAGAAATTCGGAGATGAAGTTGACTCATCAGAGTTCATGGATGATGAATATGCAGAAATTAACATGGTTGAAACACGAGCTTCATCGCCTTCACAAGGTGCCCCTGCAGCCCGCGAAAGAGAGGAGCCGGAAGTAATGAGGAGGCAGCTTCAAGAGAAAGATGATACGATCGCCCAAATGGCAAAAAGGATGGAAGAGATGGCTGTAGCCCTAGTCACTCTCCAGAGTCAAGTTCAACCCCAAAGAGAAACACCCCCATAAGTCATTCACATTGTAGACGGAGGAAAGGAGATTACGTCCATCAACGGGGATGATCAATTAAAGAAGGGCGCAACACAAAGCATGATTCCGGAAAAGGATATTAAGAGCATGGTGGAACAGCAGGTGCGAGAAGCCTTGACACAATCAAAGAGCGGGACATCCATTCTGGACGGGCAGACCTTACCCCGAAGAATTCGACGCCGTCCAATATCCGAAAGGCTTTGTACCACCTCTCGTTCAAGACCTTTGATGGAACCGGAAACCCTCGCCGACTGTTGCACATTTTCGTGCCGCTTGTTGCAATGCCGGGCCGAAGTGATGCCTTACTCTTCGTACAATTTGTCGCAGCACTGTCGTGGATCACCTTCGATTGGTATATGGAATTACCAAACGGTTCGGTGAAGACATTTTCAGAATTAGAGAACCTCTTCATCAAGCGATTTGCCGGAGCTTAGCACCACATCACTATAGGTGATTTAGTGGTAGAGAAGCAGAAACCGAACGAAACCTTGGTGGATTACATACTTCGATGGAGAAATCTAAGTATGAAGTGTGAGCCACAACTACAAGAACAAGCATGCAGCTCGGCATTTTACTTAAGAGCATTCATGGCCCGATAACACTTCTCCTCAAGGGATTTACTATTAAGACTTTCGAGAAGTTGTTAAGCAAGGCCGGAAGCTTGCAAGAGGAGGCGAAGCAATTAAGTTTCACCGACAAAACAGACAAACAGAAGCCCGTGAAAACTTTTGAAAAGAAGTCCGGGATCGTCGCAGCAGTCGATAAAGGCAAGCAACCGATACAAATATCGTCAGAACGGCCGCAGCAACCTCAACAGAATTACCAGCAACCCCGACCCAGCTATCAGTCATCTCAACAGTATGAACAACCGCCTCGTCCACAACGTACGTTAAGGGAGCTTCTGAGCAGGGAGTATCCGTTCAAGAATAAGGCAGTGCCGAAAATGTTCCGCTAGCTCCGATGAAGACTCCGGATTTCCAACCGCCGGTGCCTAAGAGACCGAAGAAGTCGATAAGAAAGGTGATCCCAACTTTTGCCCTTACCACCGGATGCTTGGGCATAAGATAGAAGATTGTATTACCTTCAAAAGTTGGCTCAACGACAATCTTCGGAAAGGGAATATAACGATCCCGAAGGAGTACATGAAGGAACCCCAGAAAGGAGGTTCCGTCAATGTTATCTCAACGGATCTCGTTGTTCCAATAGATCCCTATGCGACTGATGATGGATGGACTACCGCTTGGACAAAGTCTTTGAAGAAGATTTTGGATCACATCCAAACCGCTTCGGTGCGAGCCTCAATTCAGACTTCGAAACCTGTCAAGTCGGCACTATCACTTGCTATATAAGAACCACCTCAACTGGAGACGATTGAAGAGAAGAAGAAAATCGACGAAGAAGAGAAAACCGACACTCTTAAGGCTAGACTAGGGGCTGCTTATCCTAGGATAGTTATTTCCGATTCGGGGGAGAAATTTCTCGAACCTCTGACTCTGTATGATTATTTGCTCACTCCGGTGGGATCTTATAATGATAAGGGTTATGGCGTTGGCTACGTTTTGACTGTTTCTAACGATTATGTAACTAGCGACAATCCCGACATCGATTCCGATACAAATGACAATTCTCAAATCATACACAATCTCGATGATCACAATGACAAAGAAGACATTCACCAAGGAGGCTACAAAAGTTCAACAAGCAATGAATCTATTTGCGAGTTTTGAGGAGCTCCAGTCACAATAGAGTTAGAGCCTTCAGACTCCGAAGCTAATCCAGAAGAACCTGTCATTCCGATTCAAGAGGAGACACTAGCAAACTCAATACTAGATTCAGAAGAAATTACAGAAGTTAACTTAAGAAGTGGAAGAGTTCTACCTCCGAGAATGGGTCCAAAGGACAAAGGAAAGCAGGTGGTTGTTCAGGAAGAACCAATCCCGGTAGCAGAAATACCCATTCGAGATGAAACCGAGACACATGAAAATAAAGTGGACTACAACGTGCTAGCCCATCTTAGGAAACTACCGGCCAAACTGAGCATCTACGACGCTCTCATCTTATCAAAGGATATGAGAGAAGCTTTGATCAAGGCCTTACTTGATCCGGAAATTTGCATAGCTCAAATGGCAGGAGATTCCTTAGATGAGGTTTGTTCGTTAAAGGAACAGCGAGGTGTCACCTTCACGGACAATGACCTACTACTTGGGACAGCAGACCACAACCTACCGTTGTACATTTCAGTTACAATAAGGAAGTTTACACTCTCCAGAGTATTGGTGGATCCAGGAGCATCAATCAACATAATGAATCTTCTAACGCTAGCATATTTGGAAATTGATGCTCGCGAGCTTGAAGCAGAAAAAATGTTATTAAGAGGATTCAACCAGAAAGGAGAAAGAGCCCTCGGATCAATAACACTACTAATGAAAACCGGTGACTTAGCAAAGACAACCGCAAAATTTCACATAATCGATTCGAAACGTCATTCAACGCTCTACTCGGGCCGACCATGGATACATGAAAACAGGATGGTACCATCATCCCTACACCAGTGCATCAAATACTACGATGGAGGGGAACAGTGCATCAAAAGTGACTTACAACCATTCTCCGTACATGAAATTGGAATCCATGAAGATGCAGCTTATTATGCACCTCGGAAGAAAACAATCTTCTCCAGAGATACCATAACGAATGAAGCAAAGGAAGTTCGGGACGACGAAGAGCCTGAAGTCCTAGTCCAACAGTCACTCACCACTCCCTTACAGCGAGATGGTGAAGGTTTCTCCACATCGCATCCGAGGTCGAGGCCGGGGACGAGGTCGTGGCGTAGACGTTAGGACAGTTGGACAGAGGAAACCAGCCATCAATGTTGATTGGGAAGATAGTTCTGAAGAAGAAAAAGAAATCAATCAAGAAGCAACGACAATAAGTCGGAAGAATCCGCAATTCAGGATCTTTCTCGAAGATGAAAAGAACGAGGAATATAAATCGATGTACAAGAAGATTAACCACTATGTACATACTATGACCCTGACCCCGATCCATTCTAATAAGATCGAGGGTATGGTGGTCAAAGAGGTACGTAGCGAGCGTGCAAAGCCAATCAAATTCTACCGTTGTGATCCTTCCTCCAAAACTCGAAAATAATGTACAACTTAAGATGCTACTTCATCGAATTAGTGGAATTACCTTTCGAGTGGTACTCTCCCCGTGTGCAAAATTTAATTCGGCGTGGTTTCTTACCTCGACAATGGACAAAAGGTCAATCACAACATTTTGAAAAATTATGGAATAACTCCGGTCGTCCACCCAATTCAAAGCATGGTCTCGGATTCGGCACGTAGGATCGGTCGACGATACTGAATTTTGCATGGTAGTCACTTGCAAGTCTAATGAAGACTGCATGGAAGCTACAAAAGAACTTGAAGATTTACAAATTGGAAACGCTCCACCAGAGTTCGAAGAAGAGATCAAATCTATAATAAATGAGTTAACGGAAGTTAACTTAGGTACTAGCGAAGAGCCTAGACCTACCTTTGTTAGCTCCTTACTCAAAAAAGAAGACTCCGAAGAAATAATCAAGTTATTAATGGAATTTAAAGACTGTTTTGCTTGGAGCTACGATGAGATGCCAGGTTTAGCTCAAGAGATCGCAGTCCATAAGCTAGGAGTGGATCCTGCTTCTGTTCCAGTCAGATAAGGTTCTAGAAGAATGCGTCTAGAAATCGAACAACAAGTTATAGCTGAAGATAAAAAGCTAATAGACGCTAAATTTGTCCTCGAAGAACAATACCCGACTTGGTTAGCCAATGTGGTACCGCCGTGAAGAAGAATGGTCGGATCGAATTTGTGTGGATTTCGTAGATTTAAACAAGGCATGTCTAAAAGATGAATTCCCTCTACCGATCCTGCAATTAATGATCGACATTGCTTCAACACATGAAATATTCTCATTCATGGATGAATCTTCGTGGATACAACCGAGATAAAAATGGCTCCGTAAGATGAAAAAATTACAAAGCATTCGGAATGCCGATCGGAGTATATTGCTACACAAGTGATGCCATTCGATCGAAGAACGCAGGAGCAACCTACCAGAGAGCGATGAAAAGAATTTTTGATGATCTCATCCACAATCAAGTTGAATGCTACGTGGATGATGTGGTCATCAAAAGCAAAGTAAAGGAAGACCACCATTATGATTTGAGAATTGTTTTCGAACGATTAAGACAATTTAACCTTAAGATGAATCCCTTAAAATGCACCTTCGGCGTCACCTCCAGGAAATTCTTAGGATTCATTGTCCGACATCGTGGAATTGAAATCGACCCGGAAAAGATTAAAGCTATCTTAGAAATGCCACCTCCCAGAAACTTAAAATAGTTATGATATTTTCAAGGGAAGTTGGCATATCTTCGACGCTTTATCTCGAACTTGTCAGGTAGGTGTCAGCCTTTCTCGGCATTAGTTAAAAAGGACGCCAAATTTATTTAGGAAAAGAAATGCCAGAGGGCCTTCAAGGACATTAAACAATATTTAATGACACCTCCCGTCTTAGCAGCCCCAGTCTCAGGTAGACCGTTGATACTTTATACCGCAGCCTTAGACGACTCTCTCGGAGCCCTATTAGCCTAGGTCAATGATGAGGGTAAAGAAAATGCTCTTTACTACCTAAGCCGTCGTTTACTTCCGACGGAAATTAGGTATCCCGCAATTGAAAAGCATTGTTTGGCTCTGATCTTCGCCACTCAAAAGCTCAGACACTACAGGCTTTCTCATAAGGTCAACCTAATCTCGAAATTTAATCCATTGCAATACTTGATGACTCGTCCAACGCTTCCGTAGACTTGCCAGATGGTCAATGATATTATTGCAATTCGATATAACTTTCGTGCCTCTTCGTGCCGTAAAGGGACAAGTCTTAGCAGACTTCCTCGCAGCACACCCTTTGCCGACAGAATCTCCTCTCAATGACGATTTGCCAGATGAACAAATAATGAGCCTAGAAGACCTCGATGATCGACGTTGGGAATTATATTTCGATGGAGCATCTTCAGCACACAAAGACGAAAAATCGCAAGTGATAGTGCCCGGTAAGGCAGGGATCGGATTAATCTTTATAACACCGGAGCGGGGGATGTTAAGATACTCCTACCACTTGACAGAGCCGTGTACAAACAACGAAGCAGAATACGAAGCCCTCATAACAGGACTGGAATTAACTATTCAAATGGGGATAACGTACATCAACATCTACGGGGATTCGCAGTTAATCATTCAACAGATCGCCGGACAAGACAGAATTTAAAGCCAAGACTCGAGCGATACTTCCAAGTATGACATACAGCTGTTGGAACAGATTCCGAATGTGACGATCTACAAAATTCCCGTAAAAGAAAATGCTTTAAAGCAGATGCGTTAGCTCGCCTCGCAAAAAAATTTGCTCGCTTGCAAGATGAATCGATGGAAGTGTCAATTCACGGACATCAGGTCCTATCACGACTCGACATGGACACAATACACAAATCGAAAAAGAAGAGGAATCCATTGCAAGCAGCTGACAAAAAACATATAAGATCGGCGACGTGCATTACATGACTACCTGCAAACAGGAAAACTACCAGACGATAGGTCGTTAGCCCATCAGATCAAGAAAAGAACCTCATCCTACGCATTAGTAAACAACACGTTATATAGAAGGTCTTTCGATCAAATGTGGCTAAGGTGCCTAAGCGGGTCCGAGGCCCGTGAAATTGTTAAAGAGGTGCATTCGAGACTCGTGGTGCTCACTGCACGGGTCCGAAGATGAAAATGAAAATTAAAAGACTAGGGCACTACCGGCCCTCGATGATGACCGACTCGCATGAAAATTGCCAAGAGCCGTCACCAATGCCAAGTGCACGGAGTGGTTCTACACCAACCTCCAAATGTGCTGCATCCAACAATTGTGTCGTGGCCATTTGAATGTTGGGGCACAGATATAGTGGGTCCAATAGAACCACCATCTTCAAAAGGACATCGTTTCATTCTTGCGGCTACAAATTACTTTTCTAAGTGGGCAGAGGCAGTCCCACAAAGAGAAGTGAAAGCACACCACTTGCTACAGTTTTTCAAGAACCAAGTTTTCTACCGTTTCGGAGTGCCGCGCAGGATCATCTCAGATAATGGGTCAGCATTCAGAAGCACGCAAATCAACAACTTTGTCGTGAGACACGGAATTGACTAGCGGTATTCAACAATTTACTACCCAAGAGCAAACGGCCTGGCTGAGGCTTTTAATAAAATTCTCGTTCAAATCTTAAAGAAAACCTTGGATGATAATAAGAGAAATTGGCACGAGAAGTTATTAGAAGCCTTATGGGCCTACCGGACAACCTTCAAAACTCCTACTCAAGCTACACCTTATGCTCTGGTGTATGGGTCCGAGGCGAGTGTTACCCTTAGAGGTCTAGCTTCCTTCACTCGGAATCGCGCCGCAAACAAAATCACGACGAAAGAGAATGCCAAATTACGACTAGAAGAATTGGAAAGCCCCGGAAGGGAAAAGACTTTCGCGTGCAGCAGAATTTAGAACTATACCAAGCTAAGATGGTTCAAGCCCATGACAGATCGGTCCGCCCGAAGAACCTTCAAAGTTGGTGACTTAGTTCTCGTTCTCAAGAGACCTATCCTTGCACACCGCAACATAGGAGGAAAATTTGAACCCACTTGGGAAGGGTCGTTTCGTGGTTGAAGCAAGATACTCGGGAGGCTCTTACCGACTAGTGAATCGCCAAGGAGAACGACATATGCTTCCGATCAACGGACGATACTTGAAGAAGTATTACGCTATCTAATGTTTTGAAGGAATGAATTCTTCATCCCTAGAAGCATGGGCGAAGTAGTTACTTATGACTGGGTCCGGACCCAAAAATAATAAAAAAATGTGCTAAAATAAATAAAATCATGATAATAAAGTTTTCCTTGTTTTCTCTTCCATATCAAAATCTCTTTCCTGATCTTATCCCACTTCATTCCCGTTAAATTTAAAAATACAAAAAGTAATAAAAATAACTCGTCTTTAATAAACATTTTCTTAATGTTCTTGTTCTTAGTATGCCCCTCGATCCTTTTCCTTGTCTTTTCGCAGGGAAATGTCGAACGGCGATTGGTCCTCGAACTTTAGAAATGGCGTAAGCCTCGCACTCGACGAAAAGAGGGTGAAAGATGGAGCGATAATAGAGATCGACTCGGACTTCGCACCAACGGGCCTCGCAATACAAGGAAAGTGACCGGGTCCCGACTGATCGAGAGGAACCGCCCGACGACAAGATGAAAGTGGGTGGCCCAAGCCACCACTCCAGCAGCAAGAGAAGAAAAACAAGCACTGAAGAAGACAAGAGAATCAAGTCTGTAGTCGCTACAGCAGAAGGCAGGCTTGTCACCGCCGCGCCCGCAGAAATTCAGGAAGTACGAAGAGCTACTCTCACAACAACTCAGCGAAGAAATAAAAATCGCTGTATCCGCAAGATGTTAACTAAACTAGCAGCGGACCAACGCGACGAGGCGATTGCTGCACGCAGCTGCATATACTTCAAGGATGCCGGTTCACCGGATACTCGAAGGAAGGAGGCCAACTCCGAGGATAACGAAGAGACCAGGGAAATCTCAAGAAGAACGAAGAAGGAAGGCTACAACGCCACCAGCATAAAGCCACCGCAATGCATAACCTTGTTGCGGAAGCAACCCCGGAGGATGTCCCGACGGACACCATCCCCGAGGAACCGAGGTATGCAGGAGAACGTGAAGGGATTGAGCCATATATCCCATAATATGTCACCAGGCCTCGCCATTTGCAGATTATTCTGGAATACGAGCTAGAAAGAATGTAGAATGTCGAGAAGCAAACTTTTGAATACTTCGAGAGAATCAGAGGCAGGAGGATCAATATACTAGAAGGCCTCGAGCTACATACAGACGTGTTCTCAGAATACGAACAACAACAAATCGTGGACTACATTCGTGATTTGAAAAGAATGGGCCGAGCAGGCCGCCTAAGAGAAAACACTTACTCGGAACCTCGGAGATGGATGCCAGGGAAAGGGAGAATTACAATACAATGTGGATGCTGCTACAACTTTGCAGAAGACAGGAAGGGAAACCCACCGGGAATAGTCCGTCATGGCAAGGTAGATCCAATGCCATTAGTCATCAAAAAGATGGTAAAGAGAATGATAACATGGAGGGTACTGCCAGCAGATTGCATACCCAACAGTTGCATTATTAACATTTACAAGCAGAGTGATCGCATACCCCCGCACATAGATCACCACGACTTTGTCGACCCTTCGCACAGCTTCTTTTCCGAACAAATGTAATATCATGTTCGGATCCGACCTCCGGATAGCGAGCCCGGTGAGTTCCGAGGGCCGAGAAAGATACCATTACCGGTAGGTTCCGTCATGATACCGAAGGGAAACGGAGCGGATGTCGCTAAACATTGCATACCGGGAGTACCAATGAACCGGATCTCGCTTACTTTCGAAGGATGGATGACGAGAAAGCACCTTACCACTTCCGACCCGCATCCGTAATCGGAGAATCTCCGGCCTTACGAGCCGCGAGTTACATGGAAAATATCACACCTCCAACGTACATCCATACGGCATCCTCGCTAAGGATGGCTTGGAAGGTGATGTTATTGACCATGTACCTCACTATTCAGACGTGGATTTTTGACAAATACCTTTTTGGATGGATCGAAAAAGATCATACATAGTCCATTTTGAGTCTATATGGATTGTATGAGATGTATTCCAGATCGAGTTGTATGATGTATCTTCAACATGATTGGAATGAAAGTGACCATGTCACATTTTTGGCCTTTACTTCTTTTGTGCAAGTTGACTGAGAAACGCCATTAAATTTAAATGAACTTCGAACAAAGAATAGAAAAGAAACCAAAAAAAAAGAATAAAAGAAAACTTTCCTTAAAAATCTAAAAAATGATGAACTCCAAATTCACATGAACATTAAATGAATGATAAATAAATTTGAATCGTTAAAAGACAAAAAAATGAACACAAATTTTAAATCAAATTCAAATTCAATTTCAATAAAATTCAAATTTAACTTTCCAAATTTCAAATCGAATCTCAATCAAAAATTCAAATTCAACTTTCCAGATCTCAAATCAAATCTCAATTAAATTCAAACTCAACCTTTCAAGTCTGAAATCCAATCCATTCTACTCTCTCCCTTGTCTGGGTTGGAAGCGGTCGATTCTATTGACACGAAGCCACAAGGTTTTCGATTCGGATCTAGCGGCAAGGAATTATATCCAATCCAAATTAGCAACTTTCGATCAACTCTTTTGAATGGGATATGTAGCATCTACATATTCCCTCCTAATCTATTTCCTTCCATGAAAGTCTTTTACAACTTTCATGAAATTCTCGAAACACCAAAATTCCACACTTTTCAAATCAACACTACAAATCTTTGCAAAATCAATTACCATTCAAAAACCAAACTTTTGGGGTTGAGGATTTTACATCCGAGACTGCATTGCTTTAGGATTCTTTCCCTATCGCAATGAAATACATCAAAATCAAATTCTTGGGCCGAGGATTTTACATCCGAGACCGCATTGCTTTAGGATTCTTTCCTATCGCAATGAAATACATCAAAATCAAATTCTTGTGGTTGAGGATTTTACATCCGAGACCGCATCGCTTTAGGATTCTTTCCCTATCGAAATGAAATATATCAAAATCAAATTCTTGGGGTCGAGGATTTTACATCCGAGACCGCATCGCTTTAGGATTCTTTCCCTATCGCAATGAAATACATCAAATTCAAATTCTCGTGGTCGAGGATTTTACATCCGAGACCGCATCGCTTTAGGATTCTTTCCCTATCGCAATGAAATACATCAAATTCAAATTCTTGGGGTTTAGGATTTTACATCCGAGACCGCATCGCTTTAGGATTCTTTCCCCGTCGCAATGAAATACATCAAATTTAAATTCTTGGGCCGAGGATTTTACATCCGAGACCGCATTGCTTTAGGATTCTTTCCCTATTGCAATGAAATACATCAAAATCAAATTCAAACTTTTAGTGGTCGAGGATTTTACATCCGAGATCGCATCGCTTTAGACTCTTTCCCTATTGCGATGAAATACATCAAAATCAAACTTTTGGGGTTGAGGATTTTACATTCGAGACTGCATTGCTTTAGGATTCTTTCCCTATTGCAATGAAATACATCAAAATTAAACTCTTGAAGTTAAGGATTTTACATCCAATACCGCATTGCTCTGAGATCTCTCCTCGTTGCAATGATTCAATCCGATCAATTCAATTTTCTTTTGAGCTTGAAGATGTTACATCTAAAACCACAAAATTCCAATTTTCATTTCAAATTCGAATCCCTTCAAATTAATTTTGACAAAACTTCAATTTAAATTAAAACTCAAGCTAAAATCTAAACTTACACATTAAAACTTAAACCGAAACAAAATAAAATCTAAATTGAAAATCCCTCAGGTCAAGTGATTTGGGATTCACCTCCTTTCCTTTCCCCAGCGAGAGTTAGGGAATCTCCAGTCTCGGAGATATACTTGACACTCCCCAGCGAAAATTCTTCTACTTTGTCCTAAGTTTGTCACTTGGACATCTGTGTTGGTTTTGTTGATCTTTTCGGTCAACGCCAATACGCGCGGTGTGCTTGGTTAGCACACCACACCTATCGAGGGTCCATTTGTCGACCTCATTTTTGATGAGGCCTTCTCTTCTTCTCTTTAAGTACTTTCAGATCTAGCCTTAGCTTTTCCTTCGACTATCCTAGAGGATTAGAATCGGGACCCACCACGTAGAAATTCAAACCACTTCTTAACTCCCTGCAAACACCACAAACTTGATTATAGACCCCTAATCACCTAGAGGGTTGAAATCAAATATAGAAGTTTAAAGGATGAGTTCCTAAAGGACTCTTTGGCCTGGTCTGGTGAAGGGCCGACTTACACACACACTACACCTATACACTACACTTTCACACACATCCTAAAAACACACCCATACCTAACTTGACCTCCTGACTCAAGAAGGTGATTCACATGGATGGTCCTTAACCCCTAAGCCCCCGAAGCAAGAGGTTAGAACAACATAATGGATGCCTCAAATGAGTCCCTTCATGGCTCATGTGGGCTTGATATGGCTTCATGGCTCAACCAAAATGATTGCATTCCACTTACAATTACCCAACCTTCAATTTTCCAAATTTTTAATTTTTGACCGCCAGGACCCTACACCCGCCTAGCCTACCCAAAACCCTTGAAATTACCCAAATCCTCCAAAATTTCCAAATCACCCAAAATTCCTCAAGACCAATCCCAAACATTCCCACATTACTCAAATTGATCATTCATAGCCAAAAATACCAAAAATTCCAAAAATACCTCCCAATACCCTCCAAATACCCAAAATACCCCTCTTGACCCAAAAATCCAAAAATTCAGAAAATTCCAAGAAAATTCCAAAAAATCCCAAATATTCCCAATTTAATTTTGTCCAACTACACCATGGGCCAATTGTGTCAATTTACCCCACTTTTGTCAAAATCCCCAATTTGACCCATTTTAACCCAAAGTGAACCCAAAGTCAAACCAAACCTACCCAATTGACCTCAATTTTGGTCCAATTAAATTCTAAACTTTAATTCAACATTCCCAACACCAATATAAACCAAATCCAAGTCCAATTTGATTGATATTTGAATCCAATTTCACTTTTGGCCTTAAAGCCCAATTTGGACCCATGACCCAAACCAGACCAATTTAACTCCAATTAACCCCAAATCTTTTCTAAACCTCCCCTAACATCCCCACAAACAAAACACTAACATGATTTGCCCAAAATTTGGATCCAAACCCCCCTCAAATTCAACCTAAAACCAAAAGGCCCAATTTTGACCTAAATCCACCCCTAACAAAAATAAGCCCAAACCCCAAAATCAAAACCCAACCAAGGCCAAAACCTCTTTGAAACACTCCCATAAACATTTCCCAACATTTATTTTACATCAATTTCAACCCTAGCCCAACATTGGCCCAAGTTAGCCCAATTTGACCTACATTGGCCCATTTACCAAAGAGGTCCGAATCCAACCCAATTCAAGCCCAAACCACTTCAAATTTATTCCAAATCATTCATGAAACCTTCCTAAATTAAATTCAACACTTATTGGATCCAATCCTTTACAAAATTATCATCCTAAAATTTGTTTTGAAATCCAAAAGCCAACTTCCCTAAATCATTTTAAAAGCCCATCTTCACTAAATTTTAAAGGTCCAAAATTCATACAAAGCCCATATGACACTCTTCTTCATCATGACTTCAATTAAAACCATCTCCTAAGTTTTAAACCCATGATAAAATAAATCCAAATCAAGCCATATGCCAAATCCCATCAAATCACCCCTAAATTACCAAAATTTCTAAAATCCATTTTCATGAAATTGACCAAGCTTTTTCCCAAGCCAAATGCAAGCCATGAAGCCACTCTTAAGCCACATGCAAGCCATGTGAGTTGCTCACATGTGACCTTACCACATTGGGCAAAAGGAGGAGATCATTTTCACATTCCCTTAAGGTGATTAACCACTCCTATGATTCCCCTTAACCAAGCTTATGCCTAATTGTGCTTGGATGGTGACTTGACCCTAATGATTATGCTGAACCAAATCACTTTCCCTTCAGCCTAAACCAAGCATTGGGTGGTGCACCTAGCCCAAAGGGGTGGGTTGACCCATTTGGAACCAAAATGGCCTCTCCCCCAAACCATTTTAGTCCAAGCCTTTTACACATGGCATTTGCCAATTGCCTACACTAAACCCCAGCCCTGACCCACCTGAACAAGATGGTGACCAGTGCCTAGCCGGCCAGCCACCAGGCCGCCGAAAAACGCCATGGCCGAGACATGGGGAGAAGCCAAACTTTGGAATTCCACCTTGCTGAGCTGCCCCATGCCCAGTGGCCACCATGGCTGTTCTTCTCCTCACAATAGCAGCCGATCCCAACCCCTAACTCCCCTTGGGAGAGCCTCCAGCCAGCTCTATTTAAACATCGCCTCTCTTGTCCATGGGAGAGGTGCTGAACCAACCTTAAGGAAACTCGCCAAAATCATTCCGTACCACTCCCTACACATAGAGCACTTGATTCCCACCGGATTCCAGCCCCAATTCACTCTAGCTGAGCTCAATTTTGAGTTCAAACTTCAGCACAAAACCAGGACACTTCTTAACAGTGGACCAATCCCCAAATTGATTGATCCTACACCTTCACCAGACCAAGGGAAGAAGTCCACCAGCGAAAGCCCCCTAATCAGGCCACCCATTTGTTCCAGACTCCAAGCTTTATAATCGGCTGTGGTCGAAATCCTACCTAGACAATTCACCAGACCAGGAGACTTCATCTGGAGCTTGCTGGGACGCAATCGAAGGTGACACAACCCTCGGATCGAGCCACACTTCTCCGAGAAAAGGTATGAGCTAACTCTTTATCCCGAGCTTCTGGAGATTCTCCATTTCAAATGCCTTAATTTCAATGCATGATCACCGTATAGATGTATTCGTCTCTTCAAGACGAATCCATATAGCACAAGAACACGAAAATCTGTTAAGTATTGAGTGAGATATTAGGGATTTAGTGTGGACGGTTCTCAGGTTAGGAGGCTTGGGGACGATGTACGGATGTCGTTCATTTAATACACGCGCGGACGGACGGCCAGGATCACGCCGGATGAGGAGACGGAACAATACAGCGGGCCCCTGGAGCGCTGATTAGGATGGCGGCGTCGAACCAGAAAGCGTCGTGTGGCTGTTCGGGGATGCTAAGGTTGACGCGGCGCCGATTCGGATAAATAGAAAAATAGGGATTTTCTTATTTATTTAATTCCCTAAACTTCAAAAATACATAACTTTGTGTAAGAAAATCAGAAAAATAAAATAAAAATACCCCCTTGCTCAGTGAATAGAGGAGAATAGTGTGGAAAAGAAATCATTTAATTTCATCAAGTATTTTATTTTTATTAATTTATTTACTCTCTGCACATTTTCATTTCTCCATGCATGTATACAATTCACCATGGCATGAGACCATAGGGCTTTTGAAGCCTCTGAACTTAGGAATATTCCCTGAATTTTCCAAGGCCAGAGGCCATCCCTATGAGAAGTTATTGATTTTTCAAATTCATGTTGCTGTTTTGAGTATTTTAATTCCAATAATTAGCATGTTGTGAAATAAATTCTAGGAAAATTTGGTGATGTTTACTATGACCAGAGGAACCTAGGAAAAATATGTTTTGAATTAATCCACTTGGAATAACCCTAATTGGCCTAATCACCATAAATAGGTCCTTAATTAGTTAGAGGTAATCATACATCAAATTGACTTGAAATCAATTCTCCACTAACCTTTAGGATCAGAGGAACCCAGCATAAAAATTTGAAGTCAATTGGACTTGGTTAGCCCTACTAAATGGGTTGATTAAGCCATTTAGCCAATTTAAACTTTAAAAAATTCATAACTTCCAAAATACTTTTTAAAAATTCACTAAATTGGTTTTGGAGCCTCTCTGATATCAGGGAAATTTATGAAAAATAAAATTGCAATTTTTCAAAAAATTTGATTTTCTTACATTATTTTAATATTTTAATAATTAAAAAATAATAAAAATCACAAAAATAATAAAATTCACCAAAATGTCACATTTTGAATTTTAATCACTTGGGAATAAAGCCCATATTTTTCTTAGGTCCCTATGATGAGATATTAAATTTTAAAGCCCTAGGGTAATTTTAAAATTAAAAAAAATGTATTTTCTAGCATTTCCATTAAAATAATTCTAATAAATCAAAGAAAAATCAGAAAATTATCACAAATTGGTTCTCTGGTTTCCTTGATATCAGAGAGTTTTTTGAAAAATATAAAATTCATTTTTCGACCTTTATTTTATTTTTAAATTAATTAATACTCCAAAACTCAAAATAATTATAATAAAAAGAATATAATTCAAAAAATCACCAAAATTGGTCCAAGTGACCCTCTAGTAATTAGAAATGTCCCATAATTTTCTTAATGATAGAAACTTTCCCTTGGTCATATTATTAAATTTTCCTTGGAAATCCTTATTTTCCACCAAAAATAATTACATAAATAAATTAAATACAGAAAAATTACATTTTCTCCTCTAATGCCTTTATTGACATATGAGTGAAGTCACATAAAAATTTCAAGTTCATTTAAGCTCAATTTAGTGAGTTATGAAATTATTAAGCTTGAAGGGCAAAATGGTAATTAAAATTTTAACCTTTAATTAAAACTTTAGGCTTAATAAAATTAAAGAGTAAAGTATTTGATCCTAATCTGATTTGGATGATTGAAATTTGAATAATAAGGGTAGAAACCTATTAAACAATTTAAAAATAATTGAAATAAACCTTAATTAAATAATTGATTAAATTTGGAAGAATAATAAAATTGGAATTATTAAAATAGGGATATTATTAGGAAGAGATTTGTTCTTTAATTTAAGAATCCCTAAATTAATCATCTCAATAATATTTAACTCCTAATTAAAATGATAATTCGAATTTAAGATTTAAAATGCTAAAAGACTTAATCATTAAATTAAATTAAAGTTAAATTATTTAAATTAAACCCTTTTAAAATTTCAATTAAATTAATACTTTAATAATTAAAATTAAATCACCTTTAAAACATAAAAAAATAAAATAAAATATTAAATTAAAATTAAAAATAAAATTAAATTAAAATTTAAATTAAAATAATTAAATTAAATTAAATTAAATTAAATTAAATTAAATTAAATTAAATTAAATTAAATCAAATTAAATTAAATTAAATCAAATTAAATTAAATTAAATTAAATTAAATTAAATCAAATTAAATTAAATTAAATTAAATCATATCAAATCAAATTAAATTGAATTAAATTAAATTAAATAATAGAATCAAGTCAAAATTAAAATTAAATTAAATTAAATTAAAATTAAAACTAAACCAAATTAAATTAAATTAAAGTTAAATTAAATTGAATTAAAAATAACATCACCTAAGACATAAAGAAATTCAAAAATAAATATAAAGCAACTTGAACACTATTTCAAATTTAAACTCGTTAACTGAAATTAAATTAAATCACAAACCATTTAAACATTAATTTGCCCTCAAAAGCTTTTGTTGTCATAACTCCTAAATAGAACGTTAAGTGAAATGTTATTTCCCTCATAGGATATTCAAATGTCCTAGTTCACTGAGTAAGGTAACCACAAAACTTGAATTCCCGAACGATTAATTTATTTGTATGATTAAATTCATTTGGACTTAAAAATAATCTTGGAAATATTGAAAAGATGTTTAAGACTCGTCTTAAGCACTTCCTCGATATGATGGGATGTTTATAAGAACAATTGAACTTAATTGTTCTTTGATGAAGAAAATTGTCCTCAAACCAAAACACAAGAAACTAGACGTCATAAGAGATGACTAGCTACAGGATTAGGAACTTGGTAGAAAACCAGAACCCTTCCCTTAGTTTTACCTAGGAACTTGTTCTAAATGCTTAAATATTCTAATTGTGTTTTAAGTGCAGCTTGGGATGACGGGAAGACCCTCCAGGTACGCTTTTATTTTATTGCAATTTACCTTATTGTAATTTATTTAATCCCATCGCACTTACTTTTCTTGCATGATAAACAATCGTTGCATGAAAACCCACACTTTTAGGATAGTCCCTAAAACCGAAACCAAAACTAAATTAAAAGTCATTACAAGATAAAATTCACCGCCACAACATTTCAAAATATAAAACAACTAAAAATTTAATCACAAACAGAACACAAAACTACAATTACAACTAAATTAAAACGTCTTGTTGGATGATCGAGAATACCTCGGATGATGTAACCTACGTGTTGCTAACGGGATTTCCCACGGTCTAAATGAAAGTGTCGAACTCATTTAGTTGAGTTTAGTAAATTCATCTGGACTAAGTGAATCCGATTAAAATAACGATGTCGGTAGGATGGAACCGTGGGATCTTAACCGGTGTTGTTATAATAAACTTTAAGATTTGTTTTAATTAAAACATAAAAAACACTTGGAAATTAAGAATTTCTCTAAACCAAAACACTTCTCTCATCCTTTGATTTATGACTTGTAAAACTAAACCTCTGCAACAAGGAGCTCGGAGCATGGTGGGCAGCACGGCCATCGTCATCAACAAAACCTGAGTCTACTTCAGCAAAACTTTCTTAGAATTAAATAACCAAGCCATAGGACTTCGAGGTAGTTTGCCTAGTGCAACATAAATCCTCAACCTTTTGTTAGGTATTTGCATTGCAAATTAAGCCCTAACCGGTCTTAGGATTTCCGAGGTAGTTGTCTGATACAACATAAACCCTCCCATCTTCGAGGTTATTTGTATGATCATGTCATACGAATATAAGTCCTAATTAATTAAAATTGGCAAGATCAAAAGATTAAATAAACATTAGGACTTTCCTAAATCCAAGCCAAACAATAGGATAGTCGGGAAATTACCGAAGTTCGCTTCGAATCTGTAATTTCTCCTATTTTTCTTCCTTTGAATTCCCAAAACAAAATGTTCCAAATTTGACCCATTCCCTATTGAAATTCCAAAATTCAATCCCTTGAAAACTTAAACTTTAAGATTCTTGAGAGCAGAATTATTGAGTATTATCGAGAGTTTTCTTAGGTGATTCCTGTCACTTAAGATGTAATTAACTATAGGAGCTTGCCCATATAGGGAATTTTAAGAACCTGTGTAATATAAACCCCGTTTAATGCTTTCATATTAAGCGGGGAATTTGTCGTCTTATAAAATTGGTTCGCAGCCCAACGGATGTCACAAATCTTCTAGTTTATTTAATCGAGCCCCATCACCAAACAGTGTGTCTATTCTTCGAGATAGATACATAGTTTGTGATGCGGTGCTCGTTTACATAAACTATTCGGGATGTGAGATCAGTTTGATTTCATATCTTAAAATTTTCAAATTTAAAATTATTTTCAAAATCAAATACTACTTTTCAAATTATTTATTTAAATTAAATCTAAAATTTGCTGACAATTTCTGTAGGCGACCTCCTTTTCAAAAATACAACACTTAACCTAAAAATATGCCGACAAATCCGATAAAAATAACGATGTCGGAAGGATGGAACCGTGGGATCTTAACCGGTGTTGTTATAATCAACCTTAAGATTTCCCTAATAAAACATTAAAGACATTTGGATCTTAAGATTTCTCTAAACCAAAACACTTCTCTCATCTCTTGATTATCATTTTCTAAAACTAAACCTCTACAACAACAAGGAGCTTGGAGCATAGAGGGCAGCACGGCCATCTTCGTCAGCAAAACTAGAATCTACATCAACAAAACCTTTCTTAGAATTAAATAACAAAACCATAGGATTTCGAGGTAGTTTTCCTAGTGCAACATAAATCCTCAACTTTTTGTTATGCATTTGCATGATCATGTAATGCAAATTAAGCCCTAACTGGTCTTAGGACTCCGAGGTAGTTGTTTGGTACGACATAAACCCTCACATCTTCAAGGCTGTTTGTTTGATTTTATCATACTAATATAAGTCCTAATTAACTAAAATTGGAAAGATTGAAACATTAAATAATTTTC
The DNA here is from genome assembly GCA_022702705.1 of Papilionanthe hookeriana x Papilionanthe teres. NCBI lineage: Eukaryota > Viridiplantae > Streptophyta > Magnoliopsida > Asparagales > Orchidaceae > Papilionanthe > Papilionanthe hookeriana x Papilionanthe teres. Next base: position 67,411,693 of record CM040439.1, on the reverse strand, counting down.
CCTAATTGAAGCCAAACAATAGGATAGTTTGGGAAGTTGCCAAGATTCTTCTTGGATCCTCAGCTTCTCCTACTTTTCTTCCTTTGGATTCCCAAAATAAGTTGTGTCGGCACTATTTTTAGGTCGTGTGTTTTATTTTGAAAAGGGGTCACCTAACAGAAATTGTTGGCGAATTTTTAATTTAATTAAATAATTTGAAAAGTAGTATTTGATGTTTTGAAAATAAATTTAAATTTGAAAATTTTAAGATATGAAATCAAACTGATCTCACATCCCGAATAGTTTATATAAACGAGCACCACACCACAAACCGTGTATCTATCCCTAAGGATAGACACACTGCATGACGGTGGGGCTCGATTAAACAAACTAAAAGATTTGTGACATCCGTTTGGTCCGCGAACCAATTTTATAAGCCAGACAAATTCCCCGCTTAATATGAAAGTATTAAACGGGGTTTATATTACTCGGGTTCTTTAAAATTCCCTATAAGGGCAAGCCCCTATAGTTAATTACATCTTAAGTGACGGGAATCACCGAAGAAAAATCTCGATAATAATCGATAATTTCGCTCTCGAGAATTTCAAAGTTTAGGGTTTTCAAGGGATTGAATTTTGGAATTTCAATAGGGAATGGATCAAATTTGGAGCATTTTGTTTTGAGAATTCAAAGGAAGAAAAGTAGGAGAAATTACAAATTCGAAGCGAACTTCGGTAATTTCCCGACTATCCTATAGTTTGGCTTGAATTTAGGAAAGTCTTAATATTTATTTAATGTTTTGATCTTGCCAATTTTAATTAATTAGGACTTATATTTATATGATAGAATCATACAAATAGCCTCGAAGATGTGAGGGTTTATTGTCGTATCGGACGACTACCTCGGAATCCTAAGACCGGTTAGGGCTTAATTTGCAATGCAAATGCCTAACAAAAGGTTGAGGATTTAGGTTGCACTAGGCAAACTACCTCGAAGTCCTATGGTTTGGTTATTTAATTCTAAGAAAATTTTGCTGAAGTAAACTCAGGTTTTGTTGATGACGATGGCCGTGCTGCCCACTATGCTCCAAGCTCCTTGTTGTTGCAGAGGTTTAATTATAGAAGTCATAAATCAGGAGATGAGGAAAGTGTTTTGGTTTAGAGAAAATCTTAATTTCCAAGTGTTTTTTGTGTTTTAATTAAAACAAATATTAAAGTTGATTATAACGACACCGGTTAAGATCCCACGGTTCCATCCTTCCGGCATCATTATTTTTATCGGATTCACTTAGTCCAGATGAATTTGCTAAACTCAATCGAATGAGTTCCACACTTTCATTTAGGCATCGTGGAAATCCCGTTAGCAACACGTAGGTTACATCATCCGAGGTATTCCCGATCATCCAACAGGACGTTTTAATTTAGTTGTAATTGTAGTTTTGTGTTACGTTTGTGATTAAATTTTGAGTTGTTTTATATTTTGAAATATTGTGGCGGTGAATTTTATCTTGCAATGACTTTTAATTTAGTTTTGGTTTCAGTTTTAGGGACTATCCTAAAGGTGTGGGTTTTCATGCAACAGTTGTTTATCATGCAATAAAAGTAAGTGTGATGCAATTAAAGAAATTGAAATAATGTAAATTGCAATAAAATAAAAGCGTACCTGGAGGGTCTTCCCGTCATCCCAAGATGCACTTAAAACACAATTAGAATATTTAAGCAAGTTCCTAGTTAAAGCTAAGGGAAGGGTTATGGTTTTCTGTCAAATTCTTAATCCTATAGCTAGTCATTTCCTTTGACGTCTAGGTCCTTGTGTTTTGGTTTGAGGACGGTTTTCTTCATCAAAGAATAATTAAATTTAGTTGTTCTTATAAACATTCTTTCATATTTAGGAAGTGCTTAAGAAGAATCTTAAACATCTTTTCAATATTGATAGGATTGTTTTAAGTCCAAATGGATTTAATCAATCAGGTGAAGTAATCGTCCGAGGTTTAGTTAAGTTTTGTTGTTATCTTACTCAGTGAACTAGGATATTTGAATGTCCTATAAGTGAAGTAACATTTCATTTAATGTTCTGTTTAGGAGTTATGATAATTAAAGTTTTGAGGGCAAATTGGTGTTCAAATGGTTTGTGATTTAATTTAATCTCAGTTATCGGATTTAAATTTGGAATAGTGTTCAAGTTGCTTTATATTTAATTTCTTTCATGTCTTAGGTGATGTTATTTTTAATTTAATTTAACTTTAATTTAATTTAATTTAATTTTAGTTTTAATTTAATTTAATTTAATTCAATTTAGTTTGATTTGATGTTAAATTAATTTAGTTTAATTTGATTTAATTTCCTTTAATTTAATTTAATTTAATTTAATTTTAATTTAATTTAATTTAATATGTTTTAATTTAATTTAATTTAATTTAATTTAACATTTTTTAATTTAATTTAGTTTAATTTAATTTAATTTATTTATTTAACTTAATTTAATTTAATTTAATTATTTAATTTAATTTAATTTATTTATTCAATTTAATTTAATTTAATTTAATTTTTTTAATTTAATTTTAATTTAACTTAATTTTTAATTTAATTTTATTTTTAATTTTAATTTTTAATTTTATTTTATTTTTAATTTTAATTTAATTGAAAATTTAAAAAGAGTTTAATAATCTAACTTTAATTTAATTTAATGATGAAGTCCTTTAACATTTTAAAACTTAAATTTGAATTATCATTTTTAATTAGGAATTAAATATTAATGAAATGATTAATTTAGGGATCTTTAAATTGAAGAATAAATCTCTTCCTAATAATATCCCTATTTTAATAATTCCAATTTTATTATTCTTCCAAATTTAATCAATTATTTAATTAAGGTTTATTTTAAGTATTTTCAAATTGTTTAATAGGTTTCTATCCTTTAATTATTTAAGTTTCAATCATCCAAATCAGATTAAGATTAAATATTTTACTTGTTAAATTTATTAAACCTAAAGTTTTAATCTAGGGTTAAAATTTTTTAATTACCATTTTGCCCTTCAAGCTTAATAATTTCATAACTCACTAAATTGAGCTTAAATGAACTTGAAATTTTTATGTGACTTCACTCATATGCCAATAAAGACATGAGAGGAGAAAATGTGATTTTTCTGTATTTAATTTATTTATGTAATTATTTTTGGTGGAAAATAGGAATTTCCAAGGAAAATTTAATAATATGACCAAGGAAAAGTTTCTGTTCTTAAGAAAATTATGGGACATTCCTAATGACTAGAGGACCACTTGGACCAATTTTGGTGATTTTTTGAATTATATTATTTTTATTATAATTATTTTAAGTTTTGGAGTGTTAATTAATTGAAAAATAAAATAAAGGTTGAAAAATGAATTTTATATTTTTAAAAAATCTCTCTTATATCAAGGAAATCAGAGAATCAATTTTTACAATTTTCTGATTTTTCTATGATTTATTATAATTATTTTAGTGAAAATGCTAGAAAATACATTTTTTAATTTTAAAATTACCCTAGGGCTTTAAAATTTAATATCTCATTAAATAGACCTAAGTAAAATATGGGGTTTGTTCCTAAGTGATTAAAATTCAAAATGTGACATATTGGTGAATTTTATTATTTTTGGATTTTTATTATTTTTAAATTATTAAAAATATTAAAATAATATTAAAAATCAACTTTTTTAGAAAATTGAAATTTGAATTTTCTTAAATTCCCCTAATATCAGAGAAGCTCCAAAACCAATTTGGTGAATTTTTGAAAGGTATTTTGAAAGTTATGAATTTTTAAAGTTTAAAATGACTAAGTGGCTTAATCAACCCATTTAGTAGGGCTAACCAAGTCCAATTGACTTCAGTTTTGTATGGTGTGTTCCTTTGATCCTAAAGGTCAATGGAGAATTGATTTCAAGTCAATTTGATGTATGGTTAGCTCTAATCAATTAGGGATCTATTTTGGGTGTTTAAGCCAATTAGGGTTATTTTAAATGAGTTAACTCAAAACCGATTTTTCCTAGGGTCCTCTGGTCATAAGGGACATCACCAAATTTTCCTAGAATTTATTTCACAACATGCTAATTATTGGATTTAAAATACTCAAAACAGTAACATGAATTTGAAAAATAATTAACTTCTCATAGGGATGAGATGGCCTCTGACTTTGGAAAATTCAGGGAATGTTCCTAAATTCAGAGGCTTCAAAAGCCCCATGGTCTTATGCCATGGTGAATTTCCTATATGCATGGAGAATTAAAATAAAGCAGACAGTAAATAAATTATTAAAAATAAAATACTTGATGAAATTAAATGATTTCCTTTCCACATTATTCTTCTCTGTTCACTGAGCAAGAGGGTATTTTTATTTTATTTTTCTGATTTTCCTACACAAAGTTATGGATTTTTGAAGTTTAGGGAATTAAATAAATAGGAAAATCCCTAATTTTCTATTTATCCGAGTCGGCGCTGCGTCATCCTCGGCATCTCCGAACGGCAACGCGGCGCGCTCCCATTCGACGCCGCCGCTTGAGTCAGCAGCCCGGGTCCCGCCTTTCGCGTATCATCTACCGATCCGACCTAATCTGAGCCGTCCGTCCACGCGTGTATTGAATGAACGGCATCCGTTCATCGTCCCTAAGCCTCCTAGCCCGAGAACCGTCCATCTTCTAGGCCTAAGATCTCACTCGATACTTGACCAAATTTAACGTTCTTATGCTCTATGGATTCGTCTCGAGAAGACGAACACATCCATACGGTTTATGTGGCATTAAATTGACTTAATGAAAATGGAGAATGTTCAGAAGCTCGGGAAGAAGAGTGAGGCCATACCTTTGCTCAGAGAAGTGTGGCTTCGATCTGAGGGTTGTTTCACCTTCGATTGGATCCCAGCAAGCTCCAGATGAAGTCTCCTGGTCTGGTGAATTGCCTAGGTAGGATTTTGACCACAGCCGATCACAAAGCTTGGAGGCTGGAGCAACTGGGTGGCCTGGAGATGGGGCTTTTGCTGGTGGACACCTTCTCTTGGTCTGGTGAAGGTGTAGGACCAATCAATTTGAGGATTGATCCACTGTGGAGAAGTGTCCTGGTTTTTGGGCTAAAGTTTGAGCTCAAAATTGAGCTCAGCTGAAGGAATTGGAGGCTGGAATTCAGTGGGGTTCAAATGCTCTATGTATGGGGAATAGTCCGGAACAATTTTGGCGGAGTTTCCTTAAGGTTTTTTCAGACACCTCTCATGGCCTAGAAGGGGTGGTGTTTAAATAGGAGAGGGTAGAGGGCCTCCAGGGGAGAGTTAGGGCTTGGGATCGAGCTGCTCCGGGCATGGGAAGAACGACCATGGTGGCCATTGGGCATGAGGCAGCTCAGCAAGGGAGAATTCCGAAGTTGGCTCACATGTGAGCTCTCGGCCATGGTGTTTTCCGGCGACCTGGTGGCTGGCCGGCCAGGCATTGGTCACCATCTTGTTCAGGTGGGTCAGGGCTGGGGTTTAGTGTAGGCAATTGGCAAATGCCATGTGTAAAAGGCTTGGATTAGAATGGAATGGGAGAGGGCTCATTTTGGCTCAAATTGGTCAACCCCTCCATTTGGGCTAGGTGCACCACCCAAGGCCTGGTTTAGGCTGAATAGAAAGCGATTTAGGTCAGCTTAATCAGTGGGGAATGGTCACCATCCAAGTACAATTAAGCTTAAGCAAGGTTTAGTGGAATCATGGGAGTGGTTAATTACCTTTTGAAATTAAGGAAAGGGTCTCCTCCTTATGCCCAAAATGGCAAGGTGACATGTAAAGAGGCTCTCATGGCTTCCATGTGGCTCATGCATGGCTTCATGGCTCACCTTTGGCTTGGGAAAAGTCGAAGTCAATTTCATGGAAATGGATTTAAGAAAAATTTTGGTATTTAGGGGTGATTTGGCATGAGGCTTGATTTGGAATTATTTGATGATGGGATTATAACTTAGGGAATGACTTTGATTAAATGGATGGCAAATGGAAATGTCATGTGGGTTTTAGGGCCAATTTTGGGCTTTTGTATTTGGTGGGAATGGGCTTTTAAAATGGTTTAGGGAAGTGGGCTTTTGGATTTTAAAATGGATTTTAGGATGGAATTTTGGCAAAGGCTTGGGCCAAATAATTGTTGGGTTTAGCTCATAGATGTGTCATGAGTGACTTGAAGCAAATTGGGAGTGATTCGGGTTTGAATTGAGTTGTATTTGGGCTTCTTTGGTGAATGGGCCAATATAGGTCAAATTGGACTAAGTTGGGCCAATGTTGGGCTAGGGTTGAAATTGATGTAAAGTTAATGTTGGGAAATATCTATGGAAGTGTTTCAAAGAGGTTTTGACTTTGGTTGGGCTTTGATTTTGGGGTTTGGGCTCATTTGGGTTAGGTTTGGGTTTAGGTCAAAATTGGGCCTTTTAGCTTTGGGTTGAATTTGAGTGGGGTTTGGGTCTAAATTTTGGGCAAATCATGTTAGTGTTTTGTTTTTAGGGATGTTAAGGAAGATTTAGAAAAGATTTTGGGTTAATTGGAGTTGAATTGGGTGAGTTTGGGTTAGGTTTGGGTTATGGGTCCAAATTGTGTTTTAAGGCCAAAAGTGAAATTGAATCCAAATTTCAATAATTTGGACTTGGATTTGGTCTAAATTGGTGTTGGGAATGTTGAATTGAAGTTTAGAATTGAATTGGACCAGAATTTGGATCAATTGGGTAGGTTTGGTTTGACATTGGGTTCACTTAGGGTTAAAATGGGTCAAATTGGGGGTTTTGACAAAAGTAGGGTAAATTGACAAAATTGGCCCATAGTGCAGTTGAACAAAATGAAATTGGGAATATTTGGGATTTTCTGGAATTTTCTGGGAATTTTCTGAATTTTTGGATTTTTGGGTCAAGAGGGGTATTTGGGTATTTGGAGGGTATTGGGAGGTATTTTTAGAATTTTTGGTATTTTTGGGTATGGATGATCAATTTGAGTAATGTGGAAATGTTTGGGATTGATTTTGGGAAATTTTGGGTGATTTAGGTGATTTTGAAAATTTTGGGTAGTTTCAAGGGCATTTGGTAGGTTAGGCGGGTGTAGTGTCCCGGGGGTCAAAAATTAAAAATTTGGAAAAATGATGATTGGGTGAATATAAGTGGAATAAAATCATTTTGGTTGAGCCATGAAGCCATATCAAGCCCACATGAGCCATGAAGGGACTCATTTGAGGCATTCACTTATGTTGTTCCTAACCCTCTTAGCCAAGGGCTTAGGGGTTAAGGACCATCCATGTGAATCACCTACATGAGTCAGGAGGTCAAGTTAGGTATGGGTGTGGTTTTAGGAGGTGTGTGAAAATATAGTGTATGAGTGTAGTGTGTGTGTAAGTCAGCCCCTTCACCAGACCAGGCCACCCAGGGCAGTCCTAAGGCCAAAGTGTCCTATAGGAACTCATCCTTTAAACTTCCACATTTGATTTCAACACTCTAGGTGATTAGGGGTCTACAGTCAAGTTTGTAGAGTTTGCAGGGAGTTAAGAAGTGGTTTGAAATTCTAGATGGTGGATCCCAATTCTAGTCCTCTAAGATAGTCGAAAGGAAAAGCCTGAAGGCTAGATCCTAAGTACTAAAAGAAGAAGAGAAGACCTCATCAAAAATGAGGTCGACAAATGGACCCCCGATAGGTGTGGTGAGCTGACGGAGCACACCGCGCGTATTGGTGTTGACCGAAGCGATCAGCAAACCAACACAGATGTCCAAGTGACAAACTTAGGACGAATAGAAGAGTTTCCGCTGGGGAGTGTCAAGTATATCTCTGAGACTGGAGATTCCTGAACTCTCGCTGGGGAAAGGGAAGGGGTGAATCCCAAATCACATGATCTGGGGGAATTTCGATTTAGATTTCATTTTGTTTCAGTTTAAGTTTTGATGTGTGAACTTAGATTTTAGTTTGAGTTTTAATTTAGATTGAAGTTTGGTTAAGATTAATTTGAAGGGATTTGATTTGAAATGAAAATTGGAATTTCGTGGTTTTAGATGTAACATCTTCAACCTCAAAAGAAAATTGAATTGATTGGATTGAATCATTACAATGAGGAGAAATCTCGGAGCAATGCGGTATTGGATGTAAAATCCTTAACCTCAGGAGTTTGATTTTGATGTATTTCATTGCAATAGGGAAAGAATCATAAAGCAATGCAGTCTCGGATGTAAAATCCTCGACCCCAAGAATTTGATTTTGATGTATTTCATTGCGATAGGGAAGAGTCCTAAAGCAATGCAGTCTCGGATGTAAAATCCTCAACTCCAAAAGTTTGATTTTGATGTATTTCATTGCGATAGGAAAGAAACCTAAAGCAATGCGGTCTCGGATGTAAAATCCTCGACTCCAAAAGTTTGAATTTGATGTATTTCATTGTGATAGGGAAAGAATCCTAAAGCGATGCGGTCTCGGATGTAAAATCCTCGACCCAAAAGTTTGAATTTGATGTATTTCATTGCGATATGGAAAGGATCCTAAAGCAATGCGGTCTTGGATGTAAAATCCTCAACTCCAAAAGTTTGATTTTGATGTATTTCATTGCGATAGGGAAAGAATCCTAAAGAAATGCAGTCTTGGATGTAAAATCCTCGACTCCAAAAAGTTTGATTTTGATGTATTTCATTGCGATAGGGCAAGAATCCTAAAGCAATGCAGTTTTGGATGTAAAATCCTCGACTCCAAAAAGTTTGATTTTAATGTATTTCATTGCGATAGGGAAAGAATCCTAAAGCAATGCGATCTTGGATGTAAAATCCTCGACTCCAAAAAGTTTGATTTTGATGTATTTCATTGAGATAGGGCAAGAATCCTAAAGCGATGCGGTCTTGGATGTAAAATCCTCGACTCCAAAAAGTTTGATTTTGATGTATTTCATTGCGATAGGGCAAGAATCCTAAAGCAATGCGGTCTTGGATGTAAAATCCTCGACTCCGAAAAGTTTGATTTTGATGTATTTCATTGCGATAGGGCAACAATCCTAAAGCGATGCGGTCTTGGATGTAAAATCCTCGACTCCAAAAAGTTTGATTTCAATGTATTTCATTGCGATAGGGCAAGAATCCTAAAGCGATGCGATCTTGGATGTAAAATCCTCGACTCCGAAAAGTTTGATTTTGATGTATTTCATTGCGATAGGGCAAGAATCCTAAAGCAATGCGAGTCTTGGATGTAAAATCCTCGACTCCAAAAAGTTTGATTTTGATGTATTTCATTGCGATAGGGCAAGAATCCTAAAGCAATGCAGTCTTAGATGTAAAATCCTTGACTCCAAAAAGTTTGATTTCGATGTATTTCATTGCGATAGGGCAAGAATCCTAAAGCAATGCAGTCTTGGATGTAAAATCCTCGACTCCAAAAAGTTTGATTTTGATGTATTTCATTGCGATAGGGAAAGAATCCTAAAGCGATGCGGTCTCGAATGTAAAATCCTCGACTCCAAAAAGTTTGATTTTGATGTATTTCATTGCGATAGGGAAAGAATCCTAAAGCAAGGCAGTCTTGGATGTAAAATCCTCGACTCTAAAAAGTTTGATTTTGATGTATTTCATTGCGATAGGGCAAGAATCCTAAAGCAATGCAGTCTTGGATGTAAAATCCTCGACTCCAAAAAGTTTGATTTTGATGTATTTCATTGCGATAGGGAAAGAATCCTAAAGCAATGCAGTCTCGGATGTAAAATCCTCAACCTCAAAAGTTTGAATTTGATTAGTCATTGACTTTGCAAAGATTTGTAGTGTTGATTTGAAAAGTGTGGAATTTTGGTGTTTCGAGAATTTCATGAAAGTTGTAAAAGGCTTTCATGGAAGGAAATATATTAGGAGGGAATATGTAGATGTTACATATCCCATTCAAAAGAGTTGATCGAAAGTTCTTTGGTTTAGATTGGATACAATTCCTCGCCATCGGATTCGATCCGCATCGATGGAATCAACCGCTCCCATCCCAGACAAGGGAGAGAATAGAACGGATCGGATTTCAGATTTGGAAGGTTGAGTTTGAACTCGATTGAGATTTGAATTGAGATTTGAGTTGATTGAATTTGAAATTTGATTGAGAATTTGATTTGAGATTTGATTTGATTGAATTTGAAATTTGATTGAGAATTGATTTGAAATTTATGTTCATTTTGTTTGTCTTTTAATGATTCAAATTTTATTTTATCGTTTATTTAATGTTCATGTGAATTTGGTGTTCATCATTTTTAGATTTTTAAGGAAAGTTTTCTTTTATTCTTTTTTTTATTTCTTTTCTGTTCTTTGTTCGAAGTTCATTTAACTTTAATGGCGTTTCCCAGTCATTTTGCACAAAAGAGGTGAAGGCCAAAAATGTGACATGGTCACTTTCATTCCAATCATGTCGAAGATACATCATACAACTTAATATGGAATACATCTCATACAATCCATGTAGACTCAAAACGGACTATGTATGATCCTCGTCAATCCATCCAAAGAAGCATCTGTCAAAAATCCATGTCTGAATAGTGGGGTACATGGTCAATAACATCACCTTCCAAGCCATCCTTGGCAAGGATGCCGTATGGATGTACATTGGAGGTGTGATATTTTCCATGTAGCTCACGACTCGTAAGGCCGGAGGCTCTCTAGCTCCGGGTCCAGTCGGAAATGGTAAGGTGTCTTTACGTCGTCCATCCTTCGAAAGTAACCGAGATCCGCTTCACTGGTACTCCTGGTATGCAATGCTTAGCGATATACCGCTCCGTTGCCTTTCGGTATCATGACGGAACCTACCGGTAAAGGTATCTTCACCGGCCCTCGGAACTCACTCGGGCCTGCTATCCGGAGGTCGGATCCGAACATGATGTTACACTCGTTCGGGAAAGAGACCGTGCGAGAGGTCCGACAAAGTCATGGTGATCTATGTGTGGGGGTATGCGGTCACCCCGCTTGTAGATGTTAATAATGCAACTATTGGGTATGCAATGCGCGGCGGTACCCTCCATGTTATCAATCTCTTTACCATTCTCTTGATGACTAATGGCATCGGATCCACTTGCCCATGACGGAGTATTCCGGTGGGTTTCCCTTCTCGTCCTCCGCAAAGTTGTAGCGACATCCGCATTGTATTGTAATTCTACCTTTCCACGGCATCCATCTCCGGGGTTCTTAGTAGGTGTTTTCCCTTAGGCGGCCCGCTCGGCCCATTCTTTTCAAATCCGGATGCAATCCACAATTTGTTGTTGTTCATACTCACGAGAATACTTACGTATGTAGCTCGAGGCCCTCTAGTATATTGATCCTCCCGCCTACGATTCTCTCGAAGTATTCAAAGGTTTTCTTTTCAACATTCCGCATTCTTTCCGGCTCGTACTCGGAATAATCTGCGAATGGCGAGGCACAGTGACATATTGTGGGATATACGGTTCAATCCCTTCACGTTCTCCTGCATACCTCGGCTCCTCGGGGATGATGTCCGTCGGGACATCCCCGGGGTTGCTCACGCAACAAGGTCATGCATTGCCGGTGGTTCTATTCGGTGGCGTGGTAGCCTTCTTTCTTCGATCTTTGTGAGATTTCCACGGTCCTTTACTGTTATCCTAGGAGGCTGGCCTCCTTTCTTCGAGTTCTCGGTGAACCGGTGTCCTTGAAGTGTATGTGCTGGCAGTAGCAACTGTCTCGTCGCGCTGGTCCGCAGCTAGTTTGGTTAACATCTTACGGATACGACGATTCTTATTTCTTCGTTGCGTTGCTGTGAGAGTAGCTCTTCAAACTTCTTGAATCTCTGTGGGCGCGGCGCTGACAAGCCTGCCCTCTGCTGTAGCGACTACAGACTTCATTTTCTTATCTTCTTCAGTGTTTGCCTTTCTTTTCTTGCTCTGCTGGATTGGTGGCTTGGGCCACCCACTTTCATCATTTGTACGCCGGGCGGTTCTTCCAGGTCGACTAGGACCCGCTCACTTTCCTCGTACTGTAGGCCTGCTGGTGGAAAATCTGAGTCAATCTCGATTATCACTCCACCTTTCACTCTCTTTTCATCGAGTGCAAGGCTTACGCCATTTCTAAAGTTCAGGACCAACCGCCCACTCGACATTTCCCTGCGAAAAGACAAGGAAAAGGATCAGGGGCTGTATTAAGAACAAGAACATTAAGAAAATGTTTATTAAAGATAGTTCTTTTTTTATTACTCTTATATTTTAAAACTTAACAGGAATGAAGTGGGGTAAGATCAGGAAAGAGATTTTGATTTGGAAAAGAAAACAAAACTTTATTATCATGATTTTATTTATTTTAACACATTTTATTATTTTTGGGTTCGGACCCAGTCATAAGTAATTACTTCGCCCATGTTTCTTAGGGATGAAGAATTCATTCCTTCGAAACATCAGGTAGAGTAATACTTTTTTAAGTATCGTCCGTTGATTGGAAGCATATGTTGTTCTCCCTGGCAATTCACTAGCTGGTAGGAACCTCCCGAGTATACTTGGTTCAACCACAAACGGCCCTTCCCGAGTGGGTTCAAATTTTCCTCCTATCTTGCGGTGTGCGAGAATAGGTCTCTTGAGAATGAGAACTAAGTCACCAACTTTGAAGGTTCTTGGGCGGACCAGTTTGTCATGGGCTTGAACCATCTTAGCTTGGTATAGTTCTAAATTTTGCCGGGCTGCAAGTCTTTTCCCTTCCAGCTTTCTAATTCTTTTAGTCGTAATTTGGCGTTCTCTTCTGTCGTGATCTTTTTTGCAAGCTGCGATTCCGAGTGAAGGAAGGCTGAACCTCTAAAGGTAACACTTGCCTCGGACCCGTACACCGGAGCGTAAGGTGTAGCTTGAGTAGGAGTTCGAAGGTTGTCCGGTAGGCCCATAAGGCTTCTAACAACTTCTCGTGCCAATTTCTCTTATTATCGTCCAAAGTTTTCTTTAAGATTTGAACGAGAGTTTTATTAAAAGCCTCAGGGAGGCCGTTTGCTCTTGGGTAGTAAATTGTTGAGTATCGCCAGTCGATTCCGTGTCTCCTGACAAAATTGTTGATTTGCGTGCTTCGAATGCCGACCCGTTATCCGAGATGATCCTGTGCGGCACTCCGAAACAAGGTAGACAACTTGGTTCTTGAAAAGCGTAGCACGTGGTGTGCTTTCACTTCTACGAGTGGAGCTGCCTCTGCCCACTTGGAAAAGTAATGCGTAGCGCAAGAATGAAGCGATGTCCTTTTGAAGATGGTGGTTCCATTGGACCCACTATATCCGTGCCCCAACATTCAAATGGCCACGACACAATTGTCGGATGTAACACATTTGGAGGTTGGTGTAGAACCACTCCGTGCACTTGGCATTGGTGACGGCTCTTGGCGATTTTCATGCGAGTCGGTCATCATCGAGGAGCCGATAGTACCCTAGTCTTTTAATTTTCATTTTCATCTTCGGACCCGATCGGTGAGCGCCACGAGTCCTGAATGCACCTCTTTAACAATTTCATGGGCCTTGGACCCGCTTAGGCACCTTAGCCACATTTGATCGAAAGACCTTACGTATAACGTGTTGTTCATTAATGCGTAGGACGAGTTCTTTTCTTGATCCGATGGGCTAACGACCTATTGTGCAGTAGTTTTCTGTTTGCGGGTAGTCTATTAATGGTCGTCGCCAATCTTTTGTGTTTTTACATCATTGCTACTAGCCGATTCTTCTTCTTTTTCCGATTTGTGTATTGTGTCTATGTCAAGTCGTGACAGGACTCGACGTCCGTGAGCGGCACTTCCATCGACTCATCTTGCAAACGGCCAAATTCTTTTGCGAGGCGAGCTAACGCTTCTGTTAAGACATTTTCTTTTTTGGGAATTTTGTAGATTGTCACATTCGGAATTTGTTCCAACAACTGTATGGCATACTGGAAATATTGCACGAGTCTTGGCTTTAAAATTCTGTACTGTCCGGCGATCTGTTGAATGATCAATTGCGAATCCCCGTAGATGTTGATGTCTGTTATCATCATTTGAATAGTTAATTCCAGTCCCGTTATGAGGGCTTCGTATTCTGCTTCATTTTTGTACATGGCTCTGTTAAGTGGTAGGAGTATCTTAACATCCCCCGTTCCGGTGTTATAAAGATTAGTCGATTCCCGCCTTACCGGACACTATCACTTGCGATTCTTCGTCTTTGTGTCTTGAAGATGCTCCATCGAAATATAATTCCCAATGTCGATCATCGGGGTCTTCTAGGCTCATTATTTGTTCATCCGGCAAATCGTCATTGAGAGGAGATTCTGCTGAGCAAAGGGTGTCTTGCGAGGAAGTCTGCTAAGACTTGTCCCTTTACGGCACGAAGAGGCACGAAAGTTATATCGAATTGCTAATAATATCATTGACCATCTAGCAAGTCCGTCGGAAAGTGTTGGACGAGTCATCAAGTATTGCAATGGATTAAATTTCGAGATCGGGTTGACCTTATGGGAAAGCATGTAGTGCTTGAGCTTTTGAGCGGCGAAGATCGAGGCCAAACAATGCTTTTCGATTGCGGGATACCTTATTTCCGTCGGAAGTAAACGACGGCTTAAATAGTAAAGGGCATTTTCTTTACCCTCATCATTGACACGGGCTAACGGGGCTCCGAGAGAGTCGTCTAAAGCCGCGGTATAAAGTATCGACGGTCTACCGAGGCCGGGGCTACTAAGACGGGAGGTGTCATTAAATATTGTTTAATGTCCTCGAAGGCCTTCGGCATCTCTCTTCCCAAATAAATTTGGCGTCCTTTTTAACTAGTGCCTAGAAAGGCGGACACCTACACGACAAGTTTGAGATAAAGCGTCGAAGATATGCTAGCTTCCTTGAAAAGATCGTAGTTGTTTTAAGGTTTTGGGAGGCGGCATTTCTAAGATAGCTTTAATCTTTTCCGGGTCGATTTCAATCCCATGATGTCGGACAATGAATCCTAAGAATTTCCGGAGGTGACGCCAGAAGGCGCATTTTAAGGGATTCATCTTAAGGTTAAATTGTCTTAATCGTTCGAAAACAATTCTCAAATCATACAGGTGGTTTTCCTTTACTTTGCTTTTGATGACCACATCGTCCACGTAGCATTCGACTTAATTGTGGATGAGATCATCAAAAATTCTTGTCATCGCTCTCTGGTATGTTGCTCCTGCGTTGTTCAGTCCGAATGGCATCACTGTGTAGCAATATACTCCGATCGGATTTCTGAATGCTGTAAGCTTTTCATCTTACTGGAGCCATTTTTATCTGGTTGTATCCACGAAGATCCATCCATGAATGAGAATATTTCATGCGTTGAAGCAATATCGATCATTAATTGCGGGATCGGTAGAGGGAATTCATCTTTTGGACATGCCTTGTTTAAATCTCCGAAATCCACACAAATTCGATCGACCATTCTTCTTTCTGACTGGCACCACGTTGGCTAACCAAGTCGGGTATTGTTCTTCACGGACAAATTTGACGTCTATTAGCTTTTTAACTTCGGCTATGACTTGTTGTTCGATTTCTAGACGCATTCTTCTGGGACCTTGTCTGACTGGAACGGAAATAGGATCCACTCCTAGCTTATGGACTGCGACCTCTGGAGCTAAACCTGGCATCTCATCGTAGCTCCAAGCAAAACAGTCTTTAAATTCAAATAATAACTTGATTATTCCTTCGGAGTCTTCTTTATTGAGTAAGGAGCTAACAAAGGCAGGTCTAGGCTCTTCGCTAGTACCTAAGTTAACTTCCGTTAACTCATCTATTGTAGATTTAATTTCTTCTTCAAATTCTAGTGGAGCATCTCCAATTTGTAAATCTTCGAGTTCTTCTGTAGTTTCCATGCAGTTTTCATTAGACTCGCAAGTGACAACCAGGCAAAATTCAGTATCGTCAACTGATCCTACTGTGTCGAATCTGAGACCATGCTTTGAATCGGGTAGACGACCGGAGTTATTCCATAATTTTTCAAAATGTTGTGATTGACCTTTTGTCCATTGTCGAGGTAAGAAACCACGGCTGAATTAAATTTTGAACACGGGGAGAGTACCACTCGAAAGGTAATTCCATTAATTCGATTAAGTGACGTCTTCAAATTGTACATTATTTTCAGTTTTGGAGGAAGAAGCACCACAGTAGAATTTGATGGGCTTTGCACCGCCGCTACGTACCTCTTTGACCACCATACCCTCGATCTTATTAGAATGGATCGGGGTTAGGGTCATAGTATGTACATAGCGGTTAATCTTCTCGTACATCGATTTATATTCTTCATTCTTTTCATCTTCGAGAGAGATCTTGAATTGCGGCTTCTTCCGAGCTTATTGTCGCTGCTTCTTGTTTGATTCCTTTTTCTTCTTCGGAACTATCTTCCCGATCAACATTGATGGCTGGTTTCCTCGTCCAATCGTCCTAACGTCTCTACCACGACCTCGTCCCCGGCCTCGACCTCGGATGCGAGTTGTGGAGAAACCTTCACCATCTCGCCGTAAGGGAGTGGTGAGTGAGCTGTTGGACTAGAACTTCGAGGTTCTTCATTGTCCCGAACTTTCTTTGCATCATTTGTTATGGTATCTCCGGAGAAGATTGTTTTCTTCAGTGGTGCATAATAAGCTGCGTCTTCATGGATTCCAATCTCATGTACGGAGAATGGTCGTAAGTCACCTTTGATGCACTGTTCCCCTCCATCGTAGTATTTGATGCACTGATGTAGAGATGATGGTACCATCCTGTTTTCATGTATCCATGGTCGGCCCAGGTAGAGCGTTGAACGACGTTTCGAATCAATTATGTGAAATTTTGCGGTTGTCTTTGCTAAGTCACCGGACTTCATTAGTAGTGTTATTGATCCGAGGGCTCTTTCTCCTTTCTGGTTGAATCCTCTTAATAACATTTTGTCGGCTTCGAGTTCACGGGCATCAATTTCGAAATATGCTAGTGTTCGAAGACTCATTATATTGATTGATGCTCCTGGATCCACCAATACTCTGTAGAGTGTAAATTTCCCAATTGTAACTGAAATGTACAACGGTCGGTTGTGGTCTGCTGTCCCAAGTGGTAGATCATTGTCCGTGAAGGTGACACCTCGCTGTTCCTTTAACGAACAAACCTCATCTAAGGAATCTCCATCCATTTGAGCTAAGCAAATTTCTGGATCAAGTAAGGCCTTGATCAGAGCTTCTCTCATCTCCTTTGATAAGATGAGAGCGTCGTAGATGCTCAGTTTGGCCGGTAGTTTCCTAAGATGGGCTAGCACGTTGTAGTCCACTTTATTTCCATGTGTCTCGGCTTCTTCTCGAATGGGTATTTCTTCTGCCGGGGTTGGTTCTTCTTGAACAACCACCTGCTTTCCTTTGTCCTTCGGACCCATTCTCGGAGGTAGAACTCTTCCACTTCTAAAGTTAACTTCTGTAATTTCTTCTGACTCTAGTGTTGAGCTCGCTAGTGTTTCCTCTTGAATCGGAATGACAGGTTCTTCTGGATTAGCTTTAGAGTCTGAAGGCTCTAACTCTATTGTGACTGGAGCTCCTCGAAACTCGCAGATAGATTAGTTGCTTGTTGAACTCTCGTAACCTCCTTGATGGATGTCTTCTTCGTCATTGCGATCGTCAAGATTGTGTATGATTTGAGAATTGTCATTTGTATCGAAATCGATGTCCGGATTGTCGCTAGTAACGTAATCGTTAGAAACTGTCAAAACGTAGCCAATGCCATCACCCTTATCATTATATGATCCCACCGAAGTGAGCAGATAATCATACAGAGTCAGAGGTTCGAGGGATTTCTCCCCCGAATCTGAAATAACTATCCTAGGATAAGCGACCCCTAGTCTAGCCTTAGGAGCCTCGGTCCTCTCTTCTTCATCGATTTTCTTCTTCTCTTCGATCGTCTCCTGTTGAGGTGGTTCTTCTATCGCAAGTGACGGTGTCGGCTTAGCGGGTTTCGAACTTTGAATTGAAGCTCGCACCGAAGCGGTTTGGATGCTTGTCTAAAATCTTTTTGAAGACCTCGCCCGAGCGATAGTCCATCCATCGTCGGTTGTATAGGGATGCATCGGAACGATGGGATCGGTCGAGACAACATTGACGGAACCTCCTTTCGGGGTTCCTTCATGTACTCCTTCGGGATTGTTATATTCCCTTTCAGAAGGTTGTCGTTGAGCCAACTTTTGAACGTAATGCAATCTTCTATCTTGTGTCCGAGCATCCGGTGATAAGGGCAAAAGTTGGGATCACCTTTCTTGTTGACTTCTTCTGGTCTCTTAGGCTCGGCGAGTTGGAAATGCTGGAGTCTTCATCGGACTACGGAACATTTTCGGCTACTTGCCTCATTCTTGAATGGATATTCTCTGCTCAGAAGCTCACTTAATGTACGTTGCGGACGAGGCGGTTGTTCATACTGTGGAGATGACTGATAGCTAGGTCGGGGTTGCTGGTAATTCTGTTGAGGTTGATGCGGCCGTTCGGACGATATTTGTATCGGTTGCTTGCCTTTGTCGACTGCTGCAACGATCCCGAATTTCTTTTCAAAAGTCTTCACAGGCTTTTGCTTGTCTGTCTTGTCGGCAAAACTTAATTGCTTCGCCTCCTCTTGCAAGCTCCGGCCTTGCTTAACAACTTCTCGAAAGTCTTAATAGTGAATCCTTTGAGGAGAAGTGCTTATCGGGCCGTGAATGCTTTTAAGTAAGATACCGATTGCATGTTGTTCTTGTAGTTGTGGTTCACACTTCATGCTTAAGTTCCTCCATCGAAGTATATAATCCACCAAAGTTTCGTTCGGCTACGCTTCTCTACCACTAAATCACCTATAGTGATGTGGTGCTTGAGCTCCGGCGAATCGCTTGATGAAAAGGTTTTCTAGTTACGAGAACGTCTTCACCGAACCATTCGGTAATTCGCATACCAATCAAAGGCGATCCACGACGAGTCTGCGACGAATTGTCGGAAGAGTAATGCATCGCTCCCGCCGCATTACAACAACTAGCATGAAAGTGTGCAACATGCTCGTCGGGGTTCCGGTTCCATCAAAGGTTTTGAACGGAGGTGGTACGAAGCCTTTTGGGTATTGGACAGCGTCGAATTCTTCCGGGTAAGGTCTACCCGTCCGAATGGATGTCCCGCTCTTTGATTGTGCTAAGGCTTCTCGCACCTGTTGTTCCACCAAGCTCTTGATATCTTTTTCTGGAATCATGCTTTGTGTTGTATCTTTCTTTAGCTGATCATCCCCGTTGACGGATGTAATGTCCTTTCCTCCGTCCACAATGTGAATGACCTCTGGGGTGTCTCTCTTTGGGGTTGCACTTGACTTTAGAGAGTGGCTAGGGCTACAGCCATCTCTTCCATCCTCTTCGCCATTTGTACGATCGTATCGTCTTTCTCTTGAAGCTGCCTTCTCATCACTTCCGGCTCCTCTCTTCTGCGCGGCCGCAGAGCACCTGTGAAGGCTGACGAAGCTCGCGTTTCGACCATGTTGATTTCTGCATACTCGTCGTCCATGAATTCCGATGAATCGATTTCATCTCCGAATTTCTCTTCTCTTTCTTTTGCTAGTCGTCGAATATCAGTCCTCAACTTTTCCATAGCGTCTTCTAGCGGTCTTTTTTGTGCATCTTCACGGTTGTCGTGTAATAGGCTGTCGGGTTCCCTTCTCACGAGTCCCCTTCTCTGCGGTGGCGCTTTCTTCGATTCGAGTCTCCGACGAGACTTTCCTTCTCGAGTTGTTGTTTCAAACTTAGTCGTCCAAGTAGTGGGACGCCATACCATCCTTCTAGCAGTAGAAGGTCTAGGACCAGATGGTCTGTCAACCAAATGCTGAAAGGTGGTATCCTCCCTAATCTGCAATCCTGAAACAACGATAGGCGGACTATCCTTCATCCTTTTATTTGGCTTTTCTGTAACGATGACAGGTTCTACTCGTGGCCCAAGACGGGATTTGACTGGCACCCGCCCTATCCTTCGTAGAATCTCCGATACGGGGCATTTCTCTTTCTTTCCTAGCTTCTCGATCACAGTCTGTAGTCGGGCGAATGGCGTGATCCTAGCCCTTTTCTTTCTGCTTGTCGTCGTAGTATGCTTGGTCGAGGTAATGTAGAAACGATCTTGCGGACATTTTCCTCGTCGATTGCGGCGGAAAGGGGATGGAATGCGCTTCCTTCCAAAAAGGGTGTATCTTCGGGCAATGGTATGTATTCGGGTAGTGGTGTGTACTCGGGGATTTACGGGATTTTTCCGGAAAGCGACTTCGGCGGCTCCGGCCTTCCCGGAAATCTTCCTGCTCGTTCCTTCTTTGGGTCCGTGTTAGTGACGGAATTCTTGAGTTGGACCCGATTTCAAAAATAGAAGGTCTCACGGGAAAGTACGTACCCTCCAAGGTAGCGAGGTTCACCATAGTTACGGATTTCCTTCCCCTTTAATCTGCGAAGCCGGGGTAGGTGCGGAGACAACTAAACTAGTGGGGGTAGCGAAGCAGGTCCTCCTGCGGACAGCAGTACTCCTCTCAGTCGGGATCTTTTGCAGGGGAGGAAACTCTTGAGTTGACCTAAGGTTGAACTCGATCAACGGCTTCTCAGCTTCAGATACATTATTTGTTAGCGCGAAAAGGGAAACGTCGGTGATCTTGACATTTGTGTTCTTGAATCCTTGTCCAAACCGGATGATCCCATTGTCGGGCAGCTCATCCTTGTAAACAACGAAGTGGATTCCATTGGTGAAGGAGAAAATCAGCTTTGGGGCCTCCATTTACGCGGGCGGATCCTAATTATCGGTCCCGAGTTATGCTTCTTCTCATCGGGACGAAAAGAAAGGAATTGAAAAGAGTCCGAACACATTCTTGTTCATGTATTTATAAGAAGGAGTTATTTGTTAAAAGAGTCATTCATTAAAGGGTTAGTTTATTTAGAACGAAATGTTCAAAGGTGTAGAGAAGGTAAGGAATCCGATTCAGGGTTGGAAAGGAAAAGAAAGTCTTATGCAAGATTTCTCGACTCGAAGGATCACTCCTAAACTAACACCTATTGGGGGTCCACCCCACCTCAGAAATGAGGTAAAAGGATCTCGGAACCTCTCTGTTTAGGGGTGTCTAAATAGTGGCTCCTAAATCCGAGAGAATGTTGGTTATACTCGTTCAAGGTAGAAATGAACATAGTATTCCAACGAAAAAAGGGTAGTTTGATCCACTAGGGACATGGATACACTACCGATTTTTGAAAGTAGAATTGTCTGATTAAAAATGGAGAGAGGAATTTTCCCCAGTGGAGTTGCCAGAAGTTGTCGGCACTATTTTTAGGTCGTGTGTTTTATTTTGAAAAGGGGTCGCCTAACAGAAATGGTCAGTGAATTTTTAATTTAATTAAATAATTTGAAAATTAGTATTTGATTTTTTGAAAATAATTTTAAATTTGAAAATTTTAAGATATGAAATCAAACTGATCTCACATCCCGAATAATTTATATAAACGAGCACCACACCACAAACCGTGTATCTATCCCTAAGGATAGACACATTGCTTGATGGTGGGGCTCGATTAAACAAACTAAAAGATTTGTGACATCCGTTTGGTGCACGAACCAATTTTATAAGCCGACAAATTCCACAGCTTAATATGAAAGTATTAAAGAGGTTTATAATACCAGGTTCTTTAAAATTCCCTATAAGGGCAAGCCCCTATAGTTAATTACATCTTAAGTGACGGGAATCACCTAAGAAAACTCTCGATAATAATCGGTAATTACGCTCTCGAGAATTTTAAAGTTTAGGGTTTTTAAGGGATTGAATTTTGGAATTTCAATAGGGAATGGATCAAATTTGGAGCATTTTGTTTTGAGAATTCAAAGGAAGAAAAGTAGGAGAAATTACAGATTCGAAGCGAACTTCGGTAATTTCCTGACTATCCTATTGTTTGGCTTGAATTTAGGAAAGTCTTAATATTTATTTAATGTTTTGATCTTGCCAATTTTAATTAATTAGGACTTTTATTTATATGATAGAATCATACAAATAGCCTCGAAGATGTGAGGGTTTATTGTCGTATCGGACAACTACCTCGGAATCCTAAGACCGGTTAGGGCTTAATTTGCAATGCAAATGCCTAACAAAAGGTTGAGGATTTAGGTTGCACTAGGCAAACTACCTCGAAGTCCTATGGTTTGGTTATTTAATTCTAAGAAAATTTTGCTGAAGTAAACTCAGGTTTTGCTGATGACGATGGCCGTGCTGCCCACTATGCTCCAAGCTCCTTGTTTTTGCAGAGGTTTAATTATAGAAGTCATAAATCAGGAGATGAGGAAAGTGTTTTGGTTTAGAGAAAATCTTAATTTCCAAGTGTTTTTTGTGTTTTAATTAAAACAAATCTTAAAGTTGATTATAACGACACCGGTTAAGATCCCACGGTTCCATACTTCCGGCATCATTATTTTTATCGGATTCACTTAGTCCGGATGAATTTGCTAAACTCAACTGAATGAGTTCCACACTTTCATTTAGACCGTGGGAAATCCCGTTAGCAACACGTAGGTTACATCATCCGAGGTAATCCCGATCATCCAACAGGACGTTTTAATTTAGTTGTAATTGTAGTTTTGTGTTACGTTTGTGATTAAATTTTGAGTTGTTTTATATTTTGAAATGTTGTGGCGGTTAATTTTATCTTGCAATGACTTTTAATTTAGTTTTGGTTTCGGTTTTAGGGACTATCCTAAAGGTGTGGGTTTTCATGCAACAGTTGTTTATCATGCAATAAAAGTAAGTGCGATGCAATTAAAGAAATTGCAATAATGTAAATTGCAATAAAATAAAAGCTGACCTGGAGGGTCTTCCCGTCATCCCAAGCTGCACTTAAAACACAATTAGAATATTTAAGCAAGTTCCTAGGTAAAGCTAAGGGAAGGGTTATGGTTTTTACGTCAAATTCCTAATTCTATAGCTAGTCATTTCCTATGACGTCTAGGTCCTTGTGTTTTGGTTTGAGGACGGTTTTCTACATCAAAGAATAATTAAATTTAGTTGTTCTTATAAACATCCTTTCATATTGAGGAAGTGCTTAAGAAGAATCTTAAACATCTTTTCAATATTGATAGGATTGTTTTAAGTCCAAATGGATTTAATCGATCGAGTGAAGTAATCGTCCAAGGTTTAGTTAAGTTTTGTTGTTATCTTACTCAGTGAACTAGGATATTTGAATGTCCTATAAGTGAAGTAACATTTCATTTAATGTTATGTTTAGGAGTTATGATAATTAAAGTTTTGAGGGCAAATTGGTGTTCAAATGGTTTGTGATTTAATTTAATCTCAGTTATCGGATTTAAATTTGGAATTGTGTTCAAGTTGCATTATATTTAATTTCTTTCATGTCTTAGGTGATGTTATTTTTAATTTAATTTAACTTTAATTTAATTTAATTTAATTTTAATTTTAATTTAATTTAATTCAATTCAATTTAGTTTGATTTGATGTTAAATTAATTTAGTTTAACTTGATTTAATTTCCTTTAAATTAATTTAATTTAATTTAATTTAATATGTTTTAATTTAATTTAATTTAATTTAATTTAACATTTTTTAATTTAATTTAGTTTAATTTAATTTAATTTATTTATTTAACTTAATTTAATTTAATTTAATTATTTAATTTAATTTAATTTATTTATTCAATTTAATTTAATTTAATTTAATTTTTTTAATTTAATTTTAATTTAACTTAATTTTTAATTTAATTTTATTTTTAATTTTAATTTTTAATTTTATTTTATTTTTAATTTTAATTTAATTGAAAATTTAAAAAGAGTTTAATAATCTAACTTTAATTTAATTTAATGATTAAGTCCTTTAACATTTTAAAACTTAAATTTGAATTATCATTTTTAATTAGGAATTAAATATTAATGAAATGATTAATTTAGGGATCTTTAAATTGAAGAATAAATCTCTTCCTAATAATATCCCTATTTTAATAATTCCAATTTTATTATTCTTCCAAATTTAATCAATTATTTAATTATGGTTTATTTTAAGTATTTTCAAATTGTTTAATAGGTTTCTATCCTTTAATTATTTAAGTTTCAATCATCCAAATCAGATTAAGATCAAATATTTTACTTGTTAATTTTATTAAACCTAAAGTTTTAATCTAGGGTTAAAATTTTTTAATTACCATTTTGCCCTTCAAGCTTAATAATTTCATAACTCACTAAATTGAGCTTAAATAAACTTGAAATTTTTATGTGACTTCACTCATATGCCAATAAAGACATGAGAGGAGAAAATGTGATTTTTCTGTATTTAATTTATTTATGTAATTATTTTTGGTGGAAAATAGGAATTTCCAAGGAAAATTTAATAATATGACCAAGAGAAAGTTTCTGTCCTTAAAAAAATTATGGGACATTCCTAATGACTAGAGGACCACTTGGACCAATTTTGGTGATTTTTTGAATTATATTATTTTTATTATAATTATTTTAAATTTTGGAGTATTAATTAATTTAAAAATAAAATAAAGGTTGAAAAATGAATTTAATATTTTTCAAAAATCTCTCTGATATCAAGGAAATCAGAGAATTAATTTTTGCAATTTTCTGATTTTTCTATGATTTATAATAATTATTTTAGTGAAAATGCTAGAAAATGCATTTTTTAATTTTAAAATTACCCTGGGGCTTTAAAATTTAATATCTCATTAAATAGACCTAAGAAAAATATGGGGTTTGTTCCTAAGTGATTAAAATTCAAAATGTGACATTTTGGTGAATTTTATTATTTTTGTAATTTTTTTATTTTTTAATTATTAAAAATATTAAAATAATATTAAAAATCAACTTTTTTAGAAAATTGAAATTTTAATTTTCTTAAATTCCCTAATATCAGAGAGGCTCCAAAACCAATTTGGTGAATTTTTGAAAGGTATTTTGAAAGTTATGAATTTTTAAAGTTTAAAATGACTAAGTGGCTTAATCAACCCATTTAGTAGGGCTAACCAAGTCCGATTGACTTGATTTTTATGGTGTGTTCCTCTGATCCTAAAGGTCAATGGAGAATTGATTTCAAGTCAATTTGATGTATGGTTAGCTCTAATTAATTAGGGATTTATTTTGGGTGTTTAAGCCAATTAGGGTTTTTTTAAATGAGTTAACTCAAAAACTATTTTTCCTAGGGTCCTCTGGTCATAAGGGATATCACCAAATTTTTCTAGAATTTAATTCACAACATGCTAATCATTGGATTTAAAATACTCAAAACAGTAACATGAATTTGAAAAATAATTAACTTCTCATAGGAATGGCCTCTGACTTTGGAAAATTCAGGGAATGTTCCCAAATTCAGAGGCTTCAAAAGCCCTATGGTCTCATGCCATGGTGAATTTCCTATATGCATGGAGAATTAAAATAATGCAGACAGTAAATAAATTATTAAAAATAAAATACTTAATGAAATTAAATGATTTCTTTTCCACATTATACTCCTCTGTTCACTGAGCAAGAGGGTATTTTTATTTTATTTTTCTGATTTTCCTACACAAAGTTATGAATTTTTGAAGTTTAGGGAATTAAATAAATAGGAAAATCCCTAAATTTCTATTTATCCGAGTCGGCGCCGCGTCATCCTCGGCATCTCCGAACGGCTACGCGGCGCGCTCCCATTCGACGCCGCCGCTCGAGTCGGCGGCCCGGTCCCGCCTTCCGCGTATCATCTGCCGATCCGACCTAATCTGAGCCGTCCGTCCGCGCGTGTATTGAATGAACGGCATCCATTCATCGTCCACAAGCCTCCTAGCCCGAAAACCGTCCATCTTCTAGGCCTAAAATCTCACTCGATACTTGACCATATTTAACGTTCTTATGCTCTATAGATTCGTCTCGAGAAGACGAACACATCCATACGGTTTATGTGGCATGAAATTGACTTAATGAAAATGGAGAATGTTCAGAAGCTCGGGAAGATGAGTGAGGCCATACCTTTGCTCAGAGAAGTGTGGCTTCGATCTGAGGGTTGTTTCACCTTCCATTGGATCCCAGCAAGCTCCAGGATGAAGTCTCCCGGTCCGGTGAATTGCTCAGTAGGATTTTGACCACAGCTCGATCAAAAAGCTTGGAGGCCTGGAGCAACTGAGTGGCCTCGGAGATGGGGCTTTTGCTTGGTGGACACCTTCTCTTGGTCCGGTGAAGGTGTAGGACCAATCAATTTGAGGATTGATCCACCGTGGAGAAGTGTCCCGGTTTTTGGGCTAAAGTTCGAGCTCAGCTGGAGGAATTGGGGCTGGAATTCAGTGGGGATCAAATGCTCTATGTATGGGGAATAGTCCGGAACAATTTTGGCGAGTTTCCTTAAGGTTTTTTCAGCACCTCTCATGGCCGAGAAGGGGTGGTGTTTAAATAGGAGAGGGTAGAGGGCCTCCTGGGGAGAGTTAGGGCTTGGGATCAGCTGCTTCGGGCATGGGAAGAACAGCCATGGTGGCCATTGGGCATGGGGCAGCTCGACGAAGGGAGAATTCCAAAGTTGGCTCACATGCGAGCTCTCGACCATGGTGTTTTCCGGCGACTCGGTGGCGGGCCGGCCGAGCATTGGTCACCATCTTGTTCAGGTGGGTCGTGGCTGGGGTTTAGTGTAGGCAATCGGCAAATGCCATGTGTAAAAGGCTTGGATTAGAATGGAATGGGAGAGGGCTCATTTTGGCTCAAATTGGTCAACCCCTCCATTTGGGCTAGGTGCACCACCCAAGGCCTGGTTTAGGCTGAATAGAAAGTGATTTAGGTCAGCTTAATCAGTGGGGAATTGTCACCATCCAAGTAAAATTAAGCTTAAGCAAGGTTTAGTGGAATCATGGGAGTGGTTAATCACCTTTAGGAATTAAGGAAAGGGTCTCCTCCTTTTGCCCAAAATGGCAAGGTGACATGTAAAGAGGCTCTCATGGCTTCCATGTGGCTCATGCATGGCTTCATGGCTCACCTTTGGCTTGGGAAAAGTCAAGTCAATTTCATGGAAATGGATTTAAGAAAAATTTTGGTATTTAGGGGTGATTTGGCATGAGGCTTGATTTGGAATTATTTGATGATGGGATTATAACTTAGGGAATGGCTTTAATTAAATGGATGGCAAATGGAAATGTCATGTGGGTTTTAGGGCCAATTTTGGGCTTTTGTATTTGGTGGGAATGGGCTTTTAAAATGGTTTAGGGAAGTGGGCTTTTGGATTTTAAAATGGCTTCTTTGGTGAATGGGCCAATATAGGTCAAATTGGACTAAGTTGGGCCAATGTTGGGCTAGGTTTGAAATTGATGTAAATTTAATGTTGGGAAATGTCTATCGAAGTGTTTCAAAGAGGTTTTGACTTTGGTTGGGCTTTGATTTTGGGGTTTGGGCTCATTTGGGTTAGGTTTGGGTTTAGGTCAAAATTGGGCCTTTTAGCTTTGGGTTGAATTTGAGTGCGGTTTGGGTCTAAATGTTGGGCAAATCATGTTAGTGTTTTGTTTGTAGGGATGTTAAGGAAGATTTAGAAAAGATTTGGGGTTAATTGGAGTTGAATTGGGTGAGTTTGGGTTAGGTTTGGGTTATGGGTCCAAATTGGGTTTTAAGGCCAAAAGTGAAATTGGATCCAAATTTCAATCAAATTGGACTTGGATTTGGTCTAAATTGGTGTTGGGAATGTTGAATTGAAGTTTATAATTGAATTGGACTAGAATTTGGATCAATTGGGCAGCTTTGGTTTGACATTGGGTTCACTTAGGGTTAAAATGGGTCAAATTGGGGGTTTTGACAAAAGTAGGGTAAATGGACAAAATTGGCCCATAGTGTAGTTGAACAAAATGAAATTCGGAATATTTGGGATTTTCTGGAATTTTCTGGGAATTTTCTGAATTTTTGGATTTTTGGGTCAAGAGGGGTATTTTGGGTATTTGGAGGGTATTGGGAGGTATTTTTAGAATTTTTGGTATTTTTGGGTATGGATGATCAATTTGAGTAATGTGGAAATGTTTGGGATTAATTTTGGGGAATTTTGGGTTATTTATGTGATTTTGGAAATTTTGGGTAGTTTCAAGAGCATTTGGTAGGTTAGGCGGGTGTAGTGTCCCGGGGGTCAAAAATTGAAAATTTGGAAAAATGAAGATTGGGTGAATATAAGTGGAATAAAATCATTTTGGTTGAGCCATGAAGCCATATCAAGCCTATATGAGCCATGAAGGGACTCATTTGAGGCATTCACTATGTTGTTCCTAACCCTCTTACCAAGGGCTTAGGGGTTAAGGACCATCCATGTGAATCACCTACATGAGTCGGGAGGTCAAGTTAGGTATGGGTGTGGTTTTAGGAGGTGTGTGAAAGTGTAGTGTATGAGTGTAGTGTGTGTGTAAGTCAGCCCCTTCACTGGACCGAGCCACCTGTGGCGGTCCTAAGGCCAAAGAGTCCTATAGGAACTCATCCTTTAAACTTCCACATTTGATTTCAACCCTCTAGGTGATTAGGGGTCTACAGCCAAGTTTGTAGAGTTTGCAGGGAGTTAAGAAGTGGTTTGAAATTCTAGATGGTGGATCCCAATTCTAGTCCTCTATGATAGTCAAAGGAAAAGCCTAAGGCTAGATCCTAAGTACTAAAAAGAAGAAGAGAAGACCTCATCAAAAATGAGGTCAACAAGTTGTTCCAAATTTGATCCATTCCCTATTGAAATCTCCAAAATTCAATCCTTTAGAAACCTTAAACTTTGAAATTCTTGAGAGCAAAACCACTGATCATTATCGAGAGTTTTCTTAAATGATTCCCGTCATTTAAGATGTAATTAACTATAGGGGCTTGCCCTTATAGGGAACATTAAGAACCCGGGTAATATAAACCCTACTTAATTCATTTATATTAAGTAGGGGAACTTGTCAACTTATAAAGTTGGTTCACAGACCAAACGGATGTCACAAATCTTCTATTTTATTTAATCGAGCCTCATCATCAAGCAGTGTGTCTATTCTTCGGGATAGATACACGGTTTGTGATGCGATGCTCGTTTATATAAACTATTTGGGATATGAGATCGGTTTGATTTCATATCTTGAAAATTTTCAAACTTAAAACTATTTTCAAAATCAAATATTACTTTCAAATTATATATTTAAATTAAATTTAAAGATTCGCCGACAATTTCTGTAGGCGATCCCTTTTCAAAATCAAACACATAATCTAAAAATATGCCGACAACCTAGAAAAGAGAGAACTGGAATTTAGGTACCAGTCTCGAAAGAGAATCGAAATTTAGGTATCGATCTCGAAAAGAGAGTCGGAATTTAGGTACCGACCTCACAAATGATGAAAACTGGAATTTAGGTACCAGTCTCGGAAGATTGACGATTGATTCATGAAGATTTCAATGATCAGAAGCGCAATAGAAGATTGGAATGGGACATGAAAGTGTTTCACGTCCCGAAGGATTTCATCAAAGGTTGAAAGTTTGGCGAAGGAAGTGAATCCACGCCATCAGAACCAAATCGAGAATCTCGTGGTTCTGTGTCAGTAGACTCAGCGACCTTCTCAAAAGAGGGGAGAAATCGCAGAGAGTCGAAAAGATTTCGAGAACAGCCAGAGGCTGGGGATATTTCGGGAATTTGTTTTCATTATTCATTGCTTTTAGTGATTTGATTTTTTAAGTTTCGTTTTCGATTGAAATTCCACTTTGATTCAGATTTTCATTGATTTACTTGGTTCACATCTTGAATTTTTAAGTTGATCTGTTTTGAGTTTTGGTTTGTGTTTTATTCAGATTTTGAATTCAAATTTTATTTTGTTGTTGTTACTTCATTCAAATCGTTCTTCGTCCAACTTTCTTTTTAAACTGAGTTAAACTCAGATCTTGTGGCGTTTGCAGTAAATTGCACAAAACTGAAGGCAAAACACAAAGTTCATCTCCACTAAAATGTCGAAGATACATCAGGTGATTGTCGGCATATTTTTAGGTTGTGTGCTTTATTTTAAAAGGGGGTCGCCTAACAGAAGTTGTCGGCGAATTTTAATTTAATTTAAATAAATAATTTTGAAAAGTAGTATTTGACTTTGAAAATAATTTTAAATTTGAAGGTTTTAAGATATGAGATTAAACCGATCTCACATCCCGAATAGTTTATATAAACGAGCACCGCACCACAAACCGTGTATCTATCCCTAAGGATAGTACACACCGCTTGATGGTGGGGCTCGATTAAATAAACTAGAATATTTGTGACATCCGTTTGGTCCGCGAACCAATTTTATAAGCCGAAAAATTCCTCGCTTAATATGAAAGCATTAAACAGGGTTTATATTACTCGGGTTCTTTAAAATTCCCTATAAGGGCAAGCCCCTATAGTTAATTACATCTTAAGTGATGGGAATCACCTAAGAAAACTCTCGATAATAATCAATAATTCTCGCTCTCAAGGATTTCAAAGTTTAAGTTTTCAAGGGATTGAATTTTAGAATTTCAATAGGGATGGATCAAATTTGGAACATTTTGTTTTGGGAGTCCAAAGGAAGAAAAGTAGGAGAAATCACAGATTCGAAGTTAACTTCGGTAATTTCCCGACTATCCTATTGTTTGGCTTGGATTTAGGAAAATCCAAATGTTTATTTAGTATTTCAATCTTGCCAATTTTAATTAATTAGGGCTTACATTTATATGACAGAATCATACAAATAGCATTGAAGATGTGAGGGTTTATGTCGTACCCAAACGACTACCTCGGAATCATAAGACCGGTTAGGGCTTAATTTGCTATGCAAATGCCTAACGAATGGTTGAGGATTTATGTTGCACTAGGCAAACTACCTCGAAGTCCTATGGCTTTGTCGTTTAATTCTAAGAAAGTTTTGCTGAAGTAGACTCGAGTTTTGCTGATGACGATGGCCATGCTGCCCACCATGCTCCAAACTTCTTATTATTGCAGAGGTTTAGTTTTAGAAGTCATAAATCGTGAGATGAGAAAAGTGTTTTGGTTTAGAGAAAATCTTAATTTCCAAGTGTTTTCAATATTTTAATTAAAACAAATCTTAAAGTCGATTATAACGACACCTGTTAAGATCCCACTGTTCCATCCTTCCGCATCATTATTTTTATCGGATTCACTTAGTCCGTATGAATTTGCTAAACTCAACCGAATGAGTTCCACACTTTCATTTAGACCGCGTGAAATCCCGTTAGCAACACGTAGGTTACATCATCCGAGGTATTCCCGATCATCCAACACGACGTTTTAATTTAGTTGTAATTGTAGTTTTCGTGTTCCGTTTGTGATTAAATTTTGAGTTGTTTTATATTTTGAAATGTTGTGGCGGTGAATTTTATCTTGCAATGACTTTTAATTTAGTTTTGGTTTCAGTTTTAGGGAATATCCTAAAGGTGTGGGTTTTCATGCAATGCTTATTTATCATGCAAGAAAAGTAAGTGTCATGCAATTAAATAAATCGCAATAATGTAAATTGTAAGAAAGTAAATCGCAATAAAATAAAAGCGTACCTGGAGGGTCTTCCCGTCATCCCAAGCCGCACTTAAAACACAATTAGAATATTTAAGCAAGTTCCTAGGTAAAGCTAAAGGAAGGGTTATGGTTTTCTACCAAATTCCTAATCCTATAACTAGTCTTTTCCTATGACGTCTAGGTTCTTTGTGTTTTGGTTCGAAGACGATTTTCTTCATCAAAGAATAATTAAATTCAATTGTTCTTATAAACATCCTATCATATCGAGAAAGTGTTTAAGAAGAATCTTAAACATCTTTTCAATATTGCTGAGAATTGTTTTAAGTCCAAATGGATTCAATTACACAAATGAATTAATCGTCCAAGGATCTCAAGTTTTGTTATCTCGCTCGATGAACTAGGACATTTGAATATCCTATGGGTGAAGTAACATTTCATTTAATATTCTGTTTAGGAGTTATGATAACTAAAGCTTTTCAAGGTAAATTGCGTTCAAATGGCTTGTGATTTAGTTTAATTTCCATTAATGGGTTTAAATTTGGAATAAATGTTCAAGTTATTTTAGATTTATTTTGAATTCTTTATGTCTTTGGTGATGTTATATTTAATTTAACTTAATTTAATTTAATTTTAATTTAATTGAGTTTTAATTTAATTTAATTCAATTTAATTCAATTTAGTTTGATTTGATGTTACATTAAATTAATTTGATTTGATTTAATTTTAATTTAATTTGATTTAATTTAATTCAATTTAATTTAATTTGATTTAATTTAATTCAATTTAATTTAATTTTTAATTTGGTTTAACTTATTTTAATTTGGTTTTATTTATTTAATTTAATTTAATTTAATTCATTTAATTTAATTTAATTTGTTTATTTAATTTAATTTAATTTAATTTAATTTAATTCAACTTTTAATTTTAATTTAATTTAATTTAATTTAATTTAATTTAATTTACTTAATTTAATTTAATTTTTAATTTAATTTTAAATTTAATTTTATTTTTTTTAATTTTAATCGAAATTTTAAAAGAGTTTAATAATTTAATTTTAGTTTAATGATTAAGTCTTTTAATGTTTTGAATTTGAGTTATCATTTTAATTAAGAATTGAATATTAATGAGATAATTAATTTAGGGATTTTTAAATTAAAGAATAAATCTCTTCCTAATAATATCCCTATTTTAATAATTCCAATTTTATTATTCCTCCAAATTTAATCAATTATTTAATTAAGGTTTAATTATTTTAAAATTGTTTAATGGGTTTCTACCCTTTAATTATTTAAATTTCAATCATCCAAATCAAATTAGGATCAAATATTTTACTTATTAATTTTTTATTGAACCTAAAGTTTTAATTAAAGATTAAAATTTTAATTACCATTTTACCCTTTAAGCTTAATAATTTCATAACTCACTAAATTGAACTCAAATGAACTTGAAATTTTTATGTGACTTCACTTATATGTCAATAAAGACATGAGAGGAGAAAATGTGATTTTTCTGTATTTAATTTATTTATATAATTATTTTTGGTGGAAAATAGAGATTTCCAAGGAAAATTTAATAACATGACCAAGGGAAAGTTTCTGTCCTTAAGAAAATTAGGGGACATTCCTAATGACCAGAGGACCACTTGGACCAATTTTGGTGATTTTTTGAATTATATTATTTTTATTATAATTATTTTAAGTTTTGGAGTGTTAATTAATTTAAAAATAAAATAAATGTTGAAAAATGAATTTTATATTTTTCAAAAATCTCTCTGATATCAAAGAAATCAGAGAATCAAATTTTACAATTTTCTGATTTTTCTATGATTTATTATAATTATTTTAGTGAAAATGCTAGAAAATACATTTTTTTAATTTTAAAATTACCCTAGAGCTTTAAAATTTAATATCTCACTAAATAGACCTAAGAAAAATATGGGGTTTGTTCCTAAGTGATTAAAATTTAAAATGTGACATTTTGGTGAATTTTATTATTTTTGTGATTATTATTATTTTTTAATTATTAAAATATTAAAATAATATTAAAAATCAACTTTTTTAGAAAATTGAAATTTTAACTTTATTAAGTTCCCATGATATCAGAGAGGCTCCAAAATCAATTTGGTGAATTTTTGAAAGATATTTTGAAAGTTATGAATTTTTAAAGTTTAAAATGGATAAATGGCTTAATCAACCCAATTAAGAGGCTAACCAAGTCCAATCGACCTCAAATTTTTATGGTGAGTTCCTCCGATCCTAAAGGTCAGTGGAGAATTGATTTCAAGTCAATTTGATGTATGGTTAGCTCTAATTAATTAGAGATCCATTTTGGGTGTTTAAGCCAATTAGGGTTGTTTTAAATGAACTAACTCAAAACCTATTTTTCCTAGTGTCCTCTCGGTCATAAGGAACATCACCAAATTTTCTTAGAATTTATTTCACAACATGCTATTTATTGGAATTAAAATACGCAAAACAAGTAACATGAATTTCAAAAATCAATAACTCTTCATAGGGATGGCCTCTGACTTTGGAAAATTCAGGGAATGTTCCCAAATTCAGAGGCTTCAAAATCCCTATAGTCTCATGCCATGGTGAATTGTATACATTCATAGAGAATTAAAAATATGCAGAGAGTAAATAAATTATTAAAAATAAAATACTTTATGAAATTAAATAATTTCTTTTCCACATTATTCTCCTCCGTTCATCGAGCAAGAGGGTATTTTTATTTTATTTTTCTGATTTTTCTACACAAAGTTATGAATTTTTTGAAGTTTAGGGAATTAAATAAATCAGAAAAATCCCTAATTTTCAATTTATCCATGCGGCGCCTCGTCAACCTCGGCAGCTCCAAAACGCTGCGTGTCGCGCTCCCATTCGACGCCGCCATCCGACTCGCCGCTCCGGGCCCGCTGTATCGTTCCGTCTCCGGATCCGACGCGATCCTGGCCGTCCGTCCGCGCATGTATTGAATGAACGGCATCCGTTCATCGTCCCCAAGTGTCCTCACCCGAGAGCCGTCCACACTAAATCCCTAAGATCTCACTCGATACTCAATGGATTTTCATGTTCTTATGCTTCTACTGGATTCGTCTCGAAGAGACGAACACATCTATACGGTGATCATGCATCGAAATTAAAGCATTTGAAATGGAGAATCTCCGAAGCTCGGGATGAAGAATTAGCTCATACCTTCGCTCGCAGAAGTGCGGCTTCGATCCGAGGGTCGTTGCACCTTCGATCGGATCCCGCAAGCTCCGAAGAAGTCTCCCGGTCCAGTGAATCGTCTGAGTGTGATTTCGACCAAGCCCGATCACAAAGCTCGGAGGCCGAGCAACCGGGTGGCCCGGAGATGGGGCTTTTGCGGCGGACACCTTCCTCGTCCGGTGAAGGTGTAGAACCAATCAATTCGGGATCGGGCTCACCGCGAGAAGTGTCCCGGTTTTGGGCTCGGATTTCAACTCGAAATCGAGCTCACGCAGAAGAAATGGCAGGGGATCTCAGCGGGGATCAAGTGCTCGTGTATGGGAGGAGTCTCGGAACAATTTTGGCAAAGTTCCTTAAGGTTTGTTTCAGGACCTCTCATGGCCGAGAGGGGTGGTGTTTAAATAGAGAGGGCGGAGGGCCTCCTGTGGAGAGTTAGTGGCCGGGATCAGCCGCTTCGGCAAGAGAAGAACAGCCTCCAATGGCCACTCGGGATTGGGCACCAACAGTGAGAATTCCATGTCGGCTCACATGCGAGCTCTCACCGGTGGTTTCCGGCGATTGCGGTGGCCGGCCGGCCAGTGGTCGGTCACCCTCAAGGTCGTGGAGGTCGTGGCCGGAGGTTTGTGCATTCAATCGACGATCGACATGTGTAAAGGAGTTGAATTGAAATGGAATGCGGGATGAGCTCATTTTGGGTCCAAATGGGTCAACCCACCTTTGGGCTTGGTTCACCTCCCCATAGCCTGATTTGGGCCGAGGGAAGATCAGATGGATCAGCTAGAAAAGTGTGGAGAAGTCACCATCCATGAATATTTTGATTAAACATGGATTAGGTGAAGCATTACAAGGGTTAAAACCTTTTAATGGAGGCTTAAAAGAGGCTCCTCCTTTTACCATTAGTGGCTTGATCACATGTCAAGCCTTCCATCGCTTCATGAGGCTCGTCCATGGCTTCGCATGGCTCACCTTCGTTCGGGAAAAGTGGAGTCAATTTCTTGAAATGCGATGTAAGAAAATTTTTGGTATTTAGGGATGATTTGGCATGAGGCTTCGATTTGGAATCATTTGATGATGAATTTAGGACTTAGGTAATGGCTTTAATTAAGTGGATGGCAAATGGAGATGTCATGTGGGCTTTAGGATGGATTTTGGGCTTTTTGAAATGGTTTTAGATCGGCTTTTAAAATGGTTTAGGAAAATAGGCTTTTGAATTTTAAAATGGATTTTGGGATGAAATTTTGTAAAGGCTTGGGCCAAATAATTGTCGGGTTTAGCTCATGGATGTGTCATGAGTGACTCAAGCAAATTGGGAGTGATTTGGGTTCGAATTGGTCGAATTCGGTTCTTTTGTGAATGGGCCAATATAGGTCCAAGTGGGCCAAGTTGGGCCAATGTCAGGCTAGGTTTGAAATTGATGTAAAATCAATGTCGAGAAATGTTTATGGGAGTGTTTCAAAGAGGTTTTGACTTTGGTTGGGCTTTGATTTCGGGGTTCGGGCTCATTCGGGTTAGGTTCGGGTTTAGGTCAAAATTGGGCCTTTTAGCTTGGTTGAATTTGAGTGGGGTTTGGGTCTAAATTTTGGGCAAATCATGTTAGTGTTTTGCTTGTGGGAATGTTAAGGAAGATTTAGAAAAGATTTTGGGGTTAATCGAGTCGAATCGGGTGAGTTCGGGTTAGGTTTCGGGTCATGGGTCCAAATCGGCTTTAAGGCCAAAAGTGAAATTGGATCCAAATATCAATCAAATTGAACTTGGATTTGGTCTATATTGGTGTCGGGAATGTCGAATTGAAGTTTAGAATTGAATCGACCAGAATTTTGGGTCAATCGGATAGGTTTGGTTCGACATCGGGTTCACTTTCAGGTTAAACTGTCAAATCGGGGTTTTGACAAAAGTAGGGTAAATCGACAAAATTGGCCCATGGTGTAGTTGGACAAAATGAAATCGGGAATATTTGAGATTTTCTGGAATTTTCTGGGAATTTTCTAAATTTTTGGATTTTTTGGGTCAAGAGGGGTATTTTGGGTATTCGGAGGGTATCGGAGGTATTTTTGGAATTTTTGGTATTTTTGGGTATGGATGATCAATTTGAGTGGATGAGGAAATGTTTGGGATTGATTTTGAGGAATCTTGGGTGATTTGGAAATTTTGAGAAATTCGGTAGTTTCATGGTTTTGCAGGCTAGCAGTGGTAGTGGTCCCTGGGTCAAAAATTAAAAATTGGGAAATCAAGATCGGGTAAATTTGAGTGGAATGAAATCATTTTGGTTGAGCCATGAAGCCACATCAAGCCCACATGAAGCCATGAAGGGACTCATTTCGAGGCATTTACTATGTTGTTCCTAACCCTCTAGCCCAAGGGCTTAGTGGTTAAGGACCATCCATGCGAATCACCTTCATGAGTCGTGAGGTCAAGTTGGGTATGGGTGTGGTTTTAGGAGATGTGTGAAAGTGTAGTTGTATAAATGTAGTGTGTGTGTAAGTCAGCCCCTTCACTGCACCAGCTACCTAGGCAGGCTCCTAAGGCCAAAGAGTCCTATAGAACTCATCCTTTAAACTTCCACATTCGATTTCAACCCTCTAGGTGATTAGGGCCTACAATCAAGTTTCATGGAGTTTGCATGTGAGTTAAGAAGTGGTCGAGTTTCTAAAGGGGTAGGTTCCATCTCTAGTCCTCTAAGATAGCCAAAGGAAAAGCCTAAGGCTAGATCCTAAGTACTAAAGAGAAGAAGAGAAGACCTCATCAAAAATGAGGTCAACAAATGGACCCCCAACAGTGTGGTGTGCCGACGGAGCACACCGCGCGTATCGAGCGCTGACCAAAGAGATCAACACAACCAACACAGAAGTCCAGTGACAAACTCGAGCGAGCAAAAGAATTTCCGCCGGGAGTACGGCATGTTCCCAAAACCGGAGATACCCGAACTCTCGCCGGGAAAAGAAAAGGAGGCGAGCTCCAAATCACAAGATTTTAAGAGATCGGATTTTAGATTCGTTTCATTTTTTTTATTTCAAGTTTTAATTTCGAGTTCGAATTTCAATTCGAGTTTCAATTTTAGTTTTATGCGGAGAAAAGAGTGTGGCTAAGGCCCACCCGAACGCATTTCGTATGCCGAGAAGGAAGCAGGACCGAACCTATTCCATATGTGTATGCCGAGAAGGATTAAGACCGAGTCTATCCCAAATGTGTATGCCGAGAAAGAATAGGACAAAGCCTATCCGAAATGCAAAGTGCTTTAATTTCAATTTCGCCGAGAGGATCAAATTTCGAGATTCGCCGAGAAAGGAGTAGGACCGAACCTATTCCATATGTGTATGCCGAGAAGGATTAGACCGAGCCTATCCCAAATGTGTATGCCGAGAAAGAATAGACAAAGCCTATCCGAAATGCAGAGTGCTTTAATTTCAATTTTCGCCGAGAGGATCAAATTTCGAGATCGCCGAGAAAGGAGTAGTGACCGCGCCTATCCCGAGTACCGAGAATCGCCGAGAAGGAGCAGGCGGAAGCCTATCCCGAGAGCCGAGAATCGCGCAGAATGTGGCCGAGACGGGAGCACGGCCGGAAGCCTATCCCGAGTGCCGAGAACCGGCAGAGAAGGGAATGAGGCGAAGCCTATCCCGAACGCCGAGAATATGCTAAGAATCGCCGAGATTGCCGAGGATTGCCAAGAATGCCGAGGATCGCAAGAATATGCCGAGGATCGCCGAGATTCGAGGATCGCCGAGAATCGCCGAGGATTGCCGAGATGCCGAGATCGGGAGCGGATCGTCGAGAATTGCCGAGGATTGCCAAGATTGCCGAGGATTGCCGGGATTGCCGCGAATCGCCGAGAATATGCCGAGGATCGCCGAGATCGCCGAGGATTGCCGAGATTGCCGAGGATTGCACGCGATCGTCGAGAATATGCCGAGGATTGCCGAGATTGCCGAGGATTGCCGAGAATGCGAGAATTGCTAAGATTGCCGAGGATTGCCGAGAATGCCGAGAATGCCGAGGATCGCCGAGAAGGAGCAGGCGAAGCCTATCCCAAGTGCCGAGAACCGCCGAGATTCTCGCGAATGCAGAGATATCAAGAATTTCGCCGACTTACGCCGAGACCGAAGAATTTTATCGAAATTTATTTATGCAGAGATCGAGGGAAATTTTGCCGAGGTCCATGGGAATTTTCACGAGATTCAGCTTTATGCAAAGGTTGTGAAAAATTTTATCGATATTCGATTTATGCTACGACTATGAAGAATTTTACCGAGATTCGGCTTATGTCGAGATTCGAGAAAGATTTTGCCGATATTCGGGAATGCAGAGTTTTGATGAATGCAGTAGATCGAATATATTGCCGAGATTTATGAATGCAGTAGATTGTGAAAACATATTGTAAAGTGCGAGAATGTTTGTAGAAGTTCATGTAAATGCCGAATTTTATCGAAATGCTTATGCAGTAGATTTTTGAAAATTCACAAGGTGTAGAGTTCTTTTTGTTTTGTTCAAATGTTGACTTTTATTTTGTTTCGATGCGTAGTTTTATTTAGTTTCATTTGTTTTAAGATCCGGACCTGCTTTAGATAAGTGCGGCATCGTTGCTTCGTAGACAAGAATTTGTCTCTCGAAACATCACGATGCACAATACTTCTGAGGGTATCATCAACTGATTGAAATCAGATGTAGATAATTACTCACTCTTTAAGTTGCTATCGGAATTTATATTCTTTCAAGCACCTATGAAGATGTGTTATCTCTAAGGATGTCGCACTTTAGGAGGCCGCAACTCCGTAGCTTTCGTTCGTAGCAGCTTGTCATTCGATTTTGTCACCGATTTCGTAAAAGGTGTTCAAACCGTATTCGAGAAATTACTATAACGTTCTTCGAATCGACGTCAAGTCGTAGTCGCTGGGCACCGAAATTGTACAAGTTGTCTTTAGGAGGTCGTCTCGACGTTCTTCGAATCGACATCGAAGTTGTATTTGTCATGCGCCGAAGGATACGACTTCAGGGTCGAATTTCCATTAATTGCTAATAACGTTGTCATTTCTTTAATTATTTCTTCCTGGGCCTAAGCAGATCCCAAAATTTCTGTTCATATGATTAAAATATTTTTCACTGTCCAAAGATATTTCTGAGCCGCTTAATGACCGTCCAAAAGACATAAAATCACTCGACTCTTTTCAAAGCATAATATCGAGGAAACTTCTTAAGGTTGTATTTCAAGTTTTATTAATCGTAGGAGGATTAAGACACCAATTTTTGATTATATGCTCGCCTCAAGCTTCTTCTCGTGGAGCATTCTTTTCTCTTTTTTTTTCGAGCTTTTCGCTCTCCTTTTTTTTTATCGAGGATTACTATATCTAGTGAAGCACAGATTAAAGATTTTGAATGTCCGGATTGTGACACCAATTTTTGATCGTGTGCTCACCTCAAGCTTCTCCTCAGAACACCCTTTTTTTTTCGCTCCTTTTGTTTTCTCGAGAATTACCGTATCCGGCAAGCAGCATATTTTCGTTAAAGATTTCGAATGTCGAAAACTCCCCTAACTAATAATTCCAAAATATTTCTTAACATGAATCCCGGGATATTATAACTTATTCGAAAGTCCGACTCAACCTACATGGCGGGAAATTAAAAGGCTCGTTATATCCCGAATCAATTACTCGTATTTCAACCACACTACTTCATTTTCAAATCAATTTAGACCCAATCCAAATTCCTTAAAGTAAACGACTCAATTATTAGAGCATTAATTTCATTCTTCCCCGAAACCATAGTCTTAAGAAAATATCCAAATTTAAGCTTTCCAAACATCGAGTAGCCTCGGACAAAAACAAACTCTTTGTCATTCATTCATCAGCAAGAAGAAGGATGGTACGTACCAATAATGATCGTGCTAATATCTTCTTTCAAACAGTCAAAAGTAATAAGAACCAAAAAGTGTCACGTCCGTTGTCACCGCATAGAACTAA
Organism: Papilionanthe hookeriana x Papilionanthe teres; assembly: GCA_022702705.1. NCBI lineage: Eukaryota > Viridiplantae > Streptophyta > Magnoliopsida > Asparagales > Orchidaceae > Papilionanthe > Papilionanthe hookeriana x Papilionanthe teres. The sequence continues at coordinate 67,371,192 of CM040439.1, read as the reverse complement.
TCGAAGCAAACAAATCGCCCGAAATCATATCGATATAACTTATTTCAAGTTCCTTTCAAATATTCATCGTGGATTGTTACGCTTCCATTCTTGAAATTTTTCTCAAGCCATTCTTCGAAACCGATACAAACCTTTCAATGGTGTGCCCAAGCATTCTCGTGATACGGGCACATAGTCGGATGATTCTTCTGTTAACTTCCGTCGGTTTCTTTCGCCTCGTGCAATCCGAACTCGGCTTCTTAATCAAATTCCAAAACATCTCTGCTACTGCCTCATCTTCGAAAGAATATACTCTGCTTAATTTCTCGGACGTAGATGGACCCTGTCTTCCATCCATCCGAAGCGACCACCGTCGAGACGACCGTTGATAGCTCCGTTGTCGAGGCCGTTCAATCCGGATCCGCATCGGTCGCTCGTCTTTATCCACCACCGCCATTGTCTCGTACTCCTCAAATGTCTCGACCGACTCTAGCTTTTCTCGAATTTTCCGGAAAACCCAACTGTCCGCTTCCTCTCGCAAACTTCCAGCCTTGCAAAGTAGTTTTTCGAACGTTTCGATCGCGAATCCTTCGAGGAGAAATGCAACCGGTCCATGGATGCTCTTTAAGAGAATTTCAACCGCATGTCGCTCCCGGAGCCGCGGCTCACACTTCGTGCTCAAATTTCTCCATCGCAAAATGTAGTCTACCAATGTTTCGGCTGACTTCCGTCGCTCCACCACAAGATCACCGATGGTGATATGGTGTCTAGCTCCAGCCGAACCATTTAACAAAGAGGTCTTCCAATTCTACGAACGTTCTCACCGAACCATTTAGCAGCTCGCGTACTCGCCGAATGCAACCCCCGAAAGGCTATTCACAAATCGACGACACAACAATGCATCGCTACTCCCCGCGTTGCAAAGAATCTTGCTCGAAAGTGTGCAACATGCCGTCTGGGGTTTCCGTACTCATCAAAAATCTTGAACCGAGGTGATACGAAACCTCTAGATATCGAACAACATCAAACTCTCCAGTGTATGGTCTACCCTTCGTAATCGATGTTCGTTCTTTAGATCGAGCCGTGGCTTCTCTCACCCGCCGTTCCACCATTTGCTTAATGTCTGTTTCCGGCACCGGACCCCGAACCGAATCCCTCTTCTATCGTACATCGACTGGTGAACTCCCTTCTTTCATACGTAACATTAATGGTCTCTAGTTGGTTTGTTTCCGGAGGTGTTATTCGCGGTGATTGCGACTTTCCTCGAATCGTGGCCATACAGCCCATCACTTCTTCTAGCTTGCTTCTTCAAATGGCCGATATGTTCATCTCGTTGTCGAATGGCCCTTCGCCAATCCTCTCGCGGCGTTCTCTTCACCAAAAGGCGTAGTGTCGCTCGCAGATAATGTCGATTGGTCTCGACGACGTCGATTTCTACGAATTCACCTTCCATGGAATCCGCTAGTTCGTAATCTTCCTCTTCAATGTTGTTTTTCCGATCTTTGACAGCTAGTGCAATGTTAGCTCGAAGCTTTTCCACGGCCTCCTCAATCGGACTTTCCTTTCGATGACTTTAAGGTCAACAAGATTTTCGAGAAACATCACTTATTTCCCGAGCACCGGTGTCGTCGAGTCGAAGTTAATCGAATCATCCGAAATCATATTTACGTAACCTTTTTCGTGTTCTTTTAAATATTCTTCCAGATCACCACCTTTCCACTTCGAAATTCTCCTCAAGCCAATCCTTAAAGATGAAGCAGCTTTTCATAGTATGGCCGAGCAACCTGTGGTATGGGCAAGACATCGGTGATCTTTCCTCGCGCACCTCCTCTCGGCTTTTTCGACGCAGTAGTCTCGATTTCCGAACTTAGAAGCAAGTCATGGAATATTTTCGACACCGACTCTTCCTCGAACGAGTATACCTCGTTTAATCGTCGACTCATCGTTTCTCTATCCGCAAGAGACTGGTCTTCTTCTCGTGCTTTCGTCGCTATGGGCCTTTGAATCGGACCCAATATCGAATCCGGAAATGGTAGTCATAAACGCCCGCCGACTTTTCCTCATGTAGAATCTCTTTTCCTTTAGTTAGCTGAGCGACCGGCATAAGCGGTAGTGAATCCAAGCAAGAAGAGCAGTACACAACTCTATGAGCAATCCTAACATTATTTGTAGCAGACCATTACAAAGAAAAGAAGAATTCATTCCAAACGACATCCTTTCCGAGAGGAGAATTTCGTAACGAGCTTCAAGTCGAACTCCACAACAAAGCTTAACGAACTCGCTTATTTCGTACTTCATCATCGTGATACCCACATCACCGAACATCGCTACAATATCGTCGAACCCTCGTCCAAACTTAATGACCGCCAGCATCATGCAACTCGTCTCTATTGATACGAATTCTTCTCCGTGGTGAAAGAGAAGATCAACTTCAGTGAAGACATCGTCCCTATCATTCAAGAATTCCCATAAGTCGCTGACGTCCCGCGTCTCGTAATTTCACAGTAATACTCAAGTTAACGCACTTGTCCCGTAAACCGGCATCCATTAAAATTTATTCATGTGAATTTTTTTTATTTCAAAATTGTGCATTTTGTTTCATTATCGTGTATTCGATGTGTTTTGAAAAGTTTTATTTTGATTTTAAATTTTAACAAAATTTTATTTTGTTTAGAGTTTATCGAAGGTTGTTGGAGCGGAATTTCAGTTCGACACTGTTTACAACAAGTCAAACCTAAAGAGGAATGAAGTATCGGACCCAAGCCGAGATTTAGAGGAGGTCGAATTCGCATTCAAATCACATCAATAGATCGCTCCTATTCTAACACACCTATCGGGAGTCCACCCCATTTTCGGAGGCGATGGATTCCTGATCCTCTCCGTTAGTGGGTGTCTAAACAACGGCTCCAGTATCCGAAAGGTGTCGACTATACCCGTTCAAGACAGAAATGAATGTGGTATGCCAACGGAAAGAATGGTAGTTTGGTTCACAAGGGGCATGGACTCACTACCTATTTATGAAAGCAAAACCATCTGATCAAAATGGAGAGAGGAACTAGTCCTCACGGAGTCGCCGTAAGTTGTCTGCGATATTTTTAGGTCGTGTGCTTTATTTTAAAATGGGGTCGCCAAACGTAGTTGTCGACGAATTTTAATTTAATTTAAATAAATAATTTTGAAAAGTAGTATTTCGACTTCAAAAATAATTTTAAATTCGATGGTTTTAAGATATGAGATTAAATCGATCTCACATCCCGAATAGTTTTATAAACGAGCACCGCACCACAAACCGTGTATCTATCCCTAAGGATGACACACCGCTCGATGGTGGTGCTCGATTAAATAAACTAGAAGATTTGTGACATCCGTTTGGTCTCGCGAACCAATTTTATAAGCCGACAAATTCCCTCGCTTAATATGAAAGCATTAAACAGTGGTTTATATTACCCGGGTTCTTTAAAATTCCCTATAAGGGCAAGCCCCTATAGTTAATTACATCTTAAGTGACTGGGAATCACCTAAGAAAACTCTCGATAATAATCAATAATTCGCTCTCAAGGATTTCAAAGTTTAAGTTTTCAAGGGATTGAATTTGGAATTTCAATAGTGGACTGGATCAAATCTCGAACATTTTGTTTTCGGGAATCCAAAGGAAGAAAAGTAGGAGAAATCGCGCATTCGAAGTGAACTTCGTAATTTCCTCGACTATCCTATTGCTTCGTCTCGGATTTCAGAAAATCCTAATGTTTATTTAGTATTTCAATCTCGCCAATTTTAATTAATTAGTGGCTTACATTTATATGACAGTAATCATACAAATAATCTCAAGATGCGAGGGTTTATGTCGTACCCAAACGACTACCTCGAATCCTAAGACCCAGCTAGTGGCTTAATTTACTATGCAAATGCCTAACGAAGGGTCGAGGATTTATGTCGCACTAGTGCAAACTACCTCGAAGTCCTATGGCTTCGTTGTTTAATTCTAAGAAAGTTTTGTCAAGTGCACTGTGTTTTGCCGATGACGATGGTCATGCACGCCCACCATGCTCCGAGCTTCTTGTTATCGCAGAGGTTTAGTTATAGAAGTCATAAATCGGAGATGAGAAAAGTGTTTCTGGTTCAGAGAAAATCTTAATTTCCAAGTGTTTTTCAATATTTTAATTAAAACAAATCTTAAAGTCGATTATAACGACACCTGCTAAGATCCCACTGGCTCCATCCTTCCGCATCATTATTTTTATCGGATTCACTTAGTCCGTATGAATTTGCTAAACTCAACCGAATGAGTTCCACACTTTCATTTAGATCGCGGAAATCCCGCTAAGAACACGTAGGTTACATCATCCGAGGTATTCCCGATCATCCAACAGACGTTTTAATTTAGTTGTAATTGTAGTTTTGTGTTCCGTTTGTGATTAAATTTCGAGTTGTTTTATATTTCGAAATGTCGTAGCGTGAATTTTATCTCGCAATGACTTTTAACTTAGTTTTGGTTTCAGCTTTAGTGACTATCCTAAAGGTGTGGGTTTTCATGCAACAATTGTTTATCATGCAAGAAAAGTAAGTGCAATGCAGCTTAAATAAATCGCAATAATGTAAATCGCAAGAAAGTAAATCGCAATAAAATAAAAGCGTACCCTGAGGGTCTTCCCGTCATCCCAAGCCGCACTTAAAACACAATTAGAATATTTAAGCAAGTTCCTAGTAAAGCTAAAGGAAGGGTTACGGTTTTCTACCAAATTCCTAATCCTATAATCAGTCTTTTCCTACGACGTCTAAGTTCTTTTGTGCTTTATTCAAGACGATTTTCTTCATCAAAGAATAATTAAATTCAATTGTTCTTATAAACATCCTATCATATCGAGAAAGTGTTTAAGAAGAATCTTAAACATCTTTTCAATATTGCTAGAATTGTTTTAAGTCCAAATGGATTCAATTACACAAATGAATTAATCGTCCAAGGATCTCAAGTTTTGTTATCTTCGCTCGACGAATCCGTGACATTCGAATATCCTATGTGTGAAGTAACATTTCATTTAATATTCTCGTTTGTGAGTTATGATAACTAAAGCTTTCGAAAGTAAATCGGTGTTCAAATGGCTGCGATTTAATTTAATTTCCATTAACGGTTTAAATTGAATAATGTTCAAGTTATTTTAGATTTATTTTCAATTTCTTTATGCTTCGGTGATGTTATATTTAATTTAACTTAATTTAATTTAATTTTAATTTAATCTAGTTTTAATTTAATTTAATTCAATTTAATTCAATTTAGTTTCGATTCGATGTTACATTAAATTAATTTGATTTGATTTAATTTTAATTTGATTTGATTTAATTTAATTCAATTTAATTTAATTTGATTTAATTTAATTCAATTTAATTTAATTTTTAATTTGGTTTAACTTAATTTAATTTGGTTTTATTTATTTAATTTAATTTAATTTAATTCATTTAATTTAATTTAATTTGTTTATTTAATTTAATTTAATTTAATTTAATTTAATTCAACTTTTAATTTTAATTTAATTTAATTTAATTTAATTTAATTTAATTTACTTAATTTAATTTAATTTTTAATTTAATTTTAAATTTTATTTTATTTTTTAAATTTTAATTGAAATTTTAAAAGAGTTTAATAATTTAATTTTAGTTTAATGATTAAGTCTTTTAATGTTTTGAATTTGAGTTATCATTTTAATTAAGAATTGAATATTAATGAGATAATTAATTTAGGGATTTTTAAATTAAAGAATAAATCTCTTCCTAATAATATCCCTATTTTAATAATTCCAATTTTATTATTCCTCCAAATTTAATCAATTATTTAATTAAGGTTTAATTATTTTAAAATTGTTTAATGGGTTTCTACCCTTTAATTATTTAAATTTCAATCATCCAAATCAAATTAGATCAAATATTTTACTTATTAATTTTTTATTCAACCTAAAGTTTTAATTAAGGATTAAAATTTTAATTACCATTTTACCCTTTAAGCTTAATAATTTCATAACTCATTAAATCGAACTCAAATGAACTTGAAATTTTTATGTGACTTCACTTATATGTCAATAAAGACATGAGAGGAGAAAATGTGATTTTTCTCGTATTTAATTTATTTATATAATTATTTTTGGTGGAAAATAGATCAAGGATTTCCCAAGGAAAGCATCTTGAATTAGACATCCTATGACTGCAAGGAAATCATGAGATAATCAAATTTTACAATTTTCTCGATTTTGTCTATGATTTATTATAATTATTTTAGTGAAAATGCTAGAAAATACATTTTTTTAATTTTAAAATTACCCTAGAGCTTTAAAATTTAATATCTCACTAAATAGTACCTAAGAAAAATATGGGGTTTGTTCCTAAGTGATTAAAATTTAAAATGTGACATTTTGGTGAATTTTATTATTTTTGTGATTTTTATTATTTTTTAATTATTAAAATATTAAAATAATATTAAAAATCAACTTTTTAAGAAAATTGAAATTTTAACTTTTTTAAGTTCCCCTGATATCAGAGAAGCTCCAAATCCAATTTGGTGAATTTTTGAAAGATATTTTGAAAGTTATGAATTTTTAAAGTTTAAAATGGATAAATGGCTTAATCAACCCAATTAAGTAGGCTAACCAAGTCCAATCGACCTCAAATTTTTATGGTGAGTTCCTCTGATCCTAAAGGTCAGTAGAGAATCGATTTCAAGTCAATTTGATGTATGGTTAGCTCTAATTAATTAGAGATCTATTTTGGGTGTTTAAGCCAATTAGGATTGTTTTAAATGAACTAACTCAAAACCTATTTTTCCTGAGGTCCTCTCGGTCATAAGGAACATCACCAAATTTTCCTAGAATTTATTTCACAACATGCTATTTATTGGAATTAAAATACTCAAAACAAGAATATGAATTTGAAAAATCAATAACTCTTCATAGGATGGCCTCGACTTTGGAAAATTTAGTGAATGTTTCCAAATTCGCAGGCTTCAAAAGCCCTATAGTCTCATGCCATGATGAATTGTATACATGCATGGAGAATTAAAAATATGCAGAGAGTAAATAAATTATTAAAAATAAAATACTTCGATGAAATTAAATAATTTCTTTTCCACATTATTCTCCTCTCGTTCACCGAGCAAGAGGGTATTTTTATTTTATTTTTCCGATTTTTCTACACAAAGTTATGAATTTTTCAAGTTTAGGAATTAAATAAATCGAAAAATCCCTAATTTTCTATTTATCCACGCGGCGCCGCGTCAACCCTCGAGCAGCCTCCGAAACGCCGCGTGGTCGCGCTCCCATTCGACGCCGCCATCCGACCCGGCTCCGGGCCCGCCGTATCGTTCCGTCTCCCGATCCGACGCGATCCCGGCCGTCCGTCCGCGCGTGTATCGAATGGACCCGCATCCGTTCATCGTCCCCAAGTGTCCTCACCCGAGAGCCATCCATACTAAATCCCTAAGATCTCACTCAATACTCAATGGATTTTCATGTTCTTATGCTCTATGGATTCGTCTCAAGAGACGAACACATCTATACAGCCGATCATGCATCGAAATTAAAGCATTTGAAATGGAGAATCTCCGTGCTCCGGATGAAGAATTAGCTCATACCTTCGCTCGTAGAAGTGCGGCTTCGATCCGATGGTCGTTGCACCTTCGATCGGATCCCAGCAAGCTCCGCGATGAAGTCTCCCGGTCCGGCGAATCGTCTCGGTGTGATTTCAACCAAGCCCGATCACAAAGCTTGGAGGCCGGAGCAACTCGGGGTGGCCTCGGAGATGGGGCTTTTGCCGCGACACCTTCCCTCGGTCCGGTGAAGGTGTAGAACCAATCAATTCGGGATCGGCTCACCGCGGAGAAGTGTCCTCGGTTTTCGGCTCGGATTTCAACTCGAAATCGAGCTCACAGAGAAGAAATGGCAGTGGGATCTCAGCTGGAGATCAAGTGCTCGTGTATGGGGAGGAGTCTCGGAACAATTTTGGCGAGTTTCCTTAAGGTTTGTTTCCAGCACCTCTCATGGCCGAGAGGGGTGGTGTTTAAATCAGAGAGGGCGGAGGGCCTTCCAGTGGAGAGTTGTGGCTCGGGACCACCGCTTCGGCAAGAGAAGAACAGCTCCAATAGCCACTCGGGATGGGCAGCACACAGTGAGAATTCCAAGTCGGGCTCACATGCGAGCTCTCGCCTCGGTGGTTTCCATGGCACGTGGTGGCCGGCCGACCAGTGTCGGTCACCCTCAAGGTCGTGGAGGTCGTGGCCGGAGGTTTGTGCAATCAATCGGCGCTGGACATGTGTAAAGGAGTCGAATTGAAATGGAATGAGGGATGAGCTCATTTTGGGTCCAAATGGGTCAACCCACCTTCAGGCTTGGTTCACCTCCCCACGGCCGATTTAGGCCGAGGGAAGATCGATGGATCAACCAGAAAGGGTGGAGAAGTCACCATCCATGAATATTTTGATTAAACATGGATTAAGGTGAAGCATTAAAAGGGTTAAAACCTTTTAAGGGGGCTTAAAAGAGGCTCCTCCTTTTGCCATTAGTGGCTTCGATCACATGTCAAGCCTTCCATGGCTTCATGTGGCTTGTCCATGGCTTGCATGGCTCACCTTTCGTTCGTGAAAAGTGCAGTCAATTTCATGGAAATGGATGTAAGAAAATTTTTGGTATTTAGAGGTGATTTGGCACGAGGCTTGATTTGGAATCATTTGATGATGAATTTAGGACTTAGGTAATGGCTTTAATTAAGTGGATGGCAAATGGAGATGTCATGTGGGCTTTAGGTGGATTTTGGGCTTTTTCGAAATGGTTTTATACGGCTTTTAAAATGGTTTAGGAAAATGGGCTTTTGAATTTTAAAATGGATTTTGGGATGAAATTTTGGTAAAGGCTCGGGCCAAATAATTGTCGGGTTTAGCTCATAGATGTGTCATGAGTGACTCAGCAAATCGGGAGTGATTCGGTTTGAATTGGTCGAATTGGTTCTTTTGCGAATGGGTCAATATTGGTCCAAGTGGGCCAAGTTGGGCCAATGTTGGGCTAGGGTTGAAATTGATGTAAAATTAATGTTGAGAAATGTTTATGGGAGTGTTTCAAAGAGGTTTTCGACTTTGGTTGGGCTTTGATTTTGGGGTTCGGGCTCATTTCGGGTTAGGTCAGGGTTTAGGTCAAAATTGGGCCTTTTAGCTTCGGGGTTGAATTCGAGCGGGGTTTGGGTCTAAATTTTGGGCAAATCATGTTAGTGTTTTGCTTCGTGGGAATGTTAAGGAAGATTTAGAAATGATTCGGGGGTTAATCGGAGTCGAATCGGGTGAGTTTGGGTTAGGTTCGGGTCATGGGTCCAAATCGGGCTTTAAGGCCAAAAGTGAAATCGATCCAAATATCAATCAAATTGAACTCGGATTTGGTCTAGATTGGTGTTAGGAATGTTTAATTGAAGTTTAGAATTGAATTGGACCAGAATTCGGGTCAATTGGATAGGCTTGGCTCGACATCGGGTTCACTTTCGGGTTAAAATCGGTCAAATCGGGGGTTTTGACAAAAGTAGGGTAAATTGACAAAATTGGCCCATGGTGTAGTCGGACAAAATGAAATTGGGAATATTTGGGATTTTCTGGAATTTTCTGGGAATTTTCTAAATTTTTGGATTTTTGGGTCAAGAGGGGTATTTTGGGTATTTGGAGGGTATCGGGAGGTATTTTTGGAATTTTTGGTATTTTTGGGTATGGATGATCAATTTGAGTGGAGAGGAAATGTTTGGGATTGATTTTGAGGAATCTTGGGTGATTTGGAAATTTTTGAGAAATTCGGGTAGTTTCAGGTTTTGGTAGCTAAGCTGTGTGTAGGTCCTGGGGTCAAAAATTAAAAATTGGGAAATCAAGATCGGTAAATTTGAGTGGAATGAAATCATTTTGGTTGAGCCATGAAGCCACATCAAGCCCACATGAGCTATGAAGGGACTCATTTCGAGGCATTCACTATGTTGTTCCTAACCCTCTTACCAAGGGCTTAGTGGTTAAGGACCATCCATGCGAATCACCTTCATGAGTCGAGGTCAAGTCAGGTATGGGTGTGGTTTTAGGAGATGTGTGAAAGTGTAGTGTATAAATGTAGTGTGTGTGTAAGTCATCCCTCACTGCACTGTGCCACCTGTAAGGGCCCTAAGGCCAAAGAGTCCTATAGAACTCATCCTTTAAACTTCCACATTCGATTTCAACCCTTTAGGTGATTAGGGGCCTACAATCAAGTTTCGTGGAGTTTGCAGGAGTTAAGAAGTGGTTGAGTTTCTAAAGGGGTAGGTTCCATCTATAGTCCTCTAAGATAGTCAAAGGAAAAGCCTAAGGCTAGATCCTAAGTACTAAAGAGAGAAGAGAAGACCTCATCAAAAATGAGGTCAACAGTGATTCCATCAAAACATTTCTGATGACATCCTTCTAAAAATAAACTTTTACAAAAGTTCATATATATATCTGAACACAGACTGCATTGATATCTCCTTGTACTCTGACAAAATTGTCTGTTTGATTCATCCATGTCTGAAAAGTAAACTACATAGGTAATAACATCACCTTCGGCTGCGCTCGAGGAGAATCCCACGTAAGTGTATTTTAAAGGTGTGCTTCTACTACGTAGCCTATAGCTCGTAGGGCTGCAAATTCTCTAGTTCTGGATCTGGCTAGAAGTAGACCGAAATTTTACTCTCATCCATCCTCCTGAAAGTGATGGAGATCCGTTCGTATGGAACTCCCGGTATGGAGTGCTTCGCTACATCTGCACCATTTCCTTGTAGTACGAGAACAGAGCCTACCGGTAGAGGTATCTCCACCGGCCCTCGGACTCTCCGGGCCAACTATCCGCAGTTCTCGTCCCGAACATAATGTTGCATTGGTCGATGAAGGAAACGATACAAAAGGGCCTTACAAAATCATGATGATCTATGTGAGGTGGAATGTAGTCTCCTTCTCGCATGGATGTCGATAATACGTACTGCTCGCATGCGACTAGTGGGTAGGACTCGCCAAGCCACCATCCTTTTTATCATTTTCTTAATTAAAACTGGCATTGGAGACCCGAACATAATGTTGCATTGGTTGGCGGGTTTCCTTTTCTGTCATCAGCGAAGTTGTAACAGCATCCAAATTGAATAGTAATCCTCCCCTTACCTCTTTTCGCTCGGAGTAGGTCCTGCTACGTAATCGTCCTGCACGATCTTGTTTATTCAGCTCATTGACATAGTCTACAATCTCACTCTGCTCGTAGTGAGAGAAAACATCTGTATGTAGCTCTAGTCCTTCCAGGATGTTGACATATCTGCCTCTGATTCTCTGAAAGTATTTAAAATTCTGCTTCCGCATGTTGACCTCAATTTTGGTGAGGTCTTTTGCTTCTCTCTTTATTACTTAGGATCTAGCCTTAGGCTTTTCCTTTAACTAATCTTAGAGGACTAGAAATGGAACCCACCATTTAGAAATTCAATCTACTTCTTAACTCCCCGCAAACCCAACAAGCTTGAGTGTAGACCCCTAATCACCTAGAGGGTTGAAATCAAATGTGGAGGTTTAAAGGATGAGTTCCCTATGAGGACTTTTCGGCCTTAGGAATACCCCGGATGGCCTCGGTCTCAGTGAGGGTCGACTTCCACATACACTACACTCTCACACACATTCCAAGTCCTAAAACCACACTCTCATCCAACTTGACTTCCTGACTCATGTAGAAAATTCATATGGATGGTCCTTAACCCCTAAGCCCCTAGCTAAGAGGGTTAGGAACAACATAGTAAATGCCTCAAATGACTCCTCTCATGACTCATATGGGCTTAATATGGCTTCATGGCTCAACCAAAGTGATTCTATTTCACTCAAATTTGATCAATCTTCATTTTTCCAAAATTTTAATTTTTTGACCCCCGGGGCCCCGGACCCACTAAACCTACCAAATACCCTTGAAATGACCCAAAATTTGAAAAATTACCTAAATTACCCAAAATCCCTCAAAATTAATCCTAAACACTTCCCACCACTCAAATTGACCATCTTTGGCCAAAAATACCAAAATTTTTAAAAATACCCCTAAACCCCCCAAAATTACCAAAATACCCTTTTACCCCAAAAATCCAAAAATTCTAAAAATTCCAGAAAATCCCAAATATTCCTAATTTCATTTTGTTCAACTACACCATGGGCCAATTTTGCCAATTTACCCAACGTTTATCAAAACCCCCAATTTGGCCCATTTTTAACCTAAGTGAACCCAATGTTAAACCAAACCACCCCAATTGACCTCAATTTTGGTCCAATTCAATTCTAAACTTCAATTCAATATCCCCAATACAATTTAGACCAAATCCAAGTCCAATTTGATTGAAATTTGGGCCCAATTCCAATTTGGGGCTTAAGGCCCAATTTTGACCCATGACCTAAACCAAGCCCAAACCAACCCAATTCAACTCCAATTGGCCCCAAATCTTTTCTAAAGCCTTCTTAACATCCCCACAAACAAAACACTAACTTGATTTGCCCAAAATTTGAATCTAAACTCCACTCAAACCTAACCCAAAACCAAAATCCCTTAAATTGACCTAAGCCCACACCTAACCCAAATGGGCCCAAATCCCAAAATTAGAGCCCAACCAAAGTTGAAAAGTCTTTGTAACACTCCCATAAACATTTCCCAACATTAATTTTACACCAAATTCAACCTTAGGCCAACCTTAGCCCAAGTTAGCCCAATTTGGCCCACCTTGGCCCCTTTACCAAAAAAGCCCAAATTCAACCCAATTCTACTCCAACTCACACCAAATTGATTCCAAACCACTCATGAAACATCCCTAAACTAAACCCAACATTTATTTTGCATGGTCTTTCACAAAATTCTTCATCCAAAAGTCCATTTTAAAATCTAAAAGCCCACTTTCTTAAACCATTCTATAAGCCCATTATCACCAAATCCAAAAGCCCAAAATTGGCTCTAAAGCCCACATGACAAATTCTTCTCACCATAACTTTAATTGAAATCATCCCTAAGTCCTAAATCAATAATCAAGTCATTCCAAATCAAGCCACATGCCAATTTCACTTAAATTCATCAAAAATGCCAAAACCCTTTTTCATGAAACAAGCCAACCTTTTTCAAGCCAAATGTAAGCCAAATGTGAGCCATTTACAAGCCATATGAAGCCATGAGAGTTTTGTCACCTCACCATGTCATTTATGGCAAATGGAGGGGCCCCTTCCTTAAGCCTTCCTTAAGCTTTTTTAACCTCATCCATGATACACACTAAACCAAGTTAGCCACCTAATCCTTGATGGAGACTACACCATTTCCTCTTGGCTGACCCAAATGAATCTTTTCAGCCTAGATCAGACCTTGGTGGGTGCACCAAACCCAAATCCATGAATTTGACCAAACCAAGCCCAAAATGAGCACTTCCCCCATCCACTTTGATTCAACTCCTTTACACTTGGCATTTGCCAATTGAACTCACAAACCTCAAGCACTGACCTCCCTGACCCTGAGGGTGACCCATGTCTGGCCGGCCAGCCACCACAGCCGCCGGAAACCACCAGGCCGAGAGGCTTAATTTGAATAAAAAATTCAATTTGAATAAAAAATTCAATTTGAATTAGCTGACTTGTCCCAACCTAAGTGGCCATTGCAACTGTTCTTCCCTTGCCCTGAGCAGTTGATTCAAGCCATTAAACCCCCCTGGGAGGCCCTCCAGCCACCTCTATTTAAACCCACTCACCTCTCGGCTAAACAAAGTGATAAACCAGACCTTAAGGAAACTCTGCCAAAATTGCTCCAGGACCTTCTCCTAACCTGCAGCAAGCTTGATCACCAAGTGTTCCTTTGCCCTAAATCCCATTGACAGAGCTCAATTTCTGAGTTGAAAATCCACCAAAAAACCAGGACATCTCTGGAACCTCCACCAAATCCAAATTAAACTCACCCACACCTGTACAGGACCAAGAGAAGGAGTTCCCCAGTGAAAGCCCCCTCTCCAGGCCACCCAGTTGCTCCAGCCTCCAAGCTTTAAAATCGGGTCTTATCACTTTCATACTTAGACAATTCCCCAGAGCCAGAGACTTCATCTGGAGCTTGCTTGGACTCAATCGAAGGTGACACAACCCTCAGATCGAAGCTTCACTTCTCTGAGCAAAGTTATTGACCTCTTCTCCCTCCCGAGCTTCCAGCAATTCTCCATTGTCTGGGTTAATTTCATAGCTCATAAAACATATGGATGCGTTCGTCTCTTCAATACTAATCCATAGAGTATAAGAACTCAAAAAACCATTGAGAATCGAGAGAGATATTAGGGTTTGAGTGTGGACGGTCACGGGTACACACCAGTCGTAGACGATGACTAGGAGCCGTTGGATCGCGCGTGTATCGAGCGGATCTGTCGAGATCAGCCGATGACGGTGCAATGTTGCGTGAACCGCCGGCCCCAGAGTGCTGAGTCAGATGGCGGCGGCGAATCATGGAGCGATGCGTGGGCTTTCGATCCGGATGAGGATGACGTGGCGCCGAGTCGGATAAGTAGAAAATTAGGGTATTTTTGAATTATTTAAATGCCCTGAACTTCAAAAATCCTTATCTTTGCATAGAAAAATAACAAAAATAAAATAAAAATACCCTCTTGCTCAGTGAACAGAGGAGAATAATGCGGAAAAAAAAATCAAGTTAATTGGATGAGTATTTTTTTTTAATAATTTATTTACTGTTTCCAATGTTTTGATTCTTCATTTGCAAAGACAATTCACCATGGCATTAGACCATAGGTCTTTTGAAGCCTCTGATCTTGGGAACATTCTCTGAATTTTTCAAGGTCAGAGGCCATCTTTGTGAAAAGTTATTGATTTTGTAAGTTCATGTCACTATTTTAGGTATTTTAATTCCAATAATTAGCATGTTGTAAAATAAATTCTAGGAAAATTTAGTGATGTTTCTTAGGACCAGGGGACCCTATGAAAAATATATTTTGAGTTAATTCATTCATAATAACCTTAATTATCCTAAACTCCCAAAATTGAATTTGAATTAATTAGGGTTAACCACACACCAAATTGACTTGAAAATAATTCTCCATTGCTCTTTAGGGTCAAAGGAACCTTACATAAAATTTTGAAATCAATCGGACTCGATTAACCCCACCAAATGGATTGATTAAGCCTCATAAGCAAAATGGAACTTTAAAAATTCATAACTCCAAAAATACTTTTCAAAAATTCACAAAAATGATTTTCGAGCTTCTCCGATATCGTGGGAGTTCAGGAAAATTAAAATCGGAATTTTCTAAAGAAGTTTCGATTTTTCACAATATTTTAATATTTTAATACTTAAAAAAAATCACAAAAATATTAAAAATCATAAAAATGTCACACTTTGACTCCTAATCACTTAGGAACAAATCAAATATTTTTTCCTAAGTCCCTAGGATAAGATATTGAATTTTAAAGGCTTAATGTAATTTTTAATATTAAAAAAATGAATTTTCAACCTTTTTCACTAAAATAATTCTAATAAATCAAAGAAAAATCAGAAAATTATAAAATTTGTTTCTCTGGACACCTTGAGGTCAGAGAAATTTATGAAAAATATAAAATCTAATTTTCAATTTTTATTTTATTTTAAAATTAATTTATACTCAAAACTCAAAATAATTATAATAAATAAAATATAATTCAAAAAATCACAAAAATTGGTCCAAGTGGTCCTCTAGTCATTAGAAACATCCCATAATTTTCTTAAGGACAGAAACTTTACCTTGGTCATGATGTTGAATTTTCTTTGAAAACCCCTATTTTCTACTAAAAAAATTATATAAATAAATTAAAGTCAGAAAAATCACATTTTCTCCTCTAATGTCTTAATTGACATGTGAATGAGGTGACATAAAAATTTCAAATTCATTTGAGCTCAATTTAGTGAGTTATGAAATAAATAAGCCTAAAACGGCATAAAGGTAATTAAAAATTTTAACTCTTAATTAAAATTTTAGGTTTAATCAAAATGGAGGGTAAAATATTTGATTTTAACTTTCTCTTGGATGATTGAAACTTAGGGAGATTAAAAGGGTAGAAACCTATTAAACACTTTGAAAATATCAAAATGACACTCTTATTAATTAAATAATTTAAATTTTTGAAAGAATATATTTAAAATTTGGATTATTAAAATACGGATATTATTAAGAAGATATTTATTCTTTAATTTAAAAATCCCTAAGTAAGTCACTTCAATAATATTTAGTTCTTAATTAAAAATTAAAATAATAATCCAAATTAAATAAATTAAAAATGAAAAGAAGATAACCCTTAAATGAATTAATGCTTAAAATGTTAAATGGTCCAATAATTAAAATCAAATTTAAAATCTTGGAATTAAATTAAATTAAATTTAAATTAAATTAAATTAAAAATAAGTTAAATTAAAATTAAATTAAAATTAAATTAAAATTAAATTAAATTAAATTAAATTAAATTAAAATCAAATTAAATTAAATTAAATTAAATTAAAATCACTTAACAACAAACCTAAATGAAATCATTAAGAGTTAAATCAAAACATATCAGTAATTCTAACACCTCTTTCTATCTAAGTAAATTTAAAACATAAACATCAATCTAAAATACTAAGATCATTGAAAGTGTAAAGATTTAAATTAAATATAAAATAATTTGAACACTATTCCAAACTTAAAATTATTAATTAAAACCTCATAATTAAATTAAATCACTTTAAATCATTAACTCAAAGAATGATTAAAATTCTCAATGAACCAACTTGCCCTTAAAGGCTTTAATTATTATAACTCTTAAATAAAGCATCAAGTGAAATGTCACTTCATTCATCAGGTAATCAAATACCCAGGTTCACTGAGCAAGAGACAAAGCTTCACTAAACTCCTGGATGATTAATTCACATGTGCAACTAAATTTACTTGGACTCAAAATAATCCTGCAGTATTGAAAGATGTTCGTGACTCGTCCTAAGCACTTCCTCAATATGACGGGATATTTTAGAAGAACAATCGAATTTAATTGTTCTTCGATGAAGAAAATCATCCTTAAACCAAGCACAACAACCTAGACGTCATAAAGATGACTAGTTATATGATTAGGATTTTGCAGTACAACCAAAACCATTCCCTTACCTTTACTCTAGTATCTCATGAAATATTTAAATGCCTTAACATGTGTTTTAAGTGCAGCTTGGGATGACGGGAAGACCCTCTAGGTACGCTTTTATTTTATTGCAATTTACTTACATGCACTGCGCTTTACTTTTCTTGCATGGTAAACAAGACTGTTGCATGAAAACCAAAACCTTTAGGATAGTCCCTGAACTGAAACTAAAACTAAATTAAAAGTCATTGCAAGATAAAATCCACCACCACAACATTCCAAAATATAAAACAAATCAAAATTTAATCACAAACAGAACAACAAAACTACAATTGTAACTAAATTAAAACGTCTCGTTGAATGATCGGGAATACCTCGGATGATGTAACCCACGTGTTGCTAACCGGATTTCCCACGATCTAAATGAAAGTGTGGAACTCATTCAGCCGAGTTTAGCAAATTCAACCTGGACTAAGTGAATTCGATGAAAATAATGGTACCGGGATGACGGAACCGTGGGATCTTAATCGGTTCTGTTTAAACAACTTTAAGATTTGTTTTAATTAAAATATTAAGAACACTTGGATTTTAAGATTCTCTTCTAAACCAAAACACTTCTCTTATCTCCTGATTTATGACTTCTAAAACCAAACCTCTGCAACAAAAGGAGCTGGAGCATAGTGGGCAAAGACGGCCATCATCGTCAGCAAAACTCGGATCTACTTCAAGAAACATTTCTTAGTTTTGAATAACCAAACCATTGGATTTCGAGATAGTTTTCCTAGTGCAACATAATTCCTCAACTTTTTGTTAGGCATTTTTATAATCATGTTAGCATTTGTATAATCATGTTATGCAAATTAAGCCCTAACTGGTCTTAGGACTTTGAGGTGGTCGTTTGGTACGACATAAACCCTCACATCTTCGATGCTATTTGTGTGATTATGTCATACAAATATAAGACCTAAATAAATAAAATTGGCAGGATTGAAAAATTAAATAAACTCCCAAATCTAAACCAAACAATAGGATAGTTTGGGAAGTTGCCAAGATTCCTCTTGGATCCTCAGCTTTCTCCTACTTTTCTTCTTTTGGATTCTTGAAATAAATTGTTCCAACTTTGATCCAATCCCTATTAAAATTTCAAAAATCCAATCCTTTGAAAACTTTAAACATTGAAATTCTTGAGAGAAAAACCACTGATCATTATTGAGAGTTTTCTTAAATGATTCCCATCATTTAAGATGTAATTAACTATAGTAGCTCGCCTCTTATAGGGAACTTTAAGAACCCAAGCTAATTATAAACCCCGCTTAATTTCTTTATATTAAGCAAGTGGAACTCTGTCGCCTTATAAAATTGGTTCGCATACCAATCTGATGTCACAAATCTTCTAGTTTATTTAATCGAGCCCCATCGTGAAGCAGAGGTGTTTGTCCTTCGAGATAAATACACTAAGCCAGGATGTGGTGCTCGTTTATATAAACTATTCGGGATGCGAGATCGGCTTCGATTTCATATCTTAAAATTTTCAAACTTAAATTTTTTTTCAAAATTAAATGTTACTTTTAAAATTATATATATATATATATATATATATATTTAAATTAAATTTAAAATCTAAAATTAGCAGACAATTTCTGTAGGCGACCCCCTTTTCAAAATACAACACTCAACCTAAAAATATGTCGACACCGCACCCTCTGGATCATCTCCAATTCGTGCTCTAAAAATATCTGCAACTGTCGGAGTTTAGTGGCGTACTGTGGGATATATGGCTCCACACCATCACGCTCTCCTGGAGTCATCACTGTCTCAGGTGCAGGTTCTGTATTAACCTCCTTTGGACTAACCTCTACTATGGTGCTTCTGAGGACTGGCCTCCTTGGGGTAACTGCTACGGCCGTCGGGGTTTCTTCCTTGTTCTATTCTTCTATTAATTTTTTCAGCATCTTGGCTATACGGCGATTCTTGTTTCTTCTCTGAGTTAAGGTCAGGGTGGCTCTCCCTCGCCCCCGAATCTCGTAGGAGCAAAGACTCGACAAGCTTTCTTCCCGCGGACGTTATCACTAATTTCATCTTGTTTTCCTCGATCATATCGATCTTCCTCTTCTTGTTTGCGATTGGGAGCCTTCTAGTCGACCCTCATCACCGTCTTCCCACGAACCGTCCGGATCCACAGTAGCCCAAGCCTGTTTCCTCATATTCGAACTCCAGCTGTGCAAGGTCCGAGCCAACCTCTATCACAGCATCAACTTTCAGCTCTTCTTTGTTAAGTACAAGACTTACGCCATCCTTAAAGTTCAGTAACAGCCGCTCGTTTGACATTTCCCTGAAAAGAAAACAAGGGAAGGATCAGGGGATGTACTCCGGACGAGAACAATAAGAAAATTTACTTATTATTGAAAGATTTTTATTTAATTATTTCGAATTTTATAAGAGTAAGAGAAGATAAGAAAAGATCAAGAGTGAGCTCCTCTCGAAAGGAAGAATCAAAATTTTATTATTACTTCAATTGCATATGTTTTCCTTTAACACACATTTTTTTTTATTTTAATGATTATTATCATTCATTTTCTTTTGGGTTCGGACCCAGTTATAAGTGATTACTCTACCCATGCTTCTAGGAATGAAATTTCATTCTTCGAAACATCAGGTTGTGTAATACTTCTTCAAATATCGTCCATTGATTGGAAGCATAAATCGTTCTCCACAGCAATCCACAAGCTGGTAAGAACCTCCCCGAGTAGATCGTCTCAACCACGAACGGCCCCTCCCAAGTCGGCTCAAATTTACCTCCTATCTTGCGTGTGCAAGAATAGCCTTCGAGAACTAGGACCAAGTCACCGACTTTGAATGTCCTTGGGCGGATCAGTTTGTCGTGGGCCTGGATCATCTTAGCTTGATATAGTTCCAGATTCTGTTGCGTTGCAAGTCTTTTTCCTTCTAAGTTTTCCAACTCTTCCAGACGTAGTTTGGCATTTTCTTCTGTAGTGATCTTCTCCGCAATTACAATTCTGAGTGATGGGAGCTGGACTTCCAAGGGTAGAACTGCCTCGGACCCGTACACTAGAGCGTAGGGCATAGACTGAGTAGGATTCCTGAAAGTCGTTCTGTAGGCCCATAAGGCTTCCAACAACTTCTCGTGCCAATTCCTTTTGTTATAATCCAAAGTTTTATTTAGGATTTGGACGAGATTTTTATTAAAAGCTTCGGCCAAGCCATTCACTCTTGGGTAGTAGATCGTTGAATAGCGCCAGTCAATCCTGTGTCTTCTAACAAAATTGTTGATCTTCGTGCTTCTGAATGCGAACCCATTATCCGAGATAATTCTGTGTGGTACCCCGAAATGGTAAACGACTTGATTCTTGAAGAACTGTAGCACATGATGTGCCTTGACTTCTCTGAGCGGTACTGCTTCTGCCCACTTGGAAAAGTAGTATGTAGCTGCAAGAATGAAGCAATGTCCTCTTGAAGAAGGTGGTTCTATCGGACCTACAATATCTGTGCCCCAACATTCAAATGGCCACGACGCAATTGCCGGATGTAGCACATTTGGAAGTTGATGTAGAACCATTCCATGCACTTGGCACTGGTGACAACTCTTGGCGACCTTCATGCAGTCGGTCATCATTGAGGGCCAGTAGTACCCTAGTCTTTTAATCTTCATCTTCATCTTCGGACCTGACTGATGAGTGCCACAAAGTCTTGAGTGTACTTCTTTAACACTTTCACGAGCCTCAGACTCGCTCAGGCACCTTAGCCACATCTGATCAAAAGACCTTCTGTATAACGTATTGTTTATTAATGCGTAAGACATGGTTCTTTTCTTGATTTGATGAGCTAATGACTTATCGTCCGGTAGGTTTCCTGTTTGTAAGTAGTCTATTAATGGTTTCCGCCAATCTTCTGTAACTTCTGTTTCTGCTGCAACCGATTTTTTTTCTTTTCCTTCTGATTTGTGTATTGTATCAATGTCAAGCTGTGAGAGAACATGACGTCCCTGAACTGACATTTCAACTGATTCATCCTGTAAGCAGGCAAATTCCTTTGCAAGGCGGGCTAACGCATCCGCAAGAGCATTTTCTTTTTTGGGAATCTTGTAGATTTTTACATTCAGAATTTCCTTCAATAGTTTCATGGCATACTGAAAGTAGTCCTCGAGCCTTGGTTTCAGAATTCTGTACTATCCGACAATCTGCTGAATGATCAACTGTGAATCTCTGTAGATGTTGATATCTGTTATACCTATCTGAATGGTTAATTCTAATCCTATTACGAGGGCTTCGTATTCTGCTTCGTTATTTGTACACAGTTCTGTTAGGTGGTAGGAGTATCTTAACATGCCTCGCTCTGGTGTTATAAAGATTAGTCTGATTCCTGCCTTACCGGGCACTATCGTTTGCGATTCTCTGTCTTTCTATACTGAAGATGCTCCATCGAATTACAATTCCCATCGCTGATCATGGGGATCTTGTAAGCTCATTATGTGCTCGTCTGGCAAGTCGTCATTGAGAGGCAATTCTGCAGGCAAAGGATGTGCTGCGAGGAAGTCTGCTAGGACTTGTCCTTTCACGGCACGAAGAGGAACAAAAGTTATATCAAATTGCAATAGTATCATCGACCACCTAGCAACTCTGCCAGAAAGCTTCGGGCGGGTCATTAAATATTGTTACGGATTAACTTTTGAAATAAGGTTGACCTTATGAGAAAGCATGTAATGCCTGAGCTTTCGAGCGGCGAAGATCGTGGGCCAAACAATGCTTCTCAATTGGAGGGTACTTTACTTCCGTCTGAATCGTACGACGACTTAAGTAAGTAGAGTGCATTTTCTTTTCCCTCTTCATCGACTCTGCCAATGTGGCTCCAAGGAATCGTCTCAAAGCCGCAAGATAAAGTATCAACGGTCTACCCGAGACTGGGGCTGCTAAGACAGGAGGTGTCATTAGATATTGCTTAATGTCCTCGAAGGCCCGTTGGCATTTCGCTTCCCAAACGAATTTGGTGTTCTTTTTAATTAATGCCAAGAAGGGCTTACACCTACCTGACAAATTTGAGATAAAGCGGCGAAGATATGCCAATTTTCCTTGGAAGGATCGTAATTGCTTCAAGGTTTTAGGAGGCGACATTTCTAAGATAGCTTTAATCTTTTCCGGATCGATTTCAATTCCGAGATGTCGGACAACAAATCCTAAGAATTTCCCAGAGGTGACACCGAAGGCACATTTTAAGGGATTCATCTTAAGATTAAATTGTCTTAATCGCTCGAAAACAATTCTCAAATCATACAGGTGATTTTTCTTCAGTTTGCTCTTGATGACTACATCATCCACATAGCACTCAACTTGGTTGTGAATGAGATCATCAAAAATCCTCGTCATTGCTCTTTGGTAGGTTGCTCCTGCATTCTTCAACCTTAAAGGCATTATTGTGTAGCATTATATTCCGATTGGCGTTCTGAAGGCTGTGAGCTTCTCATCTTCTACTGCCATCTTTATCTGGTTGTATTCTGAAGATCCATCCATGAAAGAGAAGATTTTATGTGTTCACGCGATGTCGATCATCAATTCTTGAATCGGTAACGGAAACTCGTCCTTCGAGCATGCTTTATTCAAGTCTCTGAAATCTACACAGATTCTGATTTGACCATTCTTCTTTCTGACTGGTACCACGTTGGCTAACCAAGTTGGGTATTGTTCTTCACGGACAAATTTAGCATCTATTAGCCTCTTAACTTCAGCTATTACTCGTTGTTCAATCTCTAGACGCATCCTTCTTGGAGCTTGTCTGACTGGAACGGCAGTGTGATCCAATCCTAACTTTTGAACTGCGACCTCTAGAGCTAATCTTGGCATTTCATCATAACTCCAAGCAAAACAGTCCTTGAATTCCATTAATAGCTTGATTATCTCTTCGGAGTCTTCTTTATTGAGTAAGGAGCTAACAAAGGTTGGCCTAGGCTCTTCGCTAGTACCTAAGTTAACTTCTATTAACTTATCTATTATAGATTTGATTTCTTTTTCAAATTATGGCGGAGCATCTCCGATTGGTAGATCTTCAAGATTATCTGAGGTTTCCAAGCAGTCTTCATCATGCTCGTGAGTGACAACTAAGCAAAATCTCGAATCATCAACAGACCCTACTGCGCCAAATCCGAGACCATGTTTTGAATTGGGAGGCCGACTGGCATTGTTCCATAACTTTTCAAAGCATTGTGATTGGCCTTTTGACCATTGCTTAAGTAAAATACCACGCTGAATTAAATTTTGAACACAGGGAGAATACCACTCAAATGGAAATTCTATTTATTCAGAAGAAGTAACATCTTCAAATTGTACATCACTTTCAACTTTGGAAGAAGAAGCACCACGGTAGAACTTGATCGGCTTAGTACCGCCACCTTGCACTTCTTTGATCACCATACCCTCGATCTTATTAGAATGGATCGGGGTCAGGGTCATAGTATGCACATAGTGATTAATCTTCTCGTACATTGCTTTGTATTCTTCATTCTTCTCATCTTCGAGAGAGATCTTGAACTGGGGTTTCCTTTGTTTATCGTTGCTGCTTCTTTCTTGATTTCTTCTTCTTCTTCAGAGCTATTCTCCCAATCAACAACGATGACCGGTTTCTTCTGTTCAACTATTCCACCATTTCTTCCTCGACCTCGTCCCCGACCTCGACCTCGGGTGCGAGTTCTGGAGAATCCTTCACCATCTCGTCGTAAGGGAGTGGTGAGTAACTGTTGAACTGGAATTTCAGGTTCTTTGTCGTCTCGTGCTTCATTTTCTTGATTTCGTATGGCATTTCTGGAGAAGACTGTTTTCTTTGGGGGTGCATAGTAAGCTGTATCTTCATGGATTCCTATTTCATGCACGGAGAATGGTTGCAAATCACATTTGATACACTTCTCTTGTCTGCCTTCATAGTACTTTATACACTGGTGTAGAGACGACGGTACCATCCAGTTCTCATGGATCAACGACTGACCCAGTAGTGCATTGAATGATGTCTCAGAATCAATTACGTGGACCTTTGCAGTTGTCTTGGCTAATTCACCGATCTTCATTAACAGTGTTATCGATCGAAGAGCTCTTTCTCATTTTTGGTTGAAGCCTCTTAGCATCATCTTGTCTGCCTCGAGATCACGGGTATCAATCTCTAAATAGGCTAGCTTTCGAAGGTTCATTATATTAATTGACGCTCCTAAATCAACTAGCACCCTAGAGAGTGTGAACTTTCCAATACTAACTGAAATGTACAACGGTCGGTTGTGATCTACTGTTCCAAGTAGTAAATCATCATCTGTGAAGGTAACACCACGCTGTTCTTTCAATGAGCGAACCTCGTTGAAGGAATTACCAGCCATTTGAGCTAAGCAAATTTCTGGATCAAGCAAGGCCTTGACCAGAGATTCTCTCATCTCCTTTAACAGGATTAGAGGATCGTAGATGCTTAGTTTGGCCGGTAGCTTCCTAAGATGGGTTAGCACATTATAGTCCACTTTGTAACTAGGCTGTCCAATTTCTTCCCGAATGGGCAATTCTTCCGTTGGGGTTGGCTCTTCCTGAGCAACCACATGCTTTCCCTTGTCCTTTGGACCCAATCTCGGAGGTAGGATCTTTCTCGCTTCTCAAATCGACTCCCGCAATTTCCTTCTGACCTACCGTGTCTCCTCTCGAATCGGAGCGACCGGCTCTTCCGAAGTTGCCTCGCCGTCCGATAGTTATAACTCTATCGTGATCGCAGCTCCTCGGAATTCACAAATAGACTCGTCGCTTACTAAACTTTCGTAGCCATCCTTGTGAATGTCCTCCTCTTTGTCGTGGTTATCTAGGTTTTGTATGATTTGAGAATCGTTATTCGTATCGAAATCGTGATTCGGATTAGGTTGATTGTCGTTAGTTACGTAATTGTTAGAAATAGTCAAAACGTAGCCAACACCAAAACTCTTATCATTATAAGATCCCGCCAGGGCGAGCAAATAATCATACAGAGTCAGAGGTTCGAGGAATTTCTCCCCCGAATCAGAAATAACCATCCTAGGAAAAGTAGCCCCTAGTCTACCTTTCGAAACCTCAGTCTTCTTTTCTTCCACGATCTTCTCCTCCTTCTGGGGCGGTTCTTCAATCGCTAGCGATAGTGCCGGCTTGGCAGGTTTCAAACTTTGAGTAGAGGCGCGCACCGAAGCGGTCTTGATATGATCCAAAATTTTCTTTGATGACTTTGTCCAAACTATATTCCATCCATCGTTGGTCGTGTACGGGTCGATCGGAACAATAGGCTTCGTCGAGATAACATTGACCGAACCTCCCTTTTAGGGTTCCTTCATGTATTCCTTTGAGATCGTTATGTTCCCTCTTCGAAGATTATCTTCCAGCCAGTTCTTGAAGGTTAAGCAGTCTTCGATTTTATGTCCGAGCAACCTGTGGTAGGGATAGTAGTTTGGATGATCCTTCTTGTCGAGTTCCTCGGGCTTCCTGGGCTATGGCAACAGAAAGTAGGGTATCTTCATCAAACTGCTAAACATCTTAGCCACTGCCTCAGTCTTGAAGGGGTATTCTTTGTTCAAAAGTTCCTTCAGGGGATGGAGCGGACGAGGCGGCGGCTGATCGTACCGCGACGACTGATAACTCGGTTGAGGCTGATAATTCTGCTGAGGGTGTTGATAAGTCTGTTGCGGTGGTCGATAACTTGATTGTGGTCGCTCTGGCTGTATTTGCACTGGCTGTTTACCTTTGTCCATTGCCGCGACGGTTCCTGATTTCTTCTCGAATGCTTTCATAAGCTTCTGCTTATCGGTTTTATCGATGAAACTTAGCTGTTTAGCCTCCTCTTGCAAGCTCCCGGCCTTACTAAGCAACTTCTCGAAAGTCTTAATGGTGAATCCCTTAAGGAGAAGTGCTATCGGGCCATGGATACTCTTAAGCAAGATACCGACCGCATGTTGTTCCTGAAGCTGTGGTTCACACTTCATGCTCGTGTTCCTCCATCGAAGTATGTAATCAACCAAAGTTTCGTTCGGCTTCGTCGCTCCACCACTAGATCACCAATAGTGATGTGGTGCTGAGCTCCGGCAAACTGCTTAACGAAGAGATTTTCCAATTCTGCAAAAGTCTTGACTGATCCATTCGGCAATTCTGCATACCAGTCGAAGGCGATCTCTCACAAACTGCTGACAAACTATCAGAAAAGCAAAGCGTTGTTCCCACCGGCATTACAGCAACTGGCACGAAAATGTGCTACATGTTGTCGGGGGTTTCTCGTACCGTCTAAAGACTCAAACAGAGGTGGTACAAAGCCCTTTGGGTATTGGACTGCATCAAATTCTTCAGGGTAAGGTCTACCTGTCTGAATAGATGTTCCACTCTTGGACTGAGCTAAGGCTTCTCGCACCTGTTGTTCTACCATGCTCTTAATATCCTTTTCGGGGATCACGTTCGTGTAGAATCTTTCTTCGACTCGATCATCTCCGTTAACCGTATGTAATCTCTTTTCTTTCATCCGTAATATGGACGACCTCCGGCATTCTCTTCCGAGGTCGGGCTCGACTCTGCAGAGTGGCTAAGGAGGCTGCCATCTCCTCCATTTTTTTCACCATCTGGGAAATTGCATCATCTCTTTCCCGAAGTTGTGCTCTCATTAACTCTGGCTCATCTCTTTCTAAAGCTGGCGGAACTCCCTGTTGTTGACCTCATTTTTGATGAGGTCTTCTCTTATCTCTTTAGTACTTAGCATCTAGCCTTAGGCTTTTCCTTTGACTATCCTAGAGGATTAGAATTGGGACCCACCACTTAGAAATTCAAACCACTTCTTAACTCCCCGCAAACTCCACAAACTTGATTGTAGACCCCTAATCAACTAGAGGGTCGAGATCAAATGTGGAAGTTTAAAGGATGAGTTTCCGTAGACTCTTCGCCTCGTGACCGCCCTGCGTGGCCCTGTCCGGTGAGGGCTGACTTACACACACACAACACTTATACACTACACTTTCACACACCTCCTAAAACCACACCCATACCCAACTTCGACCTCCCGACTCATGTAGGTGATTCACATGGATGGTCCTTAACCCCTAAGCCCCTGCGCAGGGTTAGAACAACATAAATGAATGCCTCAAATGAGTCCCTTCATGGCTCATGTGGGCTTGATATGGCTTCATGGCTCAACCCAAAATGGTTCCATTCCACTTACATTTACCCAATCTTCAATTTTCCCAATTTTCAATTTTTGACCCCGGGGAACCTACACCCGCCTAGCCTGCCCAAAACCCTTGAAATTACCCAAATTTTTCAAAAAAAAATCTCCAAACCACCCAAAATTCCTCAAGACCAATCCCAAACATTCCCACATTACTCAAATTGATCATCCATAGCCAAAAAAACCAAAAATTCCAAAAATACCTCCCAATACCCTCCAAATACCCAAAATGCCCCTCTTAGCCAAAAAATCCAAAAATTCAGAAAATTCCCAGAAAATTCCAAAAAATCCTAAATATTTCCAATTTTATTTTGTTCAACTACACCATGGGCCAATTTTGTCAATTTTCTCCACTTTTGTCAAAATCCCCAATTTGACCCATTTTTAACCCAAAATAAACCCAATTTCAAACCAAACCTACCCAATTGACCCAAAATCTGGTCCAATTCTATTCTAAACTTCAATTCAACATCCCCAACACCAATCTAGACCAAATCCATGTCCAATTTGATTGGCATTTGAACCCAATTTCATTTTGGACCTTAAAGCCCAATTTGGACCCATGACCCAAACTTAGCCCAAACTAACCCAATTCAACTCCAATTAACCCCAAACCTTTTCTAAACCTTCCTTAACATCCCCACAAACAAAATACTAACATTATTTAATCAAAATTTGGACCCAAACCCCACTCAAATTCAACCCAAAACCAAAAAGCCCAATTTTGACATAAACCCAAACCTAACCCAAATAAGCCCAAACCCCAAAATCAAAACCCAACCAAAGTCAGAACCTCTTTGAAACACTCTCATAAACATTTCCAAACATTAATTTTACATCAATTTCAGCCCTAGCCCAACATTGGCCCAAATTAGCCCAATTTGACTTACATTGGCCCATGTACCAAATGAACCAACCCAATTCAAGCCCAAACCACCTCAAATTTATTCCAAATCACTCATAAAACATCCCTAAACCAAACCCAACAATTATTTGGCCCAAGCCTTTACCAAAATTTCATCCTAAAGTACATTTTAAAATCTAAAAGCCCACTTCCCTAAACCATTTTAAAAGCCCATCTTCACTAAATTTTAAAGGCCCAAAATTCATACAAAGCCCATATGACACTCTTCTTCATCATGACTTCAATTAAAACCATCCCTAAAGTTCCAATCAAATATAAATTTATTCTAAATCAAGCTTCATGTTAACCTCTCATACATTTATCAAAAATTCCAAAATCCATTTTCATACAAGTAAGCCAAGCTATGTGCAAGCCATAGGCAAGCCATGAAGCCATGCATGAGCCACATGGAAGCCATGAAAGCCCCTTTACATGTCACCATGCTATCTTGGGCAAATGGAGGAGGTCCTTTCCATATTCCCTTAAGGTGATTAACCATTTCCATGTCTCCCCTAAACCATGTTTAATCCTAATCGTACTGATCGCGACTTGACCCCACTAATCAAGCCGAGCCAAATCACTTTCTCTTCAGCCTTAAACCAAGTCTTGGGTGGTGCACCTAGCCCAAAATGATGGATTGACCCAAATCAAGCCAAAATGGCCTCTCCCCCATACCATTTTAATCCAAGCCCTTTACACATGTCCATGGCCAATCGATCGCACAAACCTCCAGCCCCCGACCCACCTGGACCCGAGGGTGACCCATGCCTACCGGCCACCGCCCGGGTCGCCGAAAACGCCATGGCCGAGACATCGGAAGCGACCAAGCATTGAAATTCTCCCTCGCTGAGTCGTCCCATGCACAGCGGCCATTTCAGCTGTTCTTCTTGCCAAGAGCAGCTCGATCCCGCTCCCTAACTCCCCCTGGGAGGCCCTCCAGCCTCTCCTATTTAAATCCCACCTCTCTCGGCCATGGAAGAGGTGCTGAACCAACCTTAAGGAAACTCTACCAAAATCATTCCAGACCACTCTCCACACATAGAGCATTTGATTCCCATTGGATTCCATCCCCAATTCCTTCTAGCTGAGCTCAATTTTGAGTTCAAATTTCAGCATAAAAACTAGGACACTTCTTCACAAAGCGAGCCAATCCCCAAATCGATTGGTCCTACACCTTCACTGCATCAAGAGAAGAAGTTTACCAACAAAAGCCCCCTCACTAGGCCAGCCATTGCTTCCAACTCTCCAAGCTTAGTGATCGGGCTTGGTCGAAATCATACCTGTACAATTCACCGAGCCAAGGGACTTCATCCGGAGCTTGCTTGGACCCAATCGAAGGTGACACAACTCTCGCATCAAAGCTTCACTTCTCCGAGCAAAGGTATGGACTCACTCTTCTTCCCGAGCTTACGCGAGATTCTCTATTTAATTCGAGTTAATTTCAATACATGTTTACCGTATGGATGTGTTTGTCTCCTCAAGATGAATCCATAGAGCATAAGAACACGAAAACCCGTTGAGAATCGAGTGAGAAATTAGTGGTTAGAAGGTTGACGGCCACGGTGCACACCCGCCGTAGACGATGACCGGGAGCCGTCTGATCAAGCGCGTATCGAGCGGCAGCATCCGGATCGAGCGAGACAGCGCGATGGTACGTGAACTGCGGGGCCCTGGAGCATTGAGTCGGATGGCGGCGCCGAATCAGAAGACGACACGCGGCTTTTCGGAGATGCCTAGGTTGAGCTGGCGCCGCATGGATAAGTAGGAAATTAGGGTTTTTTTTTATTTATTTAATTCCTTAAACTTCAAAAATGCATAACTTTGTGTAGGAAAATCAGAAAAATAAAATAAAAATACCCTCTCGCTCGCTGAATCGCAGAAGAATAATGTGGAAAAGAAATCATTTAATTTCATCGAGTATTTGATTTTTAATAATTTATTTACTCTCTCGCACATTTTCAATTCTCCATGCATGTATACAATTCACCATGGCATGAGACCATGTGGCTTTAAGCCTCCGAATTTGGTAACATTCCCCGAATTTTCCAAAGTCGAGGCCACCCCTATGAAGAGTTATTGATTTTTCAATTCTAGGTTACTATTCCGAGTATTTTAATTCTAATAATTAAGCATGTTGTGAAATAAATTCTATGAAAATTTGGTGATGTTTTTTATGACCGTAGGACCCTAGGAAAAATGGTTTTGAGTTAACTCACTTGTAATAACCCTAATCGCTAAAACACCCAAAATGGAGCTTTAATTATTAGAGCTAATCATACATCAAATTGACTTGAAATCAACTCTCCACTCGACCTTTAGGATCGTAGGAACCCACCATAAAAGTTTCGAAGTCAATTGGACTTGGCTAGCCCTATCAAATGGGTTGATTAAGCCATTTAACCAAACTTAAACTTTAAAAATTCATAACTTTCAAAATCCTTTTCAAAAATTCACCAAATTGGTTTTGGAGCCTCTCTGATATCGGGGAATTTAAAAAAATTAAAATTACAAATTTTCCAAAAAAGTTGATTTTTTGCATTATTTTAATATTTTTAATAATTAAAAAATAATAAAAATCACAAAAATAATAAAATTCACCAAAATGTCACATTTTGAATTTTAATCACTTAGGAACAAACCCCATATTTTTCTTAAGTCTCTATGATGAGATATTAAATTTTAAAGCCCTAAGGTAATTTTAAAATTAAAAAAAAATGTATTTTCTAGCATTTCCACTAAAATAATTCTGATAAATCAAAGGAAAATTAGAAAATTATAAAAATTGGTTCTATAGTTTCCTTTGTATCAGAGAGATTTTTGAAAAATATAAAATTCATTTTTCAACCTACCAAGTAGAATGGTAATTAAAATTTTAGTGAGTTATGGAATTAGTAAGCATAAAGGGCAAAATGGTAATTAAAATTTTAACCTATAATTAAAAATTTTAGGTTTAATTAAAAGGATGGGTAAAATATTTGATATTAAGTTGATTTTGGATGTTTGAAACTTAGGTATTTAAAGGGTAGAAACCTACCAAGTAATTTGAAAGTAATCAAAATAAACCTTAATTAAATAATTAATTAAATTTGGAAGAATAATGAAAAATTAGAATTATTAAAATAGGGATATTATTAGGAAGAAATTTATTCTTTAATCTAAGAATCCCTAAATTAATCACCTCAATAATATTCAATTCCTAATTAAAATGATATTCCAAATTCAAAACTTAAAATGCTTAATCATTAAATTAAATTAAAATTAAAACATTTAAATTAAATTCTTTTAAAATTTCAATTAAATTAATACTATAACAATTAAAATTAAATCATCCCTAAAGCATAAAAAATAAAATATTAAATTAAAATTAAAATAAAAAAATAAAATTAAATTAAAATTTAAATTAAATTAAAATTAAAAAATAAAACCAAATTAAAATTAAAATTTAAATTAAATTAAATTAAATTGAATTGAATATAACATCACTTAAGACATAAAGAATTCAAAAATAAATCTAAAACAACTTGAACACTATTCCAAACATAAACTCATTAATTAAAATTAAGTCGAATCACAAATCACTTGAACATCGATTTGCCCTCAAAAGCTCTTGTTGTCATAACTCCTAACAGAGTGTTAAGTGAAGTATTACTTCACTCATAGGATATTTAAATGTCCTAGTTCACCGAGCAAGATAATAAAACTTGAACTCCTGGATAATCGATTCATCGCATAATTAAATTCTCTTGACTTAAAATAATCCTAAAAGTATTGAAAAGATGTTTAAGATTCGTCTTAAGCACTTCCTCGCACGATAGGATGTTTATAAGAACAACCGAACTTAATCGTTCTTTGATGAAGAAAATCGTCCTCAAACCAAAACACAAGAACCTAGACGTCATAGGAGATGACTAGCTATAGGATTAGGAACATGGTAGAAAACCATAACCCTTCCCTTAGCTTTTCCTAGGAACTTGCTTTAAATGCTTAAATATTCTAAATTGTGTTTAAGTGTAGCCTCGGGATGACGGGAAGACTCTCCGGTACGCTTTTATTTTATTTCAATTTACCTTCTCGCAATTTACTTTATTGCAAATGCACTTACTTTTCTTGCATGATAAGCAACTCGTTGCATGAAAACCCACACCTTTAGGATAGTCCCTAAAACTGAAACCAAAACTAAATTAAAAGTCATTAAAAGATAAAATTCATCGCCACAACATTTCAAAATATAAAACAACTCAATCACAAACAGAATACAAAACTACAATTATAACTAAATTAAAACGTCTTGTTGGATGATCGGGAATACCTCGGATGATGTAACCTACGTGTTGCTAACGTAATTTCCCATGGTCTAAATGAAAGTGTGGAACTCATTTAGTTGAGTTTAGCAAATTCATCTGGACTAAGTGAATCTTATAAAAATAACGATGCCGGAAGGATGGAACCGTGGGATCTTAACCGGTGTTGTTATAATCAACTTTAAGATTTGTTTTAATTAAAACATAAAAAAACACTTGGACTTTAAGATTTCTAAAACCAAACTCCTCTCTTTTCTTTTGATTACAATCTTCTAAAACTAAACCCTCTACAACAAGAAGCTCGGAGCATGGTGGGCAGCACGGCCATCGTCATCAGCAAAACATAAGTCTACTTCAGCAAAACTTTCTTAGAATTAAATAACCAAGCCATAGGATTTTGAGGTAGTTTGCCTAGTGCAACATAAATCCTCAACCTTTTGTTAGGCATTTGCATTGCAAATTAAGCCCTAACCGGTCTTAGGACTCCGAGGTAGTTGTTCGATACGACATAAACCCTCACATCTTCGAGGCTACTTGTATGATCATGTCATACGAATATAAGTCCTAATTAATTAAAATTGGCCGGATCAAAACATTAAACAGACATTAGGAATTTCCTAAATTTAAGCCAAACAATAGGATAGTCGGGAAGTTACCGAAGTTCGCTTTGAATCTGTAATTTCTCCTACTTTTCTTCCTTTGAATTCCCAAAACAAAATGTTCCAAACTTGATTCATTCCTTTTTGAAATTCCAAAATTCAATCCCTCGAAAACTTAAACTTTGAGATTCTCGAGAGCTAACTACTGATTATTATCGAGAGATTTCTTAGGTGATTCCCGTCACTTAAAATGTAATTAACTATAGGGGATTGCCCTTATAGGGAATTTTAAGAACCCAGGTAATATAAACCCTGCTTAATTTCTTTGTATTAAGTAGGGGAATTTGTCGGCCTATAAAATTGGTTCGCAGACCAATCGGATGTCACAAATTTTCTAGTTTATTTAGTCGAGCCCCATCACCAAACAGTGTGTCTATTCTTCGGGATAAATACACTGGCTTGTGATGCGGCGCTCGTTTATATAAACTATCTGGGATGTGAGGTCGGTTTGATTTCATATCTTAAAATTATTTTCAAAATCAAATACTACTTTTCAAATTATTTACTTAAATTAAATTAAAAATTTGCCGACAATTTCTGTAGGCGACCTCTTTTCAAAAATACAACACTTAACCTAAAAATATCCCGACAATTTTTGGTGACTCTGCTGGGGAGAATTCCTCTCTCCATTTTAATCAGATAGTTCTACTTTCAAAAATCGGTAGCGTATCCATGTCCCTAGTGGATCAAACTACCCTTCTTTCCGTTGGAATACTATGTTCATTTCTACCTTGAATAAGTATAACCAACATTCTCTCGTATTTAGAGCCATCGTTTAGACACCCCTAAACGAGAGAGGTTTCGAGATCCTTTTATCTCATCTCCGAGGTGGGGTGGTCCCCTCAATAGTATTAGTTTAGGAGCGAGCCTTGCGGGTCGAGAAGTTTCTACAAGACTTTCTCTTCCTTTTCCAGTTCCTAATCAATTCCTTTTACCCTTCCTACAACTCTCCTTCTTTTAATAATTCTCCTTCCTAACGAACAAATCTTTTCGAAAAACAATTATCTTTTAATACCACGAATACACTAAGATAAACGGGAATGTGTTCGGACTCTTTCTTTGCGTCATAAGTTTTACTGCAAGAAGAAGCACGATTCGGGGACTAACACTGGAATCGCCCCGCGTGAAATGGAAGCCCCAAAACCGATCTTCTCCTTCGTCAACTGGACCGGACTCCGGCCGTGTTCAAGGACGAATCGCTCGATAATGGAATCATTCGATTCGGACAAGGATTCGGGGACACGGACATCGAATCCCCGACGTCACTCTCTTTTCACTCACAAGCAAAGTACCGGAACCGAGAAGCCGTTGATTGTGTTTAACCTCAAGCCAACTCATGAATTCCCTCCTCTGCAAAAGATTCTAACTGAGAGGAGTACTGTTGTTCGCAGAAGGACTGTTGTTGCTACCCCCACTGGTCTAGTTGTCTCTGCACCTACCCGGCTTCGCCGTACTAAAGGGGAAGAAAATTCGAACCGTGATGAACTCTGTTGTCGTGGAGGGTACGTGATCTTCCCGTTAAACCTTCCATTTTTGAAATCGGATCCAGCCTCCGTAATTCCATCACCGACACGGACTCAAAGGAGGAACGTAGCAGAAGGATTGCTAGAGAAGCCGTAATCGCTAAAGTCGCTTTCCGAGGAAATCCCGTAACCGCCCGAGTATACACCGCCGCCCGAATACATACCACTTTTGGGAGGAAGTAGGTTCCATCCCCTTTCCGCCGTAGGGACGAGGAAAATGTCCGCAAGATTGCTTCGCATTGCCTCGCCCCGCATATTACAACGACGGCCGTAAGAAAAGGGCTAGAATTACATCATTTCGCTCGACCGCAAACCCCGATGGAAAAGTTAGCAAAGAAAAAAAAATGCCCCGTATAAGAAATTTTAAGAAGGATAGTGGCGGGTGCGCCTATGTCCCGTCTCGGGCCGCGAGTAGTAACCTCGCTATCGCCGAGGAAAAGCCAAATAAGAGAATGAAAGCTAGTCCACCTCGTCGTTGTTTCAGGACTACAAATTAGGGAGGATACCACCTTCCAAAGATTTCGATCGACAGTACCATCCGGTCCTAGACCTTCTCGCCGCTAGAAGGATGGTATGGCGTCCCACTACCGGGACAATTAAGATTAAAACGACAGCCTGAAAAGGAAAGTCTCGTCAGGAGACTTGAGTCCGAAGAAAGCGCTACCACAATGTAGGGGACTCATGAGAAGGAAACCTGACAGCTATCGCATGACAACTGCGAAGATGTGCAGAAGAGACCATTAGAAGATGCTATGGAGAAGCTAAGAACTGATATTCGGCGATTAGCAAGAGAAAGAGAAGAGAAATTCGGAGATGAAGTCGACTCGTCAGAGTTCATGGATGATGAATATGCATAAATTAACATGGTTGAAACACGAGCTTCAGCTCGCCTTCACAAGGTGCTCGCAGCACAGCAGAAGAGAGGAGCCGAAGCAATGAGGACGCAGCTTCAAGAGAAAGATGATATGATCACCCAAATGGCAAAAAGATGGAAGAGATGGCCGGCAGCTCTAGCCACTCTCTAGAGTCGTTCAACCCCAAAGAAAAACACCCCTGTAAGTTATTCACATCAGTAGACGGAGGAAAGGAGATTACATCCGTCAACGGGGATGATCAATTAAAAAAAGATGCAACACAAAGCATGATTCCGGAAAAGGATATCAAGAGCATTGTGGAACAGCAGGTGAGAGAAGCCTTGGCACAATCAAAGAGCGGGACATCCATTCGAACGGGTAGACCTTACCCTGAAGAATTCGACGCTGTCCAATATCTGAAAGGCTTCGTACCACCTCTGTTCAAGTCCTTTGATGGAACCGGAAACCCTTGGCAGCATGTTGCACATTTTCGTGCCGCTTGTTGCAATGCCGGCGGAAGTGATGCTTTACTCTTCAAACAGTTTGTCGGCACTCGTCGTGGATCGCTTTGATTGGTATGCGGAATTACCAAACGGTTCGGTGAAGACATTTTCAGAATTAGAGAACCTCTTCTTCAAGCGATTTGTCGGAGCTCAGCACCACATCACTATATGTGATTTAGTGGCAGAGAAGCAGAAGCCAAATGAAACTTTGGTGGACTACATACTTCGATGGAGGAACCTAAGTATGAAGTGTGAGGCACAGCTACAAGAACAGCATGCAGTCGACATTTTACTGAAGAGTATTCATGGCCCGATAGCACTTCTCCTCAAAAGATTTATTATTAAGCCTTTCGAGAAGTTGTTAAGCAAGGCCGGAAGCTTGCAAGAGGAGGCGAAGCAATTAAGTTTCACTGACAAAACAGACAAACAAAAGCCTGTGAAAACTTTTGAAAAGAAGTCCGGATCGTCGCAGCTAGCCGATAAAGGCAAGCAACTAATACAAATACCGCCGTAACGACCACAGCAAATTCAACAGAATTACCAGCAACCCCGACCTAGCTATCAGTCATCTCAACAGTATTAACAACCTCCTCGTCCACAACGTACGTTAAGGGAGCTTCTGAGCAGGGAGTATCCGTTCAAGAATGAGGCAGTGCCAAAAATGTTTTGCAGTTTGATGAAGACTCCAGATTTCCAACTGCCAGAGCCTAAGAAACTAGAAGAAGTCGACAAGAAAGGTAATCCCAACTTTTGCCCTTACCACCGGATGCTTGGACACAAGATAAAAGATTGCATTACCTTCAAAAGTTGGCTCAACGACAATCTTCAAAAAGGGAATATAACGATCCCAAAGGAATACATGAAGGAACCCCAGAAAGGAGGTTCCGTCAATGTTATCTCGACGGATCTCATTGTTCTGATAGATCCCTATGCGACTGATGATGGATGGACTACCGCTTGGACAAAGTCTTCGAAGAAGATTTTTGATCGCATCCAAACCACTTTGGTGCGAGCCTCAATTCAGAGTTCGAAACCTGTCAATTCGACATTATCACTTGCAATAGAAGAACCACCTCAACAAGAGACGATTAAAGAAAAGAAGAAAATTGATGAAGAAGAGAAGACCGAGGTTCCTGAGGCTAGACTAGGGGCTGCCTATCCTAGGATAGTTGTTTCCGATTCGGGGGAGAAATCCCTCAAACCTCCGACTCCGTATGATTATGTGCTCACTCCGGTGGGATCTTATAATGATAAGGGTTATGGCGTTGGCTAAATTTTGACTGTTTCTAACGATTACGTAACTAGCGACAACCAACCTAATCCCTATATCGATTCTGATACAAGTGACAATTCTCAAATCCTACACAATCTCGACGATCACAATGACAAAGAAGACATCCACCAAGGAGGCTACGAGAGTTCAACAAGCAATGAATCTCTTTGCGAGTTTCGAGGAGCTCCAGTCACAATAGAGTTAGAGCCTTCAGACTTTGAAGCTAATCCGTAAGAACTCCGTCATTCCGATTCGAGAGGAGACACTAGCAAACTCAATACCGCATTCGGAAGAAATCATGGAAGTCAACTTAAGAAGTGGAAGAGTTCTACCTCCGAGAATGGGTCCAAAGGACAAAGGAAAGCAAAGCGGTTATTCGAGAAGAACCAACCTCCGCAGAAGAAATACCCATTCGGGAAGAAATCGAGACACATGGAAATAAAGTGGATTACAACGTGCTAGCCCATCTTAGGAAACTACCGGCCAAACTGAGCATCTACGACGCTCTCATCTTATCAAAGGAGATGAGAGAAGCTCTGATCAAGGCCTTACTTAATCCGTAAATTTGCTTAGCTCAAATGATCTGGAGATTCCTTAAATGAGGTTTGCTCGTTAAAGGAACAGACGAGGTGTTACCTTCACTTGACAATGACCTACTACTCGGGACAGCAGACCACAACCGACCATCAGTACATTTCAGGCTTACAATTGGAAGTTTACACTTCTGCAGTATTAGTGGACCCGTGAGCATCAATCAATATAATGAATCTTCGAACGCTAGCATACTTGGAAATCGATGCTCGCGAGCTCGAAGCGGACAAAATGTTATTAAGAGGATTCAACCGTAAAAGAAGAAAGAGCCCTCTGATCAATAACACCGCTAATGAAGACCGGTGACTTAGCAAAGACAACCGTGAAATTTCACATAATCGATTCGAAACGTCATTCAACGCTCCGTCGGGCCGACCATGGATACATGAAAACCGGATGGTACCATCATCTCTACATCGCTGCATCAAATACTACGATGGAGGGGAACAAGGCATCAAAGGTGACTTACAACCATTCTCCGTACATGAAATTGGAATCCATGAAGATGCAACTTTATTATGCACCTCCGAAGAAAACAATCTTTTCCGTAGATACTATAACGAATGAAGCAAAGGAAGTTCGGGACGACGAAGAACCTCGAGGTTCTAGTCCAACAGTCACTCACCACTCCCTTATGGCGAGATGGTGAAGGTTTCTCCACAACTCACATCCGAGGTCGAGACCGGGATGAGGTCGTGCGCAGACGTTAAGACAAGATGGACTGTAGGAAACCAGCCATCAATGTTGATTGGGAAGACAATTCTGAAGAAGAAAAAGAGATCAAGCAAGAAGCAGCGACAATAAGTCGGAAGAAGCCGCAATTCAGGATCTCTCTCGAAGATGAAAAGCACGAGGAATATAAATCGATGTATGAGAAGATTAACCACTATGTACATACTATGACTCTGACCCCGATCCATTCTAATAAGATCGAGGGATGGTGGTCAAAGAGGTATGTAGCGGCGGTGCAAAGCCCATCAAATTCTACCGCGGTGCTCCTTCCTCCAAAAACTGAAAATAATGTACAATTTGAAGATGCTACTTCATCAGAATTAATGGAATTACCTTTTGAGTGGTACTCTCCCCGTGTTCAAAATTTAATTCGCCGTGGTTTCTTACCTCGACAATGGACAAAAGGTCAATCACAACATTTTGAAAAATTATGGAATAACTCCGATCGTCCACCCAATTCAAAACATGGTCTCGGATTCGGCACAATAGATCAGCTGACGATACCGAATTTTGCTTGGTTGTCACTTGCGAGTCTAATGAAAACTGCATGGAAACTACAGAAGAATTTGAGGATTTACAAATTGGAAACGCTCCACTAGAGTTCGAAGAACAGATCAAATCTACAATAGATGAGTTAATGGAAGTTAACATAGGTACTAGCGAAGAGCCTTGACCTACCTTTGTTAGCTTCTTACTCAATAAAGAAGACTCCGAAGAAATAATCAAGTTATTAATGGAATTTAAAAACTGTTTTGCTTGGAACTACGATGAGATGCCGTGATTAGCTCCGCAGGTCGCAATCCATAAGCTAGGTGTGGATCCTACTTCGTTCCAATCGACAAGGTCCTGTAAAAATGCGTCTAGAAATCGATCAACAAGTCATAGCTGAAGTCAAAAAGCTAATAGACGCTAAATTTGTCCGTGAAGAACAATACCCGATTTGGTTAGCCAATGTGGTACCAATCAGGAAGAAGAATGGTTAGATCAAAATTTGTGTGGATTTCAGAGATTTAAACAAGGCATGTCCAAAAGATGAATTCCTCTACCGATCCTGCAATTAATGATCGACATTGCTTCAACACATGAAATATTCTCATTCATGGATGGATCTTCGAGATACAACCGGATAAAAATGGCTCCGTGAAGATGCAAAACTTACAAGCATTCGAACGCCGATCGGAGTATATTGCTACACAAGAATGTCATTCGGACCGAAGAACGCAGAGCAACCTACCGTAGAGCGATGACAAGAATTTTTGATGATCTCATCCACAATCAAGTCGAATGCTACGTGGATGATGTGGTCATCAAAAGCAAAGTAAAGGAAAACCACCTGTATAATTTGAGAATTGTTTTCGAACGATTAAGACAATTTAACCTTAAGATGAATCCCTTAAAATGCGCCTTCGGCATCACCTCCGGGAAGTGCATAGGATTCGTTGTCCGACATCGTGGAATTGAAATCGACCCGGAAAAGATTAAAGCTATCTTAGAAATGCTACCTCCCAGAACCTTAAAACAACTACGATACTTTCAAGGGAAGCTAGCATATCTTCGTTGCTTTATCTCGAACTTGTCAGGTAGGTGTCAGCCTTTCTCGGCATTAGTTAAAAAGGATGCCAAATTTATTTGGGAAGAGAAATGCCAGAAGGCCTTTGAGGACATTAAACAATATTTAATGACACCTCCCGTCTTAGCAATCCTGAGTCTCGGTAGACCGCCGATACTTTATACCGCGGCTTTAGACGACTCTCTCGGAGCCTTGTTAGCCCAGGTCAATGATGAGGGTAAAGAAAATGCTCTTTACTACCTAAGCCGTTGTTTACTTCCGACGAAAATAAAGTATCCCACAATTGAAAAGCACTGTTTGGCC
This sequence comes from Papilionanthe hookeriana x Papilionanthe teres, assembly GCA_022702705.1. NCBI lineage: Eukaryota > Viridiplantae > Streptophyta > Magnoliopsida > Asparagales > Orchidaceae > Papilionanthe > Papilionanthe hookeriana x Papilionanthe teres. The sequence goes on along the minus strand of CM040439.1, from coordinate 67,330,672 downwards.
CTGATCTTCACCGCTCAAAAGCTCAGGCACTACTTGCTTTCTCATAAGGTCAACTTGATCTCGAAATTTAATCCATTGCAATACTTGATGACCCGTCCAACGCTTTCCGACAGACTTGCCAGGTGGTCAATGATATTATTGCAATTCGATATAACTTTCGTGCCTCTTCGTGCCGTAAAGGGACAAGTCCTAGCAGACTTCCTCGCAACACACCTTTTACCGGCAGAATCTCCTCTCAATGACGACTTGCCAGATGAATAAATAATGAGCTTAGAAGACCCCGATGATCGACGTTGGGAATTATATTTCGACGGACCATCTTCAGCACACAAAGACGAAGAATCGCAAGTGATAGTGCCCGTAAGGCAGGAATCGGACTAATCTTTATAACACCGGAGCGGGGATGTTAAGATACTCCTACCACTTGACGGAACCATGTACAAACAACGAAGCAGAATACGAAGCTCTCGTAACAGGACTGGAATTAGCTATTCAAATGGGGATAACAAACATCAACATCTATGGGGATTCGCAGTTAATCATTCAACAGATCGCCGGACAGTACATAATTTTAAAGCCAAGACTCGAGCAATACTTCCAGTATGCCATACAAGAAGTTGGAACAGATTCCGAATGTGACGATCTACAAAATTCCCAGAAAGAAAACGCTTTAGCAGATGCGTTAGCCCGCCTCGCAAAAGAATTTGCTCGCTTGCAAGATGAATCCGCAGAAGTGTCGGCTCATGAACGTCGAGTCCTATCACGACTCAACATGAGACACAATACACAAATCGAAAAAGAAAAAGAATCAATTGCAGAAGAAGTGACATAAAACACAGAAGATTGGCGACAACCATTAATAGACTACCCGCAAACAGAAAACCGTCGGACGATAGGTCGTTAGCCCATCGGATCAAGAAAAGAACTCGTCCTACGCATTAATAAACAACACGTTATACAGAAGGTCTTTCGATCAAATGTGGCTAAGGTGCCTATGCGGGTCCGAGGCTCGTGAAATTGTTAAAGAGGTGCATTCAAGACTGTGGCGCTCACCAGTCGGGTCCGAAGATGAAAATGAAAATTAAAAGACTAGGGTACTACTGGCCCTTGATGATGTCCGACTACATGAAAATCGCCAAGAGCTGTCACCAATGCCAAGTGCACGGAGTGGTTCTACACCAACCTCCAAATGTGCTACATCTGATAATTGCGTTTTGACCATTTGAATGTTGGGGCACAGATATAGTGGGTCCAATAGAACCACCATCTTCAAAAGGACATCGCTTCATTCTTGCAGCCTACGATTACTTTTCCAAGTGGCAGAGCGGCTCCACTAAGAGAAGTGAAAGCACACCACGTGCTACGGCTTTTTCAAGAACCAAGTTGTCTACCATTTCGGAGTGCCGCGCAGGATCATCTCGGATAATGGGTCAGCATTCGAAGCACGCAAATCAACAATTTTGTCGGAGACACGGAATCGACCGGCGGTATTTAACAATTTACTATCCAAGAGAAAACGGCCCGGCCGAGGCTTTTAATAAAACTCTCGTTCAAATTTTAAAGAAAACTTTGGACGATAATAAGAGAAATTGGCACGAGAAGTTATTAGAAGCCTTATGGGCCTACCGGACAACCTTCGTAACTCCTACCCAAGCTACACCTTACGCTCTAAGTGTTTGGGTCCGAGGCAAGGTTACCCTTAGAGGTCCAACTTCCATCACTCGAATTGCGATTGCAAACAAAATCACGACAGAAGAGAATGCCAAATTACGACTAGAGGAATTGGAAAGCCTGGAAGGGAAAAGACTTGCATCGCAGCAGAATTTAGAACTATACCAAGCTAAGATGGTTCAAGCCCATGACAGACTGGTCCCCCAAAAACCTTCAAAGTTGGTGACTTAGTTCTCGTTCTCAAGAGACCTATCCTCGCACACCGCAAGATAGGAGGAAAATTTGAACCCACTTGGGAAGGGTCGTTTGTGGTTGAGGCAGTCTACTCCGGAGGCTCCTACCAGCTACTGGTATTACGCTACCTGATGTTTCGAAGGAATGAATTCTTCATCCCTAGAAGCACGGGCGAAGTAATTACTTATGACTGGGTCCGAACCCAAAAATAATAAAAAATGTACTAAAATAAATAAAATTGTGATAATAAAGTTTTCCTTGTCCTCTCTTCCAAATCAAAATCTTTTTTTCGATATTTTCCCACTTCATCCCTGTTGAATTTAAAAAAAAATAATAATAATACAAAAGAAAACTCTGTCTCTAATAAATATTTTGTTAATGTTCTTGTTCTTAGTACAGCCCCTGATCCTTTTCCTTGTCTTTTCGCAGGGAAATGTCAAACGGGCGGTTGGTCCTGAACTTTAGAAATGGCGTAAGCCTTGCACTCGACGAAAAGAGGGTGAAAGATGGAGCGATAATAGTAGATTCACTTAGACTTCGCACCGACAGTCCTCGCAAATGAGGAATGTGACCGGGTCCCGCCGACCAAGAGGAACTGCACAGTCAGACAGTAATGAAAGTGGGTGGCCCAAGCCACCAACCCGGCGCAAGAAAAGGAAAACAAACACTGAGGAGGACAAGAGAATTAAGTTTGTGGTCGCTACAGCAGAGGGCAGGCTTGTCAGCGTCGCGCCCACAGAGATTTAGGAAGTACGAAGAGCTACTCTCACAGCAACTCAGCGAAGAAATAAAAATCGCCGTATCCGCAAGATGTTAACTAAACTAGCGACGGACCAGCATGACGAGGCGATCAGCTACTACCGAGTGCATATACTTCAAGGATACCGGTTCACCGTGAACCTGAAGAAAGGAGGCCAGCTCCGAGGATAACAGAAGAGGCCAGAGAAATCTCAAGAAGATCAAAAGAAGGAAGGCTACCACGCCACCGAGATAAAGCCACCGCAATGCATGACCTTGTTAGAAGCAAGAACCCCGGAGGATGTCCCGACGGAGACCATCCCCGAGGAGCCGAGGTATGCGGGGAGAACGCGAAGGGATTTAGCCATATATCCCACAGTATGTCACCAGGCCTCGCCATTTGCAGATTATTCCAGAATACGAGCTAGAAAGAATACAGAATGTCGAGAAGCAAACTTTTGAATACTTCGAGAGAATTAAAGGCAGGAGGATCAATATACTAGAGTACCAATGAAGATCACCACGACTTTATCAGACCTTTATGCACAGTTTCTTTTCTGAACGAGTGTAATATCTTGTTCGGATCTGACCTCTGGATAGCAGGCCCAGGTGAGTTCTGAGGGCCAGAAAAGATACCATTACCGGTAGGTTCCGTCATGATACTAAAGGGCAACGGAGCAGATGTCGCTAAACATTGCATACCAGGAGTACCAATGAAGCGGATCTCAGTTACTTTCAGAAGGATGGATGACAGGAAAGCACCTTACCACTTCCAGCCAGATCCAGAGCTAGAGAGCCTCCGGCCTTACGAGCTGTGAGTTACATGGAAAATATCACACCTCCAACGTACATCCATACGGCATCCTTGCCAAGGATGGCTTGGAAGGTGATGTTATTGACCATGCACCTCACTATTCAGACATGGATTTTTGACAGATGCCTTTTTGGATGGATTGACAAAGATCATACTTAGTCCGTTTTGAGTCTACATAGATTGTATGAGATGTATTCCAGATCGAGTTGTATGATGTATCTTCGACATGATTGGAATGAAAGTGACCATGTCACATTTTGGCCTTCACCTCTTTTGTGCAAATTGACTGGGAAACGCCATTAAAGTTAAATGAACTTCGAACAAAGAACATAAAAGAAACAAAAAGAATAAAAGAAAACTTTCCTTAAAAATCTAAAAATAATGATGAACGCCAAATTCACATGAACATTAAATGAACGATAAGGCAAATTTGAATTGTTAAAGGACAAACAAAATGAACACAAATTTCAAATCAAATCTCAATCAAATTTCAAATTCAATCTTCCAGATCTCAAATCAAATCTCAATCAAATTTCAAATTCAATCTTCCAGATCTCAAATTACAAAAAAATCAAATTCTTAGGGTTGAGGATTTTACATCCGAGACTGCATTGCTTGAGGATTCTTTCCCTATCGCAATGAAATACATCGAACTCAAACTTTTGGGGTCGAGGATTTTACATCCGAGACTGTATCGCTTTAGGATTCTTTCCCGATTGCAATGAAATACATCAAAGTCAAACTTTTGGGGTTGAGGATTTTACATCCGAGACTGCATTGCTTTAGGATTCTTTCCCTATCGCAATGAAATACATCAAAGTCAAACTTTTGGGGTTGAGGATTTTACATCCGAGACTGCATTGCTTTAGGTTCTTTCCTATCGCAATGAAATACATCAAAAATCAAACTTTTGGGGTCGAGGATTTTACATCCGAGACTCGCATTGCTTTAGGATTCTTTCCCTATCGCAATGAAATACATCAAAGTCAAACTTTTGGGGTTGAGGATTTTACATCCGAGACTGCATTGCTTTAGGTTCTTTCCCTATCGCAATGAAATACATCAAAAGTCAAACTTTTGGGGTTGAGGATTTTACATCCAAGACTGCATTGCTTTAGGATTCTTTTCCTATCGCAATGAAATACATCAAAATCAAACTTTTGGGATTGAGGATTTTAAATCCGAGACTGCATTGCTTTAGGATTCTTTTCCTATCGCAATGAAATACATCAAATTCAAACTTTTGGGGTTGAGGATTTTACATCCGAGACTAAATTTCTTTAGGATTCTTTCCCTATCGCAATGAAATACATCAAAATCAAACTTTTGGGGTTGAGGATTTTACATCCGAGACTGCATTGCTTTAGTATTCTTTCCCTATCGCAATGAAATACATCAAAATCAAACTTTTGGAGTTGAGGATTTTACATCCGAGACTGCATTACTTTAGGTTCTTTCCCTATCGCAATGAAATACATCAAAGTCAAACTTTTGGGGTTGAGGATTTTACATCCGAGACTGCATTGCTTTAGGATTCTTTCCCTATCGCAATGAAATACATCAAAATCAAACTTTTGGAGTTGAGGATTTTACATCCGAGTTCTGCATTGTTTTAGGATTCTTTACATATCACAATGAAATACATCAAAACTCAAATTCTTGGAGTTGAGGATTTTACATCCGAGACTGCATTGCTTTAGGATTCTTTCCCTATCGCAATGAAATGCATCAAAACTCAAATTCTTGGGGTTGAGGATTTTACATCCGAGACTGCATTGCTTTAGGATTCTTTCCCTATTGTAATGAAATACATCAAAACTCAAATTCTTGGGGTTGAGGATTTTACATCCGAGACTGCATTGCTTTAGGATTCTTTCCCTATCGCAAAGAAATCCATTAAAGTCAAACTTTTGGGGTTGAGGATTTTACATCCGACACTGCATTGCTTTAGGATTCTTTCCCTATCGCAATGAAATACATCAAAATCAAATTCTTGAGGTTAAGGATTTTACATCCAATACTGCATTGCTCTGAGATCTCTCCTCATTGCAATGATTCAATCCAATCAATTCAATTTTCTTTTGAGGTTGAAGATGTCACATCTAAGACCACAAAATTCCATTTTTTCATTTCAAGTTCAAATCCCTTCAAATTAATCTTAACAAAACTTCAATCTAAATTGAAACTCAAACTGAAATCTGAGCTCACACATCAAAACTTAAACTGAAACAAAATGAAACCTAAATCGAAATTCCCCCAGATCATGTGATTTGGGATTCACCTCATTTCCCTTTCCCCAGCGAGAGTTCAGGAATCTCCAGTCTCAGAGATATACTTGACACTCCCAAGCGGAAATTCTTTAATTTCGTCCTAAGTTTGTCACTTGGACATCTGTGTTGGTTTCGTTGATCAAATGTGGAAGTTTAAAGGATGAGTTCGTGTAGGACTCTTTGGCCTTAGGACTGCCCTGGGTGGCCTGGTCCAGTGAGGGCTGACTTACACACACACTACACTTATACACTACACTTTCACACACCTCCTAAAACCACACCCATACCTAACTTGACCTCCTGACTCATGTAGGTGATTCACATGGATGGTCCTTAACCCCTAAGCCCTCGGCTAAGAGGGTTAGGAACAACATAGTGAATGCCTCAAATGAGTCCCTTCATGGCTCATGTGGGCTTGATATGGCTTCATGGCTCAACCCAAAATGGTTCCATTCCACTTACATTTACCCAATCTTCAATTTTCCAAATTTTCAATTTTTGACCCCGGGGACCCTACACCCGCCTAGCCTGCCCAAAACCCTTGAAATTACACAATTTTTTCAAAAAAAAATCTCCAAACCACCCAAAATTCCTCAAGACCAATCCCAAACATTCCCACATTACTCAAATTGATCATCCATAGCCAAAAATACCAAAAATTCCAAAAATACCTCCCAATACCCTTCAAATGCCCAAAATGCCCCTCTTAGCAAAAAAATCCAAAAATTCAGAAAATTCCAAGAAAATTCCAGAAAATCCCAAATATTCCCAATTTCATTTTGTTCAACTACACCATGGGCCAATTTTGTCAATTTACTCCACTTTTGTCAAAATCCCCAATTTGACCCATTTTTAACCCAAAATAAACCCAATGTCAAACCAAACCTACCCAATTGACCCAAACTCTGGTCCAATTCTATTCTAAACTTATATTAAACATCCCCAACACCAATCTAGACTAAATCCAAGTCCAATTTGATTGGCATTTGAACCCAATTTCATTTTGGACCTTAAAGCCCAATTTGGACTCATGACCCAAACTTAGCCCAAACTAACCCAATTCAACTCCAATTAACCCCAAACCTTTTCTAAAACTTCCTTAACATCCCCACAAACAAAACACTAACATGATTTACCCAAAATTTGGACCCAAACCCCACTCAAATTTAACTCAAAACCAAAATGCCCAATTTTGACATAAACCCAAACCTAACCCAAATAAGCCCAAACCCAAAAATCAAAACCCAACCAAAGTCAGAACCTCTTTGAAACACTCCCATAAACATTTCCCAACATTAATTTTACATCAATTTCAACCCTAGCCCAACATTGGCCCAAATTAGCCCAATTTGACTTACATTGGCCCATATACCAAATGAACCCAAATCCAACCCAATTCAAGCCCAAACCACCTCAAATTTATTCCAAATCACTCATGAAACATCCCTAAACCAAACCCAACAATTATTTGGCCCAATCCTTTACCAAACTTTCATCCTAAAGTCCATTTTAAAATCCAAAAGCCCACTTCCCTAAACCATTTTTAAAGCCCATCTTCACTAAATTTTAAAGGCCCAAAATTCATACAAAGCCCATATGACACTCTTCTTCATCATGACTTCAATTAAAACCATCCCTAAAGTTCCAATCAAATATAAATTTATTCTAAATCAAGCTTCATGTTAACCTCTCATACATTTATCAAAAATGCCAAAATCCATTTTCATACAAGTAAGCCAAGCTATGTGCAAGCCATAGGCAAGCCATGAAGCCATGCATGAGCCACATGGAAGCCATGAAAGCCCCTTTACATGTCACCATGCTATCTTGGGCAAATGGAGGAGGTCCTTTCCATATTCCCTTCAGGTGATTAACCATTTCCATGTCTCCCCTAAACCATGTTTAATCCTAATTGTACTTAGATTGTGACTTGACCCCACTAATCAAGCTGAGCCAAATCACTTTCTCTTCAGCCTAAACCAAGTCTTGGGTGGTGCACCTAGCCCAAAAGGATGGGTTGACCCAAATCAAGCCAAAATGGCCTCTCCCCCATACCATTTTAATCCAAGCCCTTTACACATGTCCATGGCCAATTGACTACACAAACCTCCAGCCCTGACCCACCTGGACCTGAGGGTGACCCATGCCTGCCGGCCAGCCGCCTGGGTCTCCGAAAAACGCCATGGCCGAGACATTGGAAGGAGCCAAGCATTGAAATTCTCCCTTGCTGAGTTGCCCCATGCCCAGTGGCCATTTCAGCTGTTCTTCCCTTGCCAAGAGCAGCTGATCCCAGTCCCTAACTCCCCTTGGGAGGCCCTCCAGCCTCTCCTATTTAAACCCCACCTCTCTCGACCATGGAAGAGGTGCTGAACCAACCTTAAGGAAACTATGCCAAAATCATTCCAAACCACTCTCCACACATAGAGCATTTGATTCCCACTGGATTCCAGCCCCAATTCTCTCCAGCTGAGCTCAATTTTGAGTTCAAATTTCAGCATAAAAACCAGGACACTTCTTCACAGTGAGCCAATCCCCAAATTGATTGGTCCTACACCTTCACCAGACCAAGAGAAGAAGTTTACCAGCAAAAGCCCCCTCACCAAGCCAGCCATTGCTTCCAGCCTCCAAGCTTTGTGATCGGGCTTGGTCGAAATCATACCTAGACAATTCACTAGGCCAAGGGACTTCATCTGGAGCTTGCTTGGACCCAATCGAAGGTGACACAACTCTCGGATCGAAGCTTCACTTCTCCGAGCAAAGGTATGGACTCACTCTTCTTCCCGAGCTTACGAGAGATTCTCTATTTAATTTGAGTCTATTTCAATACATGTTTACCGTATGGATGTGTTTGTCTCCTCAAGATGAATCCATAGAGCATAAGAACACGAAAATCCGTTGAGAATCGAGTGAGAAATTAGGGTTAGAAGGTTGACGGTCACGGGTGCACACCAGTCGTAGACGATGACTGGGAGCCGTCGGATCAAGCGTGTATCGAGCGGACGGTCTGGATTGAGCCGGACAGCGCGATGGTACGTGAACCGCGGGGCCCTGGAGCGCTGAGTCGGATGGCGACGCCGAATCAGAAGACGACACGTGGCGTTTCAGAGATGCCTAGGTTGAGCTGGCGCCGCGTGGATAATTAGGAAATTAGGGTTTTTTTATTTATTTAATTCCCTAAACTTCAAAAATGCATAACTTTGTGTAGGAAAATCAAAAAAATGAAATAAAAATACTCTCTTGCTCAGTGAACGGAGCAGAATAATGTGGAAAAGAAATCATTTAATTTCATTGAGTATTTGATTTTTAATAATTTATTTACTCTCTGCACATTTTCAATTCTCCATGCATGTATACAATTCACCATGGCATGAGACCATAAAGCTTTTGAAGCCTCTGAATTTGGGAACATTCCTGAATTTTCCAAAGTCAGAGGCCACCCCTATGAAGAGTTATTAATTTTTCAATTCTAGGTTACTATTCTGAGTATTTTAATTCTAATAATTAGCATGTTGTGAAATAAATTCTAGGAAAATTTGGTGATGTTTCTTATGACCAGAGGACCCTAGGAAAAATGGTTTTTGAGTAACTCGCTTATAATAACCCTAATTGGCTTAAACACCCAAAATGGAGCTTTAATTAATTAGAGCTAATCATACATCAAATTGACTTGAAATCAATTCTCTACTAACCTTTAGGATCAGAGGAACCCACCATAAAAGTTTGAAGTCAATTGGACTTGGATAGCTCTATCAAATGGGTTGATTAAGCTATTTAGCCAAACTTAAACTTTAAAAATTCATAACTTTCAAAATCCTTTTCAAAAATTCACCAAATTGGTTTTGGAGCCTCTCTGATATCAGGGGAATTTAAGAAAATTAAAATTGCAATTTTTGAAAAAAGTTGATTTTTTTGCATTATTTTAATATTTTTAATAATTAAAAATAATAAAAATCACAAAAATAATAAAATTCACCAAAATGTCACATTTTGAATTTTAATTACTTCGGAACAAACCCCATATTTTTCTTAAGTCTCTATGATGAGATATTAAATTTTAAAGCCCTAAGGTAATTTTAAAATTAAAAAAATATATATTTTCTAGCATTTCCACTAAAATAATTCTAATAAATCAAAAGAAAATCAGAAAATTATAAAAATTAGTTCTCTGGTTTCCTTGGTATCAGAGAGATTTTTGAAAAATATAAAATTCATTTTTCAACCTTTATTTTATTTTTAAATTAATTAATACTCCAAAACTCAAAATAATTATAATAAAAATAATATAATTCAAAAAATCACCAAAATTGGTCCAAGTGGTCCTCTAGTCATTAGGAATGTCCCATAATTTTCTTAAGGACAGAAACCTTCCCTTGGTCATGTTATTAAATTTTCCTTGGAAATTCTTATTTTCCACCAAAAATAATTACATAAATAAATTAAATACAGAAAAATACCATTTTCTCCTCTAATGTCTTTATTGACATATGAGTGAAGTCACATAAAAATTTCAAATTCATTTAAGCTCAATTTAGTGAGTTATGGAATTAATAAGCATAAAGGGCAAAATGGTAATTAAAATTTTAACCTATAATTAAAAATTTTAGGTTTAATTAAAAGGATGGGTAAAATATTTGATATTAAGTTGATTTTGGATGTTTGAAACTTAGGTATTTAAAGGATAGAAACCTACCAAGTAATTTGAAAGTAATCGAAATAAACCTTAATTAAATAATTAATTAAATTTGGAAGAATAATGAAAAATTAGAATTATTAAAATAGGGATATTATTAGGAAGAAATTTATTCTTTAATCTAAGAATCCCTAAATTAATCACCTCAATAATATTCAATTCCTAATCAAAATGATAATCCAAATTCAAAACTTAAAATGCTTAATCATTAAATTAAATTAAAATTAAAACATTTAAATTAAATTCTTTTAAAATTTCAATTAAATTAATACTATAACAATTAAAATTAAATCATCCCTAAAGCATAAAAAATAAAATATTAAATTAAAATTAAAAGAAAAATAATAAAATTAAATTTAAATTTAAATTAAATTAAAATTTAAAAAATAAAACCAAATTAAAAATTAAATTAAAATTTAAATTAAATTAAAATTAAAAAAATAAAACCAAATTAAAATTAAAATTAAATTAAATTAAATTGAATTGAATATAACATCACTTAAGACATAAAGAATTCAAAAATAAATCAAAAACTACTTGAACACTATTTCAAACTTAAACCCATTAATTAAAATTAAGTCGAATCACAAATCACTTGAACATCGATTTGCCCTCAAAAGCTCTTGTTGTCATAACTCCTAAATGGAGTGTTAAGTGAAGTATTACTTCACTCATAGGATATTCAAATTTCCTAGTTCACTGAGCAAGATAACAAAACTTGAACTCCTGGATAATTGATTCATTGCATAATTAAATTCTCTTGGACTTAAAATAATCCTACAAGTATTGAAAAGATGTTTAAGATTCGTCTTAAGCACTTCCTCAGTACGATAGGATGTTTATAAGAACAACTGAACTTAATTGTTCTTTGATGAAGAAAATCGTCCTCGAAACCAAAACACAAGAACCTGGACGTCATAGGAAATGACTAGCTATAGGATTAGAAACTTGGTAGAAAACCATAACCCTTCCCTTAGCTTTTCCTAGGAACTTGCTTTAAATGCTTAAATATTCTAAATTGTGTTTAAGTGTAGCCTGGGATGACGGGAAGACCCTCCAGGTACGCTTTTATTTTATTGTAATTTACCTTCTTGCAATTTACTTTATTGCAAATGCACTTACTTTTCTTGCATGATAAGCAACTGTTGCATGAAAACCCAAACCTTTAGGATTGTCCCTAAAACTGAAACCAAAACTAAATTAAAAGTCATTAAAAGATAAAATTCACCGCCACAACATTTCAAAATATAAAACAACTCAATCACAAACAGAATACTAAACTACAATTATAACTAAATTAAAACGTCTTGTTGGATGATCGGGAATACCTCGGATGATGTAACCTACGTGTTGCTAACGCGATTTCCCACGGTCTAAATGAAAGTGTGGAACTCATTTAGTTGAGTTTAGCAAATTCATCTGGACTAAGTGAATCCGATAAAAATAACGATTCCGGAAGGATGGAACCGTGGGATCTTAACCGGTGTTGTTATAATCAACTTTAAGATTTGTTTTAATTAAAACATAAAAAAACACTTGGACTTTAAGATTTCTAAAACCAAACTCCTCTCTTTTCTTTTGATTACAATCTTCTAAAACTAAACCCTCTACAACAAGAAGCTCGGAGCATGGTGGGCAGCACGTCCATCGTCATCGGTAAAACCTAAGTCTACTTCAGCAAAACTTTCTTAGAATTAAATAACCAAGCCATAGGATTTCGAGGTAGTTTGCCTAGTGCAACATAAATCCTCAACCTTTTGTTAGGCATTTGCATTGCAAATTAAGCCCTAACCAGTCTTAGGACTCCGAGGTAGTTGTTCGATAGGACATAAACCCTCACATCTTCGAGGCTACTTGTATGATCATGTCATACGAATATAAGTCCTAATTAATTAAAATTGGCAGGATCAAAACATTAAACAGACATTAGGACTTTCCTAAATTCAAGCCAAACAATAGGATAGCCGGAAAATTACCGAAGTTCACTTCGAATCTGTAATTTCTCCTACTTTTCTTCCTTTGAATTCCCAAAACAAAATGTTCCAAACTTGATCCATTCCCTATTGAAATTCCAAAATTCAATCCCTTGAAAACTTAAACTTTGAGATTCTTGAGAGCAGAACTACTGATTATTATCGAGAGTTTTCTTAGGTGATTCCCGTCACTTAAAATGTAATTAACTATAGGGGCTTGCCCTTATAGGAAATTTTAAGAACCCAGGTAATATAAATCCTGCTTAATTTATTTGTATTAAGCAGGAGAATTTGTCGGCCTATAAAATTTGTTCGCAGACCAAACGGATGTCACAAATTTTTTAGTGTATTTAATCGAGCCCCATCACCAAACAGTGTGTCTATTCTTCGGGATAAATACACGGTTTGTGATGCGGCGCTCGTTTATATAAACTATCTGGGATGTGAGGTCGGTTTGATTTCATATCTTAAAATTATTTTCAAAATCAAATACTACTTTTCAAATTATTTACTTAAATTAAATTAAAAATTCACCGACAATTTCTGTACCTCTTTTCAAAAATATAACACTAAACCTAAAAATATGCCGACACCTGCGAAGCAGACGATGCTCGTGTCTCCACCATGTTGACCTCAGCATACTCTTCATCCATGAATTCTGACGAATCCACTTCGTTCCTTAATTCTTCTCCTCTTTCTCTTGCTAGTCGTCGGATGTCCATTCTTAGTTGCCTCTATGGCATCCTCGAGTGGCCTTTTCCGAACGATCTCATGGTTGTCGGGAGACGACCGTTGAACCCCTCTTTCAGGAGTTTCTTTTACTGCGACACTTTTTTCAGATCTGGGATCTTCAGGGAGACTTCTCTTTCCAGAACGTTCTCTTGGTATTTATTCGGTAATAATAGGTCGCCACACCATCCTTCTTGTAGCAGAAGGCCTAGGACCGGCTGGTCTGTCGGAGGTGCGTAAGTAGGTGGTGTCCTCCCTAATATGGAGACCTGATACAAAAACAGGTGAGCCTTCCTCGCTAGCTCGCACCTTTTGCTTTGGTCTTTCAGGGACAATAGCAGGCTCTTCTCGCAGACCGAGGTGAGAATTAACTGGCACTCGTCCCATTCTTCTCAGAATCTCTGATACAGGACATCCTTCTTTTCTGGCTAATTTCTCGACTACCGCACGCAATCGGGTAAGCGATGTAGCCTCGCTCTTCTTCTTCTTGCTGTCACTGTAATATGCAGGCCGGGGTAACGCAGCGGCGATCTTTCTGGCATCTACTTCATCAAATGAAGTAGAGAGAGGGTGGAATCTATTTCCTTTCAACAGTGGCAAGTATTCTGACATTTCTTCCTCTTTCTCTTCAGGGATTTCTTCAAGACAGGTGGCTTCAGCTTCTCTGACCTTCTTGATCTTAGTAAACTTCCTGTTTTTATTCCTCCTCTGTGTCCGGGTTAAGGGCTTATACTTCGAACCGGACCCTATCTCAAAAACGAGACGGTATCGCAGACGAAGTTCGAACCCTCCACGGTGACAGGCTCATAATCGACTTGTACTTCCTTTCCTTTCAGTTTGGCAGGAACCAGGGTAGGTGCAGTAATGACCGGACCGGTGGGGGTAGAGATGACAGTTCTGGGGGTAACACTCAACTTCCTGTGAACACCAGTGTTCCTTTCAACTGGGGCCCTCTGCAGGGGAGGGAACTCTTGAGTCGACTTCAGGTTAAACTCAATTATAGGCTCTTCAGTCTCAGACACTTTGTTCATCAGTGCGAAAAGAGTAACATCAGCAAACTTAATGTCCATATTGTCAAACTTTTGTCCAAAGCGGATGATTGCATAGCTAGGCAGTTCGTCCTGGTAGACAGCTAAGTCAAGTCAGTTGGTATAGGAGAAAATCAGCTTCGGGGCAGACATCTTCTGCAAGGCAAGTTTCGATTATTAGTCCTAATTATGCTTCCTTCGTCAGGACGAAAAGAAAAAAGAAATTGAAAAGAGTCCGAACACAATTTATTTAAGTTTTATTTATGCATTTATGATTTAGAAAAGAGTTTGTTTGTTAGGCGGTTAGTTTATTCGTTAAAAATGAGAGGAGATTAGAGAGGGTAAAGGACCCAATCCAGAGTTTAGAAAGGAAGGGAAAATCTCGTAGGATTTCCCAATTCGAAGGACCGCTCCTAAGCTAACATCTATTGGGGGTCTACCTCGCCTCTTCAGAGAGGTATCAAAAGGAGGATTTTAGAACCTCTCTGTTTAGGAGTGTCTAAACAGTGGCTCCAAAATCCAAGAAGAGTTCACTATACTCGTTCAAGATAGAAATGAACGTGGTATGCCAACGAAAGAATGGTAGTCTGATCCACTAGGGGCATGGACTTACTACCGATTTATGAAAGCAAAACTATCTCATCAAAATGGAGAGAGGAACTAGTTCCCAGCGGAGTCGCCAGAAACATGTCAGCATATTTTTAGGTTTTAATTTAAATATATATATAATTTAGAAAGTAACATTTGATTTTGAAAATAATTTTAAATTTGAAAATTATAAGATGTGAAATTAAACCGATCTCACATCCCAAATAGATTATATAAACGAGCACCGCACCACAAACAGTGTATTTATTCTGAAGAATAGACACATTGCTTGATGATGGGTCTCGATTAAATAAACTAGAAGATTTGTGACATCCGTTTGATCTGCAAACCAATTTTATAAGCCGACAAGTTCCCCTGCTTAATATAAATGAATTAAGCGAGGTTTACATTACTCGGGTTCTTAAAGTTCCCTATAAGGGCAAGCCCCTATAGTTAATTACATCTTAAATGATGGAAATCATTTAAGAAAACTCTCGATAATGATCAGTGGTTTTGCTCTCAAGAATTTCAAAGTTTAAGGTTTTCAAAAGGATTGAATTTTGGAGATTTCAATAGGGATTAGCTCAAATTTGGAACAGTTTATTTTAAGGAGTCCAAAGGAAGAGAAGTAGGAGAAGCTGAGGATCTAAGAAGAAAATTGGCAACTTCCCAAACTATATTATTGCTTGACTTCAATTTGAGAGAATTATTTAATGTTTCGATCCTGCCAATTTTAGTTAATTAGGACTTATATTCGTATGTTAAAATCACACAAATAGCCTCGAAGATGTGAGGGTTTATGTCATACCAAACAACTACCTCGGAGTCCAAAAACCAGTTAGGGCATAATTTGCATAACATGATTGTTGACCTCATTTTTGATGAGGTCTTCTCTTCTTCTCTTTAGTACTTAGGATCTAGCCTTAGGCTTTTCCTTTGACTATCTTAGAGGATTAGAATTGGGACCCACCACCTAGAATTTCAAACCACTTCTTAACTCCCCGCAAACTCCATAAACTCGACCGTAGACCCCTAATCACCTGAGGGTTGAAATCAAATGTGGAAGTTTAAAGGATGAGTTCCTATAGGACTCTTTGGCCTTAGGACTACCCTGGGTGGCCTGGTCTGGTGAAGGGCTGACTTACACACACACTACACCTATACACTACACTTTCACACACCTCCTAAAACCACACCTATACCCAACTTGATCTCCTGACTCATGAAAGTGATCCACATGGATGGTCCTTAACCCCTAAGCCCTCAGGCAAGAGGGTCGGGAACAACATGAGTGGATGCCTCAAATGAGTCCCCTCATGGCTCATGTGGACTTGATATGGCTTCATGGCTCAACCAAAATGATTTCATTCCACTTACATTCACCCAATCTTCAATTTCCCAAATTTTCAATTCTTGACCCCCGGGACCCTACACCCGCTTAGCCTACCCAAAACCCTTGAAACTACACAAATTTCTCAAAAATTTCCAAATCACCCAAAATTCCTCAAAATCACTCCCAAACATTCCCACATTACTCAAATTGATCATTCATAGCCAAAAATATCAAAAATTCCAAAAATACCTCCCAATAACCTCCAAATACCCAAAATACCCCTCTTGACCCAAAAATCCAAAAATTCAGAAAATTCCCAGAAACTTCCAGAAAATCCCAAATATTCCCAATTTCATTTTGTTCAACTACACCATGGGCCAATTTTGTCAATTTACCCCACTTTTATCAAAACCCCCAATTTGACCCATTTTAACCCTAAGTGGACCCAATGTCAAACCAAACCTACCCAATTGACCCAAATTCTGGTCCAATTCAATTCTAAACTTCAATTAAACATTCCCAACACCAATCTAGACCAAATCCAAGTTCAATTTGATTGACATTTGGATCCAATTTCACTTTTGGCCTTAAAGCCCAATTTGGACCCATGACCCAAACCTAGCCCAAACTCACCCAATTCAACTCCAATTAACCCCAAATCTTTTCCAAACCTCCCTTAACATCCCTACAAACAAAACCCTAACATGATTTGCCCAAAATTTGGACCCAAACCCCACTTAAATTCAACCCAAAACCAATAAGCCCAATTTAGACCTAAACTCAAACCTAACCCAAATAAGTCCAAACCCCAAAATCAAAGCCCAACCAAAGCCAAAACCTCTTTGAAACACTCCCATAAACATTTCCCAACATTCATTTTACATTAATTTCAACCCTAGCCCAACATTGGCCTAGGTTAGCCCAATTTGACCTATATTGGCCCATTCACCAAAGAAGCTCAAATCCAACCCAATTCAAACCCAAAGCACTCCAAACTCATTTCAAATCACTCATGACATATCCCTAAACCAAACCCAACAATTATTTGGCCCAAACTTCTACAAAATTCCCATCCATGAATTCATTCTTAAACCTAAAGGCCCATCCCCTTAGCCTTCCTAAAAGCCCATCAAAAATGACTTCAAAAGGCCCAAAGCCCATATGACAAATTCTTCTCATCATACCCTTAATTAAAATCATCCCTAAGTTCAAATCAATCATCAAATGATTCCAAATTGAGCCCCATAAAAATTCCCATCAAATTACCAAAATTTCTAAGATCCATTTTCGTGAAATTGACCAAGCTTTTCCCCAAGCCAAAGACAAGCCATGAAGCCATGCATGAGCCCCATAGGAGCCATGAGAGCCATGGAATCCACTTTCCACCTCACCAAACCATTAATGGTAAGAGAGAGGGTCTCTTTATTAAACCCTTTTTAAGCCCTTTTTACCTTAAGCATGATACACTCTAAACCATGTTTAGCCACCTCACCATGGATGGGGACTTCACTATCACAATTCAGCTAACCCAAACGATTCCCCCTCAGCCCAAGGTCAAGCCTTGGATGGTGAACCAAGCACAAATACTTGGGTTGACCTAAACCAAGCCAAAATAACCCCTTTCCCATTCCATTTCAATTCACCACCTTTACACATGGAAACCATCAATTGAACTCACAGGAATCGAGCTCTGACCTCACTGACCCTGAGGGAGACCCATGCCTGCCGGCCAGCCGCCTGGGTCACCGGAAAACACCACACCCGAGAGCTCACATGTGAGCCAACTTTGGAATTCCACCTTCTGTGCCGCCCCATGCCCAATGGCCACCATGGCCGTTCTTCCCATGACCGGAGCAACTGATCCTAGCCCTTGGCCATCCCCGTGAGGCTCTCCGACCACCTCTATTTAAACCCGACCCCCTCACGGCCATGAGAGGAGAGTTGCACAAACCTTGCCGAAACTCTGCCAAAATTGTTCTAAACCCTACTCCATACTTAGAGCAGTTGATCCCCAGTGCTAATTTGCCCTAATCCCCACTGATAGAAGCCAATTTCTTAACTGAAATATCACCCAAAACCAGGACACTTTGCCACAATGAGCCAATCATCAAATTGACTAGTCCTACACCTTCACTCGGACCAAGAGGAGAAGTTTCCCATCGAAAGCCCCATCTCCAAGGCCACCCGGCTGCTCCAGCCCTCCAAGCTTTGTGATTGCCGTGGTCACTTTCAAAGCTAGGCGATTCACCGCGACCAGGAGACTTCATCCGGAGCTTGCCGGGATCCAATCGAAGGTGACAAAACCCTCAGATCGAAGCCACACTTCTCTGAGCAAAGGTATGGCCTCACTCTTCTTCCCGAGCTTCTGAACATTCTCCATTTTGATTGAGTCAATTTCATGCCACATAAACTGTATGGATGTGTTCGTCTTCTCGAGACGAATCCATAGAGTATAAGAACGTTAAATTTAGTCAAGTATCGAGTGAGATCTTAGGCCTAGAAGATGGACGGTTCTCGGGCTAGGAGGCTTGGGGACGATGAACGGATGCAGTTCATTCAATACACGCGCGGACGGATGGCTTAGATGGCGTCGGACCAGGAGATGATACGTGAACAACAGGCCGCGTGGCGCTGAGTCGGAAGGCGGCGTCGAATGGGGGCGCGCCGCGTGGCCGTTCGGAGATGCCGAGGATGACAGGGCGCCGCGTGGATAAGTAGGAAATTAGGGTATTTTTCTATTTATTTAATTCCCTAAACTTCAAAATCCATAACTTTGTGTAGAAAAATCAGAAAAATAAAATAAAAATAATCTCTTGCTCAGTGTACAAAGGAGAATAATGAGGAAAAGAAATCATTTAATTTCATCAAGTATTTTATTTTTAATTAATTATTTCCCTTCTGCATTGTTTTAATTCTCCATGCATATAGGAAATGCACCATGGCATGAGACCATAGGGCTTTTGAAGCCTCTGAATTTGGGAACATTCCCTGAATTTTCCAAAGTCAGAGGCCATCCCTATGAGAAGTTATTGATTTTTCAAATTCATGTTGCTGTTTTGAGTATTTTAAATCTAATAATTAGCATATTGTGAAATAAATTCTAGGAAAATTTGGTGATGTCTCTTATGACCAGAGGACCCTAGGAAAAATAGGTTTTGAATTAGTTCATTTAAAATAACCCCAATTGTCTTAAACACCCAAAATAACTCATAAATTAATTAGAGCTAACCATACATCAAATTGACTTGAAATCAATTCTCCACTGACCTTTAGGATCAGAGGAACCCCCATAAAAATTTGAAGTTAATTGGACTTGGTTAGCCCTACTAAATGGGTTGATTAAGCTATTTAGCCATTTTAAACTTTAAAAATTCATAACTTTCAAAATACCTTTCAAAAATTCACCAAATTGGTTTTGGAGCCTCTTTGATATCAGAGGAATTTAAGGAAATTAAAATTTCAATTTTCTAAAAAATTTAATTTTTTGCATTATTTTAATATTTTATTAATTAAAAAATAATAAAAATCATACAAATAATAAAATTCACCAGAATGTCACATTTTGAATTTTAATGACTTAGGAACAAATCCCATATTTTTCTTAGGTCTATTTAATGAGATATTAAATTTTAAAGCCCTAGGGTAATTTTAAAATAAAAAAAATGTATTTTCTAGCATTTTCACTAAAATAATTATAATAAATCAAAGAAAAATCAGAAAATTACAAAAATTGATTCTCTGATTTCCTTGATATCAGAGAGATTTTTGAAAAATATAAATTTCATTTTTCAACCTTTACTTTATTTTTAAATTAATTAATACTCCAAAAATTAAAATAATTATAATAAAAATAATATAATTCAAAAAATCACCAAAAATGGTCCAAGTGGTCCTCTGTTCATTAGGAATGTCCCATAATTTTCTTAAGGACAGAAACTCTCCCTTGGTCATGTTATTAAATTTTCCTTGGAAATTCCTTTTTTCTACCAAAAATAATTATATAAATAAATTAAATACAGAAAAATCACATTTTCTCCTCTTATGTCTTTATTGACATATGAGTGAAGTCACATAAAAATTTCAAATTCATTTAAGCTCAATTTAGTGAGTTATAAAATTATTAAGCTTGAAGGGCAAAATGGTAGTTAAAAAATTTTAAACCCTTAATTAAAACTTTAGGTTTAATAAAATTAACAAATAAAATATTTGATCTTAATCTGATTTGGATGATTGAAATTCAAATAATTAAAGGGTAGAAACCTACTAAACAATTTAAAATAATTGAAATAAACCTTAATTAAATAATTGATTAAATTTGGAAGAATAATAAAATTGGAATTATTAAATAGGGATATTATTAGGAAGAGATTTATTCTTTAATTTAAAGATCCCTAAATTAATCATTTCAATAATATTTAATTCCTAACTAAAATGATAATTCAAATTTAAGTTTTAAAATGTTAAAGGACTTAATCATTAAATTAAATTAAAGTTAAATTATTAAACTCTTTTTAAATTTTCAATTAAATTAAAATTAAAAATAAAATTAAATTAAAAATTAAATTAAATTAAATTAAATCAAATTAAATTAAATTAAATCAAATCAAATTAAATTAAATTAAATTAAATCAAATTAAATCAAATTAAATCAAATTAAATTAAATTAAATCAAATTAAATTAAATCAAATTAAATTAAATTAAATTAAATTAAATTAAATTAAATTAAAATAATAAAATCAAGTTAAAATTAAAATGAGATCAAACAAAATTAAAATTAAAATTAAACCAAATTAAATTAAATTAAAGTTAAATTAAATTGAATTAAATAACATCACCTAAGACATAAAGAAATTCAAAATAAAGTAATTTGAACATTATTCCAAATTTAAATCCGATAACTGAAATTAAATCACAAACCATTTGAACACCAATTTTCCCTCGAAAACTTTGGTTATCATAACTCCTAAGCAGAACATTAAATGAAATGTTACTTCACTTATAGGATATTCAAATGTCCTAGTTCACTGAGTAAGATAACAACAAAACTTGAATTCCGGGACGATTAATTCATTTGTATAATTAAATTCATTTGGACTTAAAACAATTCTAGCAATATTGAAAAGATGTTTAAGATTCTTCTTAAGCACTTCCTCAATATGATAGGATACTTATAAGAACAATTGAACTCAATTATTTTTTGATGAAGAAAATCGTCCTCAAACCAAAACACAAGAACCTAGACATCATAGGAAATGACTAGCTATAGGATTAGGAATTTGGTAGAAAACCATAACCCTTCCCTTAGCTTTACCTAGGAACTTGCTTAAATATTCTAATTGTGTTTTAAGTGCAGCTTGGGATGATGGGAAGACCCTCCAGGTACGCTTTTATTTTATTGCAATTTATATTATTGCAATTTATTTAATCGCATCGCACTTACTTTTCTTGCATGATAAACAATCGTTGCATGAAAACCCACACTTTTAGGATAGTCCCTAAAACTAAAACCAAAACTAAATTAAAAGTCATTGCAAGATAAAATTCACCGCCACAACATTTCAAAATATAAAACAACTCAAAATTTAATCACAAACGTAACACAAAACTACAATTACAACTAAATTAAAACGTCCTCGTTGGATGATCGGGAATACCTCGAATGATGTAACCTACGTGTCGCTAACGAGATTTCCCACGGTCTAAATGAAAGTGTGGAACTCATTCGATTGGGTTTAGCAAATTCATCTGGACTAAGTGAATCCGATAAAAATAACGATGCCGGAAGGATGGAACCGTGGGATCTTAACGGTGTTGTTATAATCAACTTTAAGATTTGTTTTAATTAAAACATAAAAAACACTCATAAAAAACACTTGGAAATTAAGATTTTCTCTAAACCAAAACACTTTTCTCATCTCCTGATTTATGACTTCTATAACTAAACCTCTGCAACAACAAGGAGCTTGGAGCATGGTGGGCAAGCACGGCCATCGTCATCAGCAAAACCTGAGTCTACTTCAGCAAAACTTTCCTAGAATTAAATAACCAAGCCATAGGATTTCGAGGTAGTTTGCCTAGTGCAACATAAATCCTCAACTCTTCGTTAGGCATTTGCATAATCATGTCATGTAAACTAAGCCCTAACTGGTCTTAGGACTCTGAGGTAGTCGTTTGGTACGACATAAACCCTTACATCTTCCAGGCTATTTGTGTGATTTTATCACTCAAAATATAAGTCCTAATTAATAAAAATTGGCAAGATTAAAACATTAAATAAACATTAGGACTTTCCTAAATTCAAGCCAAACAATAGGATAGTCGGGAAATTACCGAAGTTCGCTTCGAATCCGTAATTTCTCCTACTTTTCTTCCTTTGAATTCCCAAAACAAAATGTTCCAAACTTGATCCATTCCCTATTGAAATTCCAAAATTCAATCCTTTGAAAACTTAAACTTTGAAATTCTTGAGAGCAGAATTATTGATTATTATCGAGAGTTTTCTTAGGTGATTCCCGTCACTTAAGATGTAATTAACTATAGGGGCTTGCCCTTATAGGGAATTTTAAAGAACCTGAGTAATATAAACCCCGTTTAATGTTTTCATATTAAGCAGGGGAATTTGTCGGCTTATAAAATTGGTTCGCAGACCAAACGGATGTCACAAATCTTCTAATTTATTTAATCGAGCCCCACCATCAAGCAGAGTGTCTATTCTTCGGGGTAGATACACGATTTGTGATGCGGTGCTCGTTTATATAAACTATTTGGGATGTGAAATCAGTTTGATTTCATATCTTAAAATTTTCAAATTTAAAATTATTTTCAAAATCAAATACTACTTTTCAAATTATTTATTTAAATTAAATTAAAAATTCGCCGACAACTTCTGTTAGGCGACCCTCTTTCAAAAATAAAACACACGACCTAAAAATATGCCGACAACTTCTGGCGACTCCGCTGGGGAAAAATTCCTCTCTCCATTTTTAATCATACAATTCTGCTTTCAAAAATCGGTAGTGTATCCATGTCCCTAATGGATCAAGCTACCCTTCTTTCCGTTGGAATACTATGTTCATTTCTACCTTGAACAAGTATAGCCAACATTCTCTCGGATTTAGGAGCCACCGTTTAGACACCCCTAAACAGAGAGGTTCCGAGATCCTTTTACCTCATTTCGAGGTGGGGTGGACCCCCAATAGGTGTTAGTTTAGGAGTGATCCTCCGAGTCGAGAAGTCTTGCATAAGACTTTCTTTTCCTTTCCAACTCTGAATCGGATTCATTACCTTCTCTACACCTTTGAACATTCCATTCTAAATAAACAAACCCTCTAATGAATGACTCTTTTAACAAATAACATCTCCTTATAAATATATGAACAAGAATGTGTTCGGACTCTTTTCGATTCCTTTCTTTTCGTCCTGATGAGAAGAAGCATAACTTGGGACCGACAATCGAATCTACCCCGCAAAATGGAAGCCCCAAAGCTGATTTTCTCCTTCACCAATGGACTCGACTTCGCCGTTTACAAGGATGAGCTGCCCGACAATGGGATCATCCGGTTTGGACAAGGATTCGAGAACACAAATGTCAAGATCACCGACGTGTCCCTTTTCGCGCTGACAAACAAAGTATCTGAAGCTGAGAAGCCGTTGATCAAGTTCAACCTTAGGTCAACTCAAGAGTTTCCTCCCCGCGAAAGATTCCAACTGAGAGGAGCATCGCTCGCTCGCAGAGGACCGTTGTTGCTACCCCCACCGGTCCGGTTGTCTCCGCACCTACCCCGGCTCTCGCCAAATTAAAGGGGAAGGAAATCCGGAACTATGGTGAACCCGTTACCGTGGAGGGTACGGACCTTCCCGTGAGACCTTCTATTTTTGAAATCGGGTCCAGCTCAAGAATTCCATAACTAACACGGACCCAAAGAAGGAACGAAGTAGGAAGATTGCCGGGAAGGCCGTAGCCGCCGAAGTTGCTTTCCCGGAGGAAATCCCGTAAATCCCCGAGTACACACCACTACCCGAATACATACCATTGCCCGAAGATACACCCTTTTGGAAGGAAGTAGATTCCTCCCCTTTCCGCCGCAACTCGACGAGGAAAATGTTCGCAGGATTGTTTCTACATTACCTCGACCAGCATACTACAACGACAACAGAAAGAAAAGGGCTAGGATCACACCATTTGCCCGACTACAGACTGTGATCGAGAAGCTAGCGAAGAAAGAGAAATGCCCCGTATCGGAGATTCTAAGAAGGATAGGGCGGGTGCCAGTCAAATCCCGTCTTGGGCCCCGAGTAGAACCCGTCATCGTTATAGAAAAGCCAAATAAAAGGATGAAGACTAGTCCGCCTATCGTTGTTTCAGGATTACAGATTAGGGAGAATACCACCTTCCAGCATTTAGCTGACAGACCATCTGGTCCTAGACCTTCTGCTACTAGAAGGATGGTATGGCGTCCCACTACTGGACAACTAAGATTGAAACAAGAGCCCGAGAAGGAAAGTCTCGTCAGGAGACTTGAATCCGAAGAAAGTGCTACCGCAAGAAAGGGGACTCGTGAGAAGGGAACCCGACAGCCTATCACACGACAACCGCAAGGATGCACGAAAGGACCGCTAGAGGATGCTATGGAAAAGTTGAGGACTGATATTCGATGATTAGCAAAAGAAAGAGAAGAGAAATTCAGAGATGAGATTGATTCATCAGAATTCATGGATGATGAGTATGCAGAAATCAACATGGTCGAAACACGAGCTTCGTCAGCTTCACAAGGTGCTCCTTCAGCCGCAGAAAGAGAGAAGCCTGAAGTAATGAGGAGGCAGCTTCAAGAGAAAGACGATACGATCGCCCAAATGGCGAAGAGGATGGA
The DNA here is from genome assembly GCA_022702705.1 of Papilionanthe hookeriana x Papilionanthe teres. Taxonomy (NCBI): domain Eukaryota; kingdom Viridiplantae; phylum Streptophyta; class Magnoliopsida; order Asparagales; family Orchidaceae; genus Papilionanthe; species Papilionanthe hookeriana x Papilionanthe teres. Next base: position 67,305,733 of record CM040439.1, on the reverse strand, counting down.
AGAGATGGCTGTAGCCCTAGCCACTCTCCAAAGTCAAGTGCAACCCCAAAGAGAGACACCCCCAGAGGTCATTCACATTGTAGACGGAGGAAAGGAGATTACGTCCGTCAACGGGGATGATCAGCTAAAGAAAGATGCGACACAAAGCATGATTCCTGAAAAGGATATCAAGAGCTTGGTAGAACAGCAGGTGCGAGAAGCCTTAGCACAATCAAAGAGCGGGGCATCCATTCGGACGGGTAGACCTTACCCTGAAGAATTCGACGCTGTCCAATACCCAAAAGGCTTCGTACCACCTCTGTTCAAGACCTTTGATGGAACCGAAACCCCCGACAAGCATGTTGCACACTTTCGTGCCAGCTGTTGCAATGTCGGCGGAAGCGATGCATTACTCTTCCGACAATTCGTCGGCGACTCGTCGTGGATCGCCTTCGATTGGTATGCGAATTACCGAATGGTTCGGTGAAGACATTCTCGAACTAGAAAACCTCTTCATCAAGCGATTTGTCGGAGCTCGGCACCACATCACTATAGGTGATTTAGTGGTAGAGAAGCAGAAGCCGAACGAAACTTTGGTGGATTACATACTTCAATGGAGGAACCTAAGTATGAAGTGTGAACCATAACTACAAGAACAACATGCAATCGGCATCTTACTTAAAAGCATTCACGGCCCGATAGCACTTCTCCTCAAGGGATTTACTATTAAGACTTCTGAGAAGTTGTTAAGCAAGGCCGGGAGCTTGCAAGAGGAGGCGAAGCAATTAAGTTTCGCCGACAAGACAGACAAGCAAAAGCCTGCGAAGGCTTTCGAAAAGAAATCCGGGATCATCATGAAGCAATGACAAAGGAAAGCAACCGATACAAATATCGTCAGAACGGCCGTAGCAACCTCAACCGAATTACCAGCAACCTCGACCCAGCTATCAGTCATCTCAACAGTACGAACAATCGCCTCGTCCGCAGCGTACGTTAAGGGAGCTTCTGAGCAGGGAGTATCCATTAAAGAATGAGGCGGTGCCGAAAATGTTCTGTAGTCTGATGAAGACTCCAGATTTCCAGCTTCCAGAACCTAAGAGACCAGAAGAAGTCAACAAGAAAGGTGATCCCAACTTTTGCCCCTACCACCAGATGCTTGGGCACAAGATAGAAGATTGCATTACCTTCAAAAGTTGGCTCAATAACAACCTTCGTAAAGGGAATATAACAATCCCGAAGGAGTACATGAAGGAACCCCGTAAAGGAGGTTCCGTCAATGTTATCTCGACTGATCTCATTGTTCCGATAGATCCCTATGCGACTGATGATGGATGGACTATCGCTTGGACAAGGTCTTCAAAAAAGATTTTAGACAGCATCCAAACCGCTTCGGTGCGAGCTTCAATTCAGAGTTTGAAACCTGTTAAGCCGACACTGTCACTTGCGATAGAAGAACCACCTCAACAGGAAACGATTGAAGAAAAGAAGAAAATTGATGAAGAAGAAAAGACCGAGGCTCCTAAGGCTGGACTAGGGGCCGCTTATCCTAGGATAGTTGTTTCGGATTCGGGGGAGAAATCCCTCGAACCTCTGACTCTGTATGATTATTTGCTCACTTCGGTGGGATCTTATAATGATAAGGGTGATGGCGTTGGCTATGTTTTGACTGTTTCTAACGATTACGTAACTAGCGACAATCCGGATATCGAATTCGATACCAATGACAATTCCCAAATCATACACAATCTCGACAATCACAATGACAAAGAAGACATCCATCAAGGAGGCTACGAGAGTTCAACAAGCAACGAATCTATCTGCGAGTTTCGAGGAGCTCCAGTCACAATAGAGTTAGAGCCTTCAGACTCTGAAGCTAATCCGGAAGAACTCGTCATTCCGATTCAGGAAGAAACACCGTAAAGCTCAACACTAGAGTCGAAGAAATTACGAAGTTAACTTAAGAAGTGGAAGAGTTCTACCTCCGAGAATGGGTCCAAAGGACAAAGGAAAGCAGTGGTTGTTCAAGAAGAACCAACCCTGCGGAAGAGATACCAATTCGGGAAGAAGCCGAGACACACTGAAGTAAAGTGGACTACAATGTGCTAGCCCATCTTAGGAAACTACCGGCCAACCGAGCATCTACGACGCACTCATCTTATCGAAGGAGATGAGAGAAGCTCGATCAAGGCCTTACTCGATCCGTAAATTTGCTTAGCTCAAATGGCCTGGAGATTCCTTAGATGAGGTTTGCTCGTTAAAGGAACAACGAGGTGTTACCTTCACCGACAATGACCTACTACTTGGGACAAGCATATCACAACCGACCGTTGTACATTTCAGCTATAATCGGGAAGTTTACACTCTCCGCAGTATTGGTGGATCCAGGAGCATCAATCAATATAATGAGTCTTCGAACACTAAAGCATATTTGGAAATTGATACTTGCGAGCTCGAAGCGGACAAAATGTTATTAAGAGGATTCAACCGTAAAGGAGAAAGAGCCCTCGGATCAATAACACTACTAATGAAGACCGGTGACTTAGCAAAGACAACCGCAAAATTTCACATAATTGATTCAGAAAAGTCGTTCAACGCTCTACTCGGGCCGACCATGGATACATGAAAACAAGATGGTACCATCATCTCTACATCAAGTGCATCAAATACTATGATGGAGGGGAACAAAGGCATCAAAGGTGACTTACAACCATTCTCCGTACACGAAATTGGAATCCATGAAGATGCAACTTATTATGCACCTCCGAAGAAAACAATCTTCTCCGGAGATACCATAACAAATGAAGCAAAGAAAGTTCGGGACAACGAAGAACCCGAAGTTATAGTCCAACAGCCACTCACCACTCCCTTACGGCGAGATGGTGAAGGTTTCTCCACAACTCGCATCCGAGGTCGAGGCCGGGGACGAGGTCGTGGCGCAGACGTTAGGACGACTGGGATGAGGAAGCCAACCATCAATGTTGATTGAGAAGACAGTTCCGAAGAAGAAAAGAAATTGAACAAAAGCAACGACAATAAGTCGGAAGAAGCCGCAATTCAAGATCTCTCTCGAAGATGAGAAGAACGAAGAATACAAATCGATGTACGAGAAGATTAACCACTATGTACATACTATGACCCTAACCCCGATCCATGCTAATAAGATCGAGGGTATGGTGGTCAAAGAGGTACATAGCGGCGGTGCAAAGCCAATCAAATTCTACCATGGTGCTTCTTCCTCCAAAACTGAAAATAATGTACAATTTGAAGATGTCACTTCATCGGAATTAATGGAATTACCTTTTGAGTGGTACTCTCCCTGTGTTCAAAATTTAATTCAGCGTGGTTTCTTACCTCGACGATGGACAAAAGGCCAATCACAAGATTTTGAAAAATTATGGAATAACTCGGGTCGTCCACCCAATTCAAAGCATGGTCTCGGATTCGGCACAAGCAGGATCGCCTGACGATACCGAATTTTGCTTGGTTGTCACTTGCGAATCTAATGAAAACCGCATGGAAACTACGTAAGAATTCGAAGATTTACAAATCGGGGACGCTCCACCGTAGTTCGAAGAAGAGATTAAATCTACATAGATGAGTTAACTGAAGTTAACTTAGGTACTAGTGAAGAGCCTAGACCTACCTTTGTTAGCTCCTTACTCAATAAAGAAGATTCCGAAGAAATAATCAAGTTATTAATGGAATTTAAAGACTCGTTTTGCTTGGAGCTACGATGAGATGCTAGGATTAGCCCGAGAGGTCGCAATCCATAAGCTAGGAGTGGATCCTACTTCGTCCCGGCTCACACAAGGTCCCGAAGAATGGGTCTAGAAATCGAACAACAAGTCATACTGAAGTTAAAAAGCTAATAGACGCTAAATTTGTCCGTGAAGAACAATACCCGACTTGGTTACCCAATGTGGTACCAGCCAAGAAGAAGAATGGTCGATCGAATTTGTGTGGACTTCGCAGATTTAAACAAGGCATGTCCAAAAGATGAATTCCCTCTACCGATCCCGAATTAATGATCGACATCGCTTCGACACATGAAATATTCTCATTCATGGATGGATCTTCATGATACAACCAGCATAAAAATGGCTCCAGAAGATGAAAAGCTTACAGCATTCAGAACGCCGATCGGAGTATATTGCTACACAGTGATGCCATTCGGACTGAAGAACGCAGGAGCAACCTACCAGAGAGCGATGACAAGAATTTTTGATGATCTCATCCACACTCAAGTCGAATGCTACGTGGACGATGTGGTCATCAAAAGCAAAGTAAAAGACAACCACTTGTATGATTTGAGAATTGTTTTCAAACGATTAAGACAATTTAACCATAAGAAGAATCCCTTAAAATGCGCCTTCGGCGTCACCTCCGAGAAATTCTTAGGATTCGTTGTCCGACATCGTTGAATTGAAATCAACCCGGAAAAGATCAAAGCTATCTTAGAAATGCCGCCTCCCAAAACCTTAAAGCAACTACGATCTTTTCAAGGGAAGCTGGCATATCTTCGACGCTTTATCTTGAACTTGTCAGGTAGGTGTCAGCCTTTCTCGCATTAGTTAAAAAGGATGCCAAATTTATTTGGGAAGAGAAATGCCAGTAGGGCCTTCGAGGACATTAAACAATATTTAATGACACCTCCTATCTTAGCAGCCCAGGCCTCGGTAGACCGCCGATACTTTATACCGCGGCTTTAGACGACTCTCTCGGAGCCTCCGTTAGCCTGTGTCAATGATGAGGGTAAAGAGAATGCTCTTTACTACCTAAGCCGACGTTTACTTCCGACGGAAAAAAGATATCCAACAATTGAAAAGAATTGTTTGGCCCTGATCTTCGCCGCTCAAAAGCTCAGGCACTACATTCTTTCTCATAAGGTCAACCTGAACTCGAAATTTAATTCATTGCAATACTTGATGACCCGTCCAACGCTTTCCGGCAGACTTGCCAGATGGTCAATGATATTATTGCAATTCGATATAACTTTCGCGCCTCTTCGTGCCGTAAAGGGACAAGTCTTAGCAGACTTCCTCGCAGCACACCCTTTGTCGGCAGAATCTCCTCTCAACGATGTTCTGCCAGATGAACAAATAATGAATTTAGAAGACCCTAATGATCGACGTTCGGAATTATACTTCAACGGAGCATCTTCAGCACACAAAGACGAAGAATCGCAAGTGATAGTGCCCGATAAGGCAGGAATCAGACTAATCTTTATAACACCGGAGCGGGGGATGTTAAGGTACTCCTACCACTTGACAGAACCGTGTACAAACAACGAAGCAGAATATGAAGCCCTAATAACATGACTGGAATTAACTATTCAAATGGGGATAACGGACATCAACATCTACGGGGATTCACAGTAGATCATTCAACGAGATCGCGGACAAGACAGAATTTTAAAGCCAAGACTCGAGCAATACTTCCAAGTATGCCATACAAATTCGTTGGAACAAATTATGAATGTGACAATCTACAAAATTCCCGTAAAAGAAAATGCTTTAGCAGAGATGCGTTAGCTCGTCTCGCAAAAGAATTTGCCTCGCTCGCAGGATGAGTCGCTGGAAGTGTCGGTTCACTGGACGTCGAGTCCTATCACAACTCGACATGCATAAAATACATAAATTAGAAAAGAAAGAGAATCAATTGCAACAAAGTGATGTAAAAACACGGAAGATCGGGCGACAGCCATTAACGAACTACCTACAAACAGGAAAACTACCGGACGATAGGTCGTTAGCTCATCGGATCAAGAAAAGAACTCGTCCTACGCATTAATAAACAACACGTTATACGAAGGTCTTTCGATCAAATGCGGCTAAGGTGCCTAAGCGGGTCCGAGGCCCGTGAAATCGGTAATGAGGTGCATTCGAGACTCCGTGGCGCTCACCAGCCGGGTCCGAAGATGAAAATGAAAATTAAAAGTCTAGGGTACTACCGGCCCTCGATGATGACCAACCGCATGAAAATCGCCAAGAGCCGTCATCAATGCCAAGTGCACGGAGTGGTTCTACACCAACCTCCAAATGTGTTACATCCGACAATTGCGTCGTGGCCATTCGAATGTTGGGGCACGGATATAGTGGGTCCAATAGAACCACCATATTCAAAAGGACATCGCTTCATTCTTGCGGCTACGCATTACTTTTCCAAGTGGGCGAGGCGCTCCACTCGTAGAAGTGAAAGCACACAACGTGCTACGCTTTTTAAGAACCAAGTTGTCTACCGTTTCGAGTGCCGCGCAGATTATCTCGTATAATGAATCAGCATTCGGGAGCACACAAATCAACAATTTTGTCGTGAGACACGGAATCGATCGGCGATATTCAACAATTTACTACCCAATAAGCAAACGGCCCGTGCCGAGGCTTTTAATAAAACTCTCGTTCAAATTTTAAAGAAAACTTTGGACGATAATAAGAGAAATTGGCACGAGAAGTTATTAGAAGCCTTATGGGCCTACCGGACAACCTTCGTAACTCCTACTCAAGCTACACCTTACGCTCGGTGTATGGGTCCGAGGCGATGTTACCCTTAGAGGTCCGGCTTCCTTCACTCGCAATTGCAGCTTGAAAACAAAATCACGACGGAAGAGAATGCCAAATTACGACTAGAAGAATTGGAAAGCTCCGGAAGGGAAAAGACTTACAACAAGCAGCAGAATTTAGAACTATACCAAGCTAAGATGGTTCAAGCCCATGACAGACTTGTCCGCCCAAAAACCTTCAAAGTTGGTGACTTAGTTCTTGTTCTCAAGAGACCTATCCTTGCACACCGCAAGATAGGAGGAAAATTTGAACCCACTTAGGAAGGGCCGTTTGTGGTTGAAGCAGTATACTCAGGAGGCTCCTACAAACTAGTGAATTGCCAAGGAGAACGACATATGCTTCCGATTAACGGACGATACTTGAAGAAGTATTATTCTACCTGATGTTTCGAAGGAATGAATTCTTCATCCCTAGAAGCACGGGCGAAGTAATTTCTTATGACTGGGTCCGAACCCAAAAATAATAAAAAATGTGCTAAAATAAATAAAATCATGATAATAAAGTTTTCCTTGTTTTCTTTTCCAAATCAAAATCTATTTCCTGATCTTATCCCACTTCATTCCTGTTAAATTTAAAATATAATAAAAAAAACTATCTTTAATAAACATTTTCTTAATGTTCTGGTTCTTAGTACAGCCCCTGATCCTTGTCTTTTCGCAGGGAAATGTCAAACGGGCGGTTGGTCCTGAACTTTAGAAATGGCGTAAGCCTTGCACTCGACGAAAAGAGGGTCAAAGATGGAGCGATAATCGAGATTGACTCGGACTTCGCACCGAGCAGGCCCGCAATACGAGGAAAGTGACTCGGGTCCCAGCTGACCGAGAGGAACCGCCCGACCGACAAGAATGAAAGTGGGTGGCCCAAGCCACCAATCCAGCAGCAAGAAAAGGAAAACAAGCACTGAAGAAGACAAGAAAATCAAGTATGTAGTTGCCACAGCAGAGGGCAGGCTTGTCAGCGCCGCGCCCATAGAAATTCAGGAAGTACGAAGAGCTACTCTCACAGCAACCCAGTGGAGAAATAAAAATCACCGTATCCACAAGATGTTAACCAAACTAGCAGCGGACCAGCGCGACGAGGCAGTTGCTACTGCCAGTACATATACTTCAAGGACGCCAGTTCACCGGGTACCTGAAAGAAGGAGACCAGCTCCTAGGATAACAGAAGAAACCAGGGAAATCTCAAGAAGATCAGAAGAAAGAAGGCTACCACGCCACCAGATAAAACCACCAGTAATGCATAGCCTTGTTGCAGAAGCAACCCCGGAGGATGTCCCGATGGACATCATCCTCGAGGAGCCGAGGTATGCAGGAGAACGTGAAGGGATTGAGCCGTATATCCCACAATACATCACCAGGCCCCGCCATTTGCAGATTATTCCAGAGTACGAGCTGGAAAGAATGCATAATGTTGAAAAGAAGACTTTTGAATACTTCGAGAGAATCAGAGACAGGAGGATCAATATACTAGAAGGCCTCGAGCTACATACAGACGTGTTCTCTGAATATGAACAACCACAAATCGTGGACTGCATCCGGGATTTAAAAAGAATGGGCCGAGCAGGCCGCCTAAGGGAAAACACTTACTCAGAACCCTGGAGATGAATGCCAGGGAAAGGGAGAATTATAATACAATGCGGATGCTGCTACAACTTCGCAGAAGACAGGAAGGGAAACCCACCGGGAATACTCCATCATGGCCGAGTGGATCCAATGTCATTGGTCATCAAAAGAATGGTAAAAAGATTGATAACATGGAGGGTACCGCCGCAGATTGCATACCCAACAGCTTGCATCATTAATATCTACAAGCGAGGTGACCGCATACCCCCGCACATAGATCACCACGACTTTGTCGACCTTTTTGCACGCTTCTTTTCGAAAGAGTGTAATATCATGTTCGGATCCGACCTCCGGATAGCGGGCCCGGGTGAGTTCCGAGGGCCAGTAAAGATACCATTACCGGTAGGTTCCGTTATGATACCGAAGGGCAACGGAGCGGATGTCGCTAAACATTGCATACCGGAGTACCGATGAAGCCGATTTCAGTTACTTTCAGAAGGATGGACGACAGGAAGACACCTTACCACTTCCAGCCAGACCCGGAGCTACAGAGCCTCCGGCCTTACGAGCTGTGAGTTACATGGAAAATATCACACCTCTAACGTACATCCATACGGCATCCTTGCCAAGGATGGCTTGGAAGGTGATGTTATTGACCATGTACCTCACTATTCAGACATGGATTTCTGACAGTTACCTTTTTTGGATGGATCGACAAAGATCATACATAGTCCGTTTTGAGTCTACATGGATTGTATGAGATGTATTCCGCATCGAGTTGTATGATGTATCTTCAACATGATTGGAATGAAAATTACCATGTCACATTTTTGGCCTTCACCTCTTTTGTGCAAATTAACTGGGAAACGCCATTAAAGTTAAATGAACTTCGAACAAAGAACAGAAAAGAAACAAAAAATAAAAAATAAAAGAAAACTTTCCTTAAAAATCTGAAAATGACGAACTCCAAATTCACATGAACATTAAATAAACGATAAAATAAATTCGAACCGTTAAAGACAAACAAAATGAACATAAATTTCAAATCAAATCTCAACCAAATTCAAATTCAATCTTTCCAGATTCCAAATCTCAACCAAATTCAAATTCAATCTTTTCAAATCAAATCTCAACCAAATTCAAATTCAATCTTTCCAGATTCCAAATCTCAACCAAATTCAAATTCAATCTTTCCAGATTCCAAATCTCAATCAAATCTCAAATTTGATCTTCCAGATCTCAAGTCAAATCTTAATCAAATTCAAATTCAATCTCCCAAATCTGAAATCCAATCCGTTCTACTCTTTCCCTTGTCTGGGATGGAAGCGGTTGATTCCATTGACACGGATCGAATCTGATGGCGAGGAATTATATCCAAAATCAGTGACTTCCGATCAACTCCTTTGAATGGGATATGTAGCATCTACATATTCCCTCCTAATCTATTTCCTTCCATGAAAGTCTTTTACAACTTTCATGAAATTCCCGAAACACCAAAATTCCACACTTTTCAAATCAACACTACAAATCTTTGCAAATTCAATGAATACATCAAATTCAAACTTTTGGAGTTGAGGATTTTACATCCGAGACTGCATTGCTTTAGGATCCTTTCCCTATCGCAATGAAATACATCAAATTCAAACTTTTGGAGTTGAGGATTTTACATCCGAGACTACATTGCTTTAGGATCCTTTCCCTATCGCAATGAATACATCAAATTCAAACCTTTGGAGTTGAGGATTTTACATCCGAGACTGCATTGCTTTAGGATCCTTTCCCTATCACAATGAAATACATCAAATTCAAACTTTTGGAGTTGAGGATTTTACATCCTGGATTGCATTGCTTTAGGATCCTTTCCCTATCGCAATGAAATACATCAAATTCAAACTTTTGGAGTTGAGGATTTTACATCCGAGACTGCATTGCTTTAGGATCCTTTCCCTATCGCAATGAAATACATCAAATTCAAACTTTTGGAGTCGAGGATTTTACATCCGAGACTACATTGCTTTAGGGTCCTTTCTCTATCGCAATGAAATACATCAAATTCAAACTTTTAAGTTGAGGATTTTACATCCGAAACCGCATCGCTTTAGGATTCTTTCCCTATTGCAATGAAATACATCAAATTCAAACTTTTGGGGTTGAGGATTTTACATCCGAGACTGCATTGCATTAGGATCCTTTCCCTATTGCAATGAAATACATCAAAAATTCAAACTTTTAGGTTGAGGATTTTACATCCGAGACTGCATTGCTTTAGGATTCCTTCCCTATTGCAATGATATACATCAAAAAAAAAATTCAAATTCTTGGTGTTGAGGATTTTACATCCGATACTGCATTGCTTTAGGTTCTTCCCCTATCGCGATGAAATACATCAAATTCAAATTCTTGGAGTTGAGGATTTTACATCTGATACTGCATTGCTTTAGGTTCTTCCCCTATCACGATGAAATACATCAAATTCAAATTCTTGGGGTTGAGGATTTTACATCCAAGACTGCATTGCTTTAGGATTCTTTCCCTATCGCAATGAAATACATCAAAATCAAATTCTTGGGGTTGAGGATTTTACATCCGAAACTGCATTGCTTTAGAATTCATTCCCTATCGCGATGAAATACATCAAAATCAAACTCTTGAGGTTAAGGATTTTACATCCAATACCACATTGCTCTGAGATCTCTCCTCATTGTAATGGTTCAATCCAATCAATTCAATTTTCTTTTGAGGTTGAAGATGTTACATCTAAAACCACAAAATTCCAATTCTCATTTCAAATCAAATCTCTTCAAATTAATCTTAACAAAACTTCAATCTAAATTAAAACTCCAAACTAAAATCTAAGCTCACACATCAAAACTTAAACAGAAACAAAATCTAAATTGAAATTCCCCCAGATCATGTGATTTGGGATTCACCTTCTTTTACTTTCCCCAGCGAGAGTTCAGGAATCTCCAGTCTCAGAGATATACTTGACACTCCCCAGCGGAAATTCTTCTACTTTGTCCTAAGTTTGTCACTTGGACGTTTGTGTTGGTTTTGTTGGTCGCTTCGGTCAACGCCAATACGCGCGGTGTGCTTGGTTAGCACACCACACCTATTGGGGGTCCATTTATTGACCTCTTTTTTGATGAGGTCTTCTCTTCTTCTCTTTAGTACTTAGGATCTAGCCTTAGGCTTTTCCTTCGACTATCTTAGAGGATTAGAATCGGGACCCACCACCTAGAATTTCAAACCACTTCTTAACTCCCCGCAAACTCCACAAACTTTACCGTAGACCCCTAATCACCTAGAGGGTTGAAATCAAATGTGGAAGTTTAAAGGATGAGTTCTTATAGAACTCTCTGGCCTTAGACTACCCCCGGGTGGCCCTGGTCTCAGTGAAGGGCTGACTTACACACACACTACACCTATACACTACACTTTCACACACCTCCTAAAACCACACCTATACCCAACTTGATCTCCTGACTCATGAAAGTGATCCACATGGATGGTCCTTAACCCCTAAGCCCTCGCTAAGAGGTTAGGAACAACATAGTGGATGCCTCAAATGAGTCCGCTCATGGCTCATGTGGACTTGATATGGCTTCATGGCTAAACCAAAATAATTTCATTCCACTTACATTCACCCAATCTTCAATTTCCCAAATTTTCAATTTTTGACCCCCAGGACCCTACACCCGCTTAGCCTACCCAAAACCCTTGAAACTACCCAAATTTCTCAAAAATTTCCAAATCACCCAAAATTCCTCAAAATCATTCCAAAACATTCCCACATTACTCAAATTGATCATTCATAGCCAAAAATATCAAAAATTCCAAAAATACCTCCCAATAACCTCCAAATACCCAAAATACCCCTCTTGACCCAAAAATCCAAAAATTCAGAAAATTCCCATAAAATTCCAGAAAATGCCAAATATTCCCAATTTCATTTTCTTCAACAACACCATGGGCCAATTTTGTCAATTTACACCACTTTTATCAAAACCCCCAATTTGACCCATTTTAACCCTAAGTGGACCCAATGTCAAACCAAACCTACCCAATTGACCCAAATTCTGGTCCAATTCAATTCTAAACTTCAATTCAACATTCCCAACACCAATCTAGACCAAATCCAAGTTCAATTTGATTGACATTTGGATCCAATTTCACTTTTGGCCTTAAAGCCCAATTTGGACCCAAGACCCAAACCTAGCCCAAACTCACCCAATTCAACTCCAATTAACCCCAAATCTTTTCCAAACCTTCCTTGACATCCCTACAAACAAAACCCTAACATGATTTGCCAAAAATTTGGACTCAAACCCCACTTAAATTCAACCCAAAACCAATAAGCCCAATTTTGACCTAAACCCAAACCTAACCCAAATAAGCCCAAACCCCAAAATAAAAGCCCAACCAAAGCCAAAACCTCTTTGAAACACTCCCATAAACATTTCCTAACATTCATTTTACATCAATTTCAACCCTAGCCCAACATTGGCCCAAGTTAGCCCAATTTGACCTATATTGGCCCATTCACCAAAGAAGCCCAAATCCAACCCAATTCAAACCCAAATCACTCTAAACTCATTTCAAATCACTCATGACATATCCCTAAACCTAACCCAACAATTATTTGGCCCAAAATTCTACAAAATTCCCATCCATGAATTCATTCTTAAACCTAAAGGCCCATCCCCTTAGCCTTCCTAAAAGCCCATCAAAAATGACTTCAAAAGGCCCAAAGCCCATATGACAAATTCTTCTCATCATACCCTTAATTAAAATCATCCCTAAGTTCAAATCAATCATCAAATGATTCCAAATTGAGCCCCATATAAATTCCCATCAAATTACCAAAATTTCTAAGATCCATTTTCATGAAATTGACCAAGCTTTTCCCCAAGCCAAAGACAAGCCATGAAGCCATGCATGAGCCCCATAGGAGCCATGAGAGCCATGGAATCTACTTTCCACCTCACCAAACCAATAATGGTAAGAGAGAGGGTCTCTTTATTAAACCCTTTTTAAGCCCTTTTTACCTTAAGCATGATACACTCTAAACCATGTTTAGCCACCTCACCATGGATGGGGACTTCACTACCACAATTCAGCTGACCCAAATGAATCCCCTTCAGCCCAAGGTCAAGCCTTGGATGGTTAACCAAGCACAAATACTTGGGTTGACCTAAACTAAGCCAAAATCACCACTTTCCCATTCCATTTCAATTCACCACCTTTACACATGGAAACCATCAATTGAACTCACAGGAATCGAGCTCTGACCTCACTGACCTTGAGGGTGACCCATGCCTGCCGGCCAGCCGCCTGGGTCGTCGGAAAACACCACACCCGAGAGCTCACATGTGAGCCAACTTTGGAATTCCACCTTGCTGAGCTACCCCATGCCCAATGGCCACCATGGTTGTTTTTCCCATGACCGAAGCAAGTCGATCCTAGCCCTCGGCCATCCCCGCGAGGCTCTCCAGCCACCTCTATTTAAACCCGACCCCCTCACGGCCATGAGAGGAGAGTTGCACAAACCTTGCCGAAACTCTGCCAAAATTGTTCCAAACCCTACTCCATGCTTAGCGCAGTTGATCCCCAGTGCCAATTTGCCCTAATCTCCACTGACAGAAGCCAATTTCTCAACTGAAATTTCACCCAAAACCAGGACACTTTGCCACAGTGAGCCAATCCTCAAATTGACTGGTCCTACACCTTCACTGGACCAAGAGGAGAAGTTTCCCACCGAAAGCCCCATCTCCGGGGCCACCCGGCTGCTCCGACCTCCAAGCTTTGTGATCGGGTCGTGGTCACTTTCATAGCTAGGCAATTCACTGCGACCGAGAGACTTCATCTCGGAGCTTGCTGGGATCCAATCGAAGGTGACACAACCCTCAGATCGAAGCCACACTTCTCTGAGCAAAGGTATGGCCTCACTCTTCTTCCCGAGCTTCTGAACATTCTCCATTTTGATTGAGTCAATTTCATGCCACATAAACCGTATGGATGTGTTCGTCTTCTCGAGACGAATCCATAGAGTATAAGAACGTTAAATTTGGTCAAGTATCGAGTGAGATCTTAGGCCTAGAAGATGGACGGCTCTCGGGCTAGGAGGCTTGGGGACGATGAACGGATGTCGTTCATTCAATACACGCGCGGACGGACGGCTCAGATGGCGTCGGACCAGGAGATGATACGTGAACCGCGGGCCGCGTGGCACTAAGTCGGAAGGCGGCGTCGAATGGGGGCGCGCCGCGTGGCCGTTCGAAGATGCCGAGGATGACAGGGCGCCGCGTGGATAAGTAGGAAATTAGGGTATTTTTTTATTTATTTAATTCCCTAAACTTCAAAAATCCATAACTTTGTGTAGAAAAATCAGAAAAATAAAATAAAAATACCCTCTCGCTCGGTGAATAGTAGGAGAATAATGAGGAAAATAAATCATTTAATTTCATCAAGTATTTTATTTTTAATGATTTATTTCCCTTCTGCATTGTTTTAATTCTCCATGCATATAGGAAATTCACCATGGCACGAGACCATAGTGGCTTTTAAGCCTCCGAATTTGGGAACATTCCCCGAATTTTCAAAAGTCGTAGGCCATCCCTATGAAGTTATTGATTTTTCAAATTCATGTTGTCTGTTTTGAGTATTTTAAATCTAATAATTAGCATGTTGTGAAATAAATTCTAGGAAAATTTGGTGATGTCTCTTATAACCAGAGGACCCTAGGAAAAATAGGTTTTGAATTAGTTCATTTAAAATAACCCCAATTGGCTTAAACACCCAAAATAACTCCTAAATTAATTAGAGCTAACCATACATCAAATTGACTTGAAATCAATTCTCCACTAACCTTTAGGATAAAAGGAACCCACCATAAAAATTTGAAGTCAATTGGACTTGGTTAGCCCTACTAAATGGGTTGATTAAGTCATTTAGCCATTTTAAACTTTAAAAATTCATAACTTTCAAAATACCTTTCAAAAATTCACCAAATTGGTTTTGGAGCCTCTCTGATATCAGAGGAATTTAAAAAAATTAAAATTTCAATTTTCTAAAAAATTTAATTTTTTGCATTATTTTAATATTTTATTAATTAAAAAATAATAAAAATCATAAAAATAATAAAATTCACCAGAATGTCACATTTTGAATTTTAATCACTTAGGAACAAATCCCATATTTTTCTTAGGTCTATTTAATGAGATATTAAATTTTAAAGCCCTAGGGTAATTTTAAAATAAAAAAATGTATTTTCTAGCATTTTCACTAAAATAATTATAATAAATCAAAGAAAAATCAGAAAATTGCAAAAATTGATTCTCTGATTTCCTTGATATCAGAGAGATTTTTGAAAAATATAAATTTCATTTTTCAACCTTTACTTTATTTTTAAATTAATTAATACTCCAAAACTTAAAATAATTATAATAAAAATAATATAATTCAAAAAATCACCAAAATTGGTCCAAGTGGTCCTCCATTCATTAGAAATGTCCCATAATTTTCTTAAGGACAGAAACTCTCCCTTGGTCATGTAATTAAATTTTCCTTGGAAATCCCTATTTTCTACCAAAAATAATTATATAAATAAATTAAATACAGAAAAATCACATTTTCTCCTTTCATGTCTTTATTGACATATGAGTGAAGTCACATAAAAATTTCAAATTCATTTAAGCTCAATTTAGTGAGTTATGAAATTATTAAGCTTGAAGGGCAAAATGGTAGTTAAAAAATTTTTAACCCTTAATTAAAACTTTAGGTTTAATAAAATTAACAAATAAAATATTTGATCTTAATCTGATTTGGATGATTGAAATTCAAATAATTAAAGGGTAGAAACCTACTAAACAAATTAAAATATTTGAAATAAACCTTAATTAAATAATTGATTAAATTTGGAAGAATAATAAAATTGGAATTATTAAATAGGGATATTATTAGGAAGAGATTTATTCTTTAATTTAAAGATCCCTAAATTAATCATTTCAATAATATTTAATTCCTAACTAAAATGATAATTCAAATTTAAGTTTTAAAATGTTAAAGGACTTAATCATTAAATTAAATTAAAGTTAAATTATTAAACTCTTTTTAAATTTTCAATTAAATTAAAATTAAAAATTAAATTAAATTAAAAATTAAATTAAATTAAATTAAATCAAATTAAATTAAATTAAATCAAATTAAATTAAATTAAATTAAATTAAATCAAATTAAATCAAATTAAATCAAATTAAATTAAATTAAATCAAATTAAATTAAATCAAATTAAATTAAATTAAATTAAATTAAATTAAATTAAAATAATAAAATCAAGTTAAAATTAAAATGAGATCAAACAAAATTAAAATTAAAATTAAACCAAATTAAATTAAATTAAAGTTAAATTAAATTGAATTAAATAACATCACCTAAGACATAAAGAAATTCAAAATAAAGTAATTTGAACACTATTCCAAATTTAAATCCGATAACTAAAATTAAATCACAAACCATTTGAACACCAATTTTCCCTCGAAAACTTTGGTTATCATAACTCCTAAGTATAACATTAAATGAAATGTTACTTCACTTATAGGATATTCAAATGTCCTAGTTCACTGAGTAAGATAACAACAAAACTTGAATTCCCGGACGATTAATTCATTTGTATAATTAAATTCATTTGGACTTAAAACAATTCTAGCAATATTGAAAAGATGTTTAAGATTCTTCTTAAGCACTTCCTCAATATGATAGGATACTTATAAGAACAATTGAACTCAATTATTCTTTGATGAAGAAAATCATCCTCAAACCAAAACACAAGAACCTAGACGTCATAGGAAATGACTAGCTATAGGATTAGGAATTTGGTAGAAAACCATAACCCTTCCCTTAGCTTTACCTAGGAACTTGCTTAAATATTCTAATTGTGTTTTAAGTGCAGCTTGGGATGACGGGAAGACCCTCCAGGTACGCTTTTATTTTATTGCAATTTACATTATTGCAATTTATTTAATCGCATCGCACTTACTTTTCTTGCATGATAAACAACTGTTGCATGAAAACCCACACTTTTAGGATAGTCCCTAAAACTGAAACCAAAACTAAATTAAAAGTCATTGCAAGATAAAATTCACCGCCACAACATTTCAAAATATAAAACAACTCAAAATTTAATCACAAACAGAACACAAAACTACAATTACAACTAAATTAAAACGTCATGTTGGATGATCGGAATACCTCGGATGATGTAACCTACATGTTGCTAACAGGATTTCCACGGTCTAAATGAAAGTGTGGAACTCATTCAAGTTGGGTTTAGCAAATTCATCCGGACTAAGTGAATCCGATAAAAATAACGATGCCGGAAGGATGGAACCGTGGGATCTTAACCGGTGTTGTTATAATCAACTTTAGGATTTGTTTTAATTAAAACATAAAAAACACTTTGAAATTAAGATTTTCTCTAAACCAAAACAATTTTATCATCTCCTGATTTATGACTTCTATAACTAAACCTCTGCAACAACAAGGAGCTCAGAGCATGGTGGGCAGCACGGCCATCGTCATCAGCAAAACCTGAGTCTACTTCAAAGAAACTTTCCTAGAATTAAATAACCAAGCCATAGGATTTTGAGGTAGTTTGCATAGTGCAACATAAATCCTCAACTCTTCGTTAGGCATTTGCATAATCATGTCATGTAAACTAAGCCCTAACTCGGTCTTAGGACTCCGAGGTAGTCGTTTGGTACGACATAAACCCTCACATCTTCCAGTTATTTCGTGTGATTTTATCACACAAAATATAAGTCCTAATTAATAAAAATTGGCAAGATTAAAACATTAAATAAACATTAGGACTTTCCTAAATTCAAGCCAAATAATAGGATAGTCGGGAAATTACCGAAGTTCGCTTCGAATCTGTAATTTCTCCTACTTTTCTTCCTTTGAATTCCCAAAACAAAATGTTCCAAACTTGATCCATTCCCTATTGAAATTCCAAAATTCAATCCTTTGAAAACTTAAACTTTGAAATTCTTGAGAGCGAATTATCGATTATTATCGAGAGTTTTCTTAGGTGATTCCCGTCACTTAAGATGTAATTAACTATAGGGATTGCCCTTATAGGGAATTTTAAAGAACCTGAGTAATATAAACCCTGTTTAATGTTTTCATATTAAGCAGGGGAATTTGTCGGCTTATAAAATTGGTTCGCAAACCAAACGGATGTCACAAATCTTTTAGTTTATTTAATCGAGCCCTATCATCAAGCAGTGTGTCTATTCTTCAGGGTAGATACACGATTTGTGATGCGGTGCTCGTTTA